>LR990007.1:2428125-3032656 GCA_905147175.2 Nymphalis urticae
AAAATAAAAAAATAAAAACAAAAATGGCTCATATCACCTTCTTCCATTCATATCTGACGATCATACACATTTCGATACGTTATATAACTTTGTTCTAATACTTTTACGATACCTTAATTAATATACGTTTAATTGGTGGTAGAGCTTTGTGCAAACCCGTCTGGTAAGCCAGCTAATTAGTAATAATTAGTATTGTTGTGAATCGGTTTGAAGGGTAAGTGAACCAGTGTACTACAGGCTGTACGGACATGTTAGGCTTCTAGGTTTAATGCGTATTCACAATAGGAGAAGTGGTTAATATTTTTTTCAGCGCCAATGTCTAATATCAATATTGGGCGGCGATGACCACTTACCATGAGTATTAGTTGCATTTATTAGAATATCGATAATAATCAAATTACTAAGAGCAACAGCATTAATATATACATATAATAAAGCATAAGAAACCGTGTCTGTATATCGATTATATTTATCAAAAATTGCGGTCGATAGAAAAGAGTAACAAAACACGAAAATGCATTTTTTTAATAAACCGTAATACTTTCACGCGGGCGATGTCGCGGGCACCAGCTTGTAATAAATAAAATATACCTTATAACGTCTGAATAAAATATGCATATTATTTAAAATATTGATATCAAATAATAATAATTGCAAACATCTAAAACAAATAATTTTATTATGAGTAATTGATATAAAAAAATAATTTCGAATTTAGAAAATTAGGCTCAACAAAGCGAAACTGAATTTTACTTACCAGTTACAATTCGATATTTACACAAAACTTTTGTGTAACCAACATTCGAAAAATAAAATAAATAATATTATTTAAAAATTATACTGTCTGTTCTATTAAATGACACAATGTTTGTTTTTTTTTTATTTTAACAATATGTTAAATGCTTTAGAACATACTGCCGAATTTCCCGCCAATGTTTACCGTCACAAAACACGAGCGCGCGTCTCTCGCTTATAAAACGGACTGCCGTTTTCCGAACGATATGACGAAGGAAATTCCCTAAATAAAGAAGCCAATATTCGATTTTCAAATATTTCTTATTCGGATTTCTCTCGGGACCTAAAAAGTCATATTAAAGAAAATAACATTACACATAATGAATATACACTTATTTATTAGCACAGATAAGAAAAGATTACATGAATTTGCATTTAGTCGAGATTATTGTGAATCGTAACCAAATAAAACAAATATCTAGAGAGTAAAATAATGAGCATATGTAAAAAAGTAAAAAAAAAAATGTTTAAATTTAGATTGTGCGAAAAATATTGAAAAAACACATTAATTACAACTAAAAAGTATATATAATTTTTAATGTGATTATGCAAATAGCAAGAGGCTCACCTAATGAAGTGACTGCCACTGTTCATGGACACCTGCAAAATCGGAGGAGTTGCAGGTGCGTTGACGACCATTACGAAATGAGTAGGCTTTTTTCTTAAAAGTTCCTAAGTCATATGACATTCTTATTTTAAAAAAAATGTCTGTCATATCATTAAGCATTAACTTAATTACCTGTTTTAACCATACATTTATTAATAAAATATAACGTACATTTATTGCACATAATTAAAAAAATAAATGTTTTTAAATAATTAATATGTAACATATAGTTTTAAAAAATGAAAATCAACCCCGTGCTAAAAAATATGGGAACGAATAAGATGCCTTCATCCTAGATTCTAATTATTGTTGAATTTGGACAGCCTGTATAAAAATGTATAATTAAATCAAAATAGTAAGTACTGCAATAGTATATACATACTGTGTATTATAATAATATATTTATTATTGGCATATAGATAATTTTTAATTATTATATATTTAAATGTAAATTGTTGAAAGTGTATACTTAATTTTATATCCATACACTTAATCGTTTTCATGTAAAATTCTTTCATCAAAGTTATGAGAAATCACTTAAAACAATAAATCCTTCTTTGCCAAACAATAAAACGCTACGCTTCCATTATTTTATTATTATTATTATTATACGATATACTTTAAACGATGTGCAACAAAATATACATAAATAGTCCTTCAAAAGCTAATTGATAAAAATAGTATGGAAGAGGCTTAATTAATTTAATGGCTCATATTTACAGATAACCCATCAACGGTAAATTGCATTTTAATTAATTTAAACATTTTTATTAATTAATACTAATAAAATACAGCAAAAATGGGCTAATTAGAGGCTTCAAGGATAAAACTAATTATACACAATGACAGCGCGACGTTAACAGAGAGCTTTAATATTTTTTAATGATTATGGTAAGTCGACACTTGACACATTTCAGCTTAAAGATCTCTATTATTACTCAAAGAACATACAGTTCACTTAAAGAACAATTTAACAAATTTCACATAGTAAAAAGGGTAGACAATCTTAAATAAAAAAATAAAAAAATTATAGAAAATGTAATCGTATGACAAAATACAGTACAAATCAATGACCAGAAAAAGTAACTAACAATAAAAAGAACAAAAAAATAAATAATAAGAAATTGATTTTTATTTCTCAATAATGATTTTGGTGTTGTATGTCTGTTTGCGCGTGTTTTATATATGTACGTGTAGATGTGTGAGTGTGTGTAAGGTGTATGTTTTTTTTTAAATGTGAGTGTGTTGTTTGAATCGTAAACATTTTTAGAAATAAAACATTTGACATTGGTTTTATATATATTTTTTAATTATTTATTTTATCGACAACAAAGTACACACAAATACATAATACAGAATAAAAAAAGAAGAAGTGGTACCTCAATTACAGGTGATAACTGCATGAACAATAACGCAACATTCACATTAAAGCACAAAAAAAAACAAATAATGGACAACATTTCAAGTTACAACAAAAAAAATATTCAGGACTCAGTCATCGGTCGTTTCTGACATGAAACATTTATTGACTCGCCTTGGAGGTAAGACTGATTCGTATGCCGTGACGTCATAACGTTCTTTTATGTCGACATTCTTCCATCTTGCTCTTTACATGTTTCGTTAGTATATGTTATATTAATAATAAGAAATATTTATTTATTCTTATTCCTATGAGGTTTTTATTTGTGTCCTGCAACAAATCGAAGAGAAATATATCTGTGCTCTAGTTGTGGTTCTGTGAAGCTCTTCTCCGAGGGATCAACAATGGGTCTTTCTCTTTTTAGCCAAACCAGATTAAATAAAGCTGGTAACTTAGAAACGGAGACGAACCCTGCGTTGCATAATGACCCGGTCCATTGGACTGACTGTGTGACTGTATATTTGTTTATTTTGATCATTGTTTATTGTGTTTTATATTGATCAGAAATGACATTAATTTCATATTGCAATTTAGATTTTATTTTTCTTTCTAGATATTTTTTCATTTTTGTTAGTGTTGGATTAAATTTCATTAAAAGAAAATCACGCCTGTTACACTTCGTTTTTCTTAGCATTTTTAAGCTTGCTTTATTTGAACGTATAATAAATTGTTAAAATAAGGGCACGAACTACATCGTACGGTAAATACTATAATGAACAAGTATACTTCTCTAATCAGATTATAATTGTGAAATTTGCAGTTAAAAACTTGGGCCTTCGAGTAATAGTGCAATAGAATCTAAAATACTCTACCCCACATTATTATTTTCACTAATAGACACGGTTCAGATGAAACAGAATTGCGATCCAGTGAGGAAAATTACCTTATATACCACTATGTATGTACAGTTTACATTTAAATTACAAACTTTGTGCCTAGTGGTATAACACTGTCTGGTGAAAATAATCGGAATTCCATACATATCGCACTTTTTATATATAAGTCATCATATATGTCATTAATGCGAACATTAAAAGGCAAAGGCGTCCTCATATTTTATCCCCGGAAACAGAAAACAATTGTTACCAGTTGGCATTGTGGCGTAAATGGCGAGTGCTCAACATCTGAATGTGTTCACATCCACTAAGCTTAGTAACTGCTTACTGTTTTAAGCCCCCAAAATATTACCAATAATAATTTAACAAAGCGACATACATAATTATATAGTGTCAACAATTAACCCTGTGACGTCATGACTAAATAATTGTGAGATTATAATTTTTAATTTTCAAAAAGTTCTAATTATAATTCAGAATTACTCCTTAAATTATTTGAAAGTTCATAATCATCAAAAGATTCCTTTATTAAAACGAGATAAATTTCTCTAAATTGGCTAAATACCAATCCCGTATCAGAACTAAAAGATCGAAATCGATCTATCTTCGATTTCCGAAGGTTGCATTTATACGATTCTAATTCTGATTTATGATGATTTATTCTGATCCTGAACTGATTTTAATGCTATTACGATCGACCGCGATCGTGACGTCAGCAACATTTTAAAAATAAATAACCATATAATGTATCTTCAATGATGATGACTAAGCTGAATGTAAAAGAAATATGTTTATAAAACCCTACTGTATTAAAGTAGTACTCAATTGTAAGCTTTGATTACTATAAATAATATCCTCGTACAGTCATAGTTAAGTAAAAATTTGTTGGGATCCGTTACAGTATGGTGGTTCAACACAAGTATCTTAATTAAGATAAAGCTACGAGCTTTATGAGAGCTCGCCTTCGCTACCATATCAGAAGAATTACACAGAAAAAAAAACCTTGTGTACGTGGCACGTATGTATGTATACTTTGTTGCAATATATTATTTTATATATTAAGAAAAAAAATGATTAAACTTAGAACACTATGATTTATTTATTGGATTTTTTTAATTATAAATTTTGTCAATAACCGTCAATTTCGATGTTAAACAACTGCCAGTGGTCACGTGATGGCCTGATCTTTGGAAGTATACCGTGTGTCACTAGCCATATAACCAATAGAATATATCCTCTGTGCGGTCCTTTTTTTTTGCTATCATACACCATGTTTCGGTTAAAATAAAGCATTTTGCAACTACATTTTATTTTCAAGCGAATAAATTCTGTAATTTTGCTAGATTTAAGCGCGCTTAGCGTTTTCCATAAAGAAAGATTATAAAAACATAAACTGTTAACTGTAAGTTTATTTATTTGTCTACATTTTACGTCATGTCTTTTTTTTCGAAATTCGAATAAAACAATTACATCTTCCTATATACACTAGATGTGTGTTTCAAACTCGGACTTTACGACCGAACTGAATAGACAGTACTCGTTATTAAGTTTCACGTAGAAAAGTTCAAGACGAATTTAGATACGCCTCGAGATGTAGACGAAGTTCAAAACTTGTACTTTGAATTGGAATTTTATTATCTTTACTGGTTTAACTTTTTTAATCCAGTACTACAGAAAACCAATTTCCGCACGCAGCTTCACCCACGTGTAACGGGGGCAATTCACCATCCACCACACTGGAATAATTTTAAGGGGAACCGTGACTTGTGGCAAGCACTCAATCGTTTATGGGCTGTTATATTTTTTTTTCATCTACGTTACTAAATAACATTTGTTATAACAGATAACTATTATACCATACCATACCACCACCAAGTCATAACTTATTCAACTGCTAATCAGTACTATTTACTATTGTCGTGAATCGGTTTAAGCAATGAGCCAATGTAATCAGGCACAAAGAACATAACTTTTTAGTCCCCAAGGCCGATGGTGCATTGACGACAAATTAGAAATGTATATAAGGAATTGTTAACCATTCTTACTGTGCCAATGTCTTTGGTCGGTGGTGACAATTAGTTGGCTAAATGGGCTAATCTAATTCTGTAAATATATTTACATTAGATAAATTTAACATTACTTTAAATTATATATTAACATGGCGACTTAGGTGTTATGTAGAAGTTGAATATTTGATATATACTTCTTTAAATCGTTTGCAACTTTAACATATGAAAATATACGTAAGATATTTTTTTTATATAAAATGGATAGGCATACGGGCTAATGAGCCTCTACCGCCCACAGCAAATTACCATACCTTACTTTGCAACTACGCCACCTAAAAAACTAGGTACCCTTTACGTCTTAACGAAATTCCAAGGGTATTGCGAACCCCTCTAGTCCTGGCGGCGCCTATTGCGGCGATCTATAACATTTTTAGGACCTTCGTGCCTATAGTTACACCGGCTCATTCACTCTTCGTACTGGAACTCAACAATACTAAGTATTCCTATTTAGCGGTAGAATATCTAATGAGTATTATTACTTACCCGCCTGGTAAGGCTTGCTTTTGTTTTAGGATTAGTGCAAATACTATATACACATATAAATTATTTCAGACCCTAAACTAAATACATACTAGAGGTATAGCACACATGTGACAATGCTATACTAATAAATATAATATATATTAAATTGACGAAAAATACATATGAATATAAAAGTCAAAATGAGTGTAACTGATTTATATCGCGAATTAGGCCATATTTATTTGTCATTTCCATCGTCATAAGTTCAAGGCTAATTGATTAAGCCTGTGCACACAATAAGCTACACGTAAATTACAACTTAATTTTTTTATATAGTATAGGTAAGCGGACGACCATATGGGCTTCTGATGGTAAGTGGTCACCAACGCCCAATAACATTGGCATAGTAAGAAATGTTAACCATCGCTTACGTCGCCAATGCGCCACCAACATTGGGAACTAAGATGTTATATCCCTTGTGCCTGTAATTACACTGGCTCACTCACCCTTCCAACCGGAACACAACAATACCAAGTACTACCGTTTTGCGGTAGAATATCTGATGGTAACAAACAGACCGAGTTACTTTCGCATTTTTAATATAAGACAGCTTTCACAAAGCCCTACCACCAGTAATATACTAAAAAAAATGCCTAAATTATACTAAAATAAATTGAAATATTTACATGTTATTACTGATTTTGCTTTTCACGGAAAAGCCACGGTCTTGTTGTCAATAGTTTAGGCTGTTAGAAGAAATAGATGTCATCCACACATGCGGGCTTAACAAAGCTCTTCCACCAATAAAATTGTGCGTTATATGAATTTAGCAAGGCTTCTAAGCTTCATATATGTTATTGTTATGTGCTCCTGAGAGATTTCGGTCACGTCCATTTTTCAAGAGAGATTAAACAACTACACAGGACATATAGTTAACACGTGTGTGTGCAAACACAAGTACACTCTCTAATACCTCACTCACTCACTCCAATGGAATCGGGCACAAGACCCGCTTTACGAGCTCATCCTGCTGCGAACGAAAAACCTAATAACATTTTTAAGAACCCGGGATTTGAACAGAGAAACGCATATTCGGTTATAATATGCGGTTCTATAAGCCTCGAGTCCAATGCGACAGGTAATACCTATTTTAATTATTTTATTCGATAGCCAATACATATTTAGGCAGGAACGATACCTCTAAATAAATTTTCTCTCCCCATGTGTTCCACAATGATTAATTGCTCTTTCGTATCTGACGTCAAATGATATAATGTTATTTGTATTGTTAACTCTCAAGGTTACCCCGAAATGTTTTGTACATCAATTATATACTATGGAAAACAAAACGATTGATTGATGATACTATGGAGAAACAGAAATAGGTCATGAAAAATTTAAATTTAATCATAATTTTTATTGAAACATTTTATTTTAAACTAGCTGCCCACACCGACTTCTAAAAAATAAACTTAAAAACTTGTAAAATAAGGATTTTATCCCGTGCACTTTTTAATCAGGTATAAATATTCTCCAATCGATCTATTCGCCTATACAAAAGTGCTAAATGACTGCCTCTTTAGTCTAGTGGTTAGATATAAGGCTATACACTCCGAGGTCCTGGGTTTAAATCCCAGGTCGTGCCAATAAAGTTATTAGGTTTTATGTCGAAAATTCTCAGTAGCAGCCCGGAGTCTGGCAGTTGGAAGGGTACACTCCCGTGCCTCTAAAAAGCACGAATTGCCGTCCATCGGATTAGGAGAGTTATTGAATAAAAAGTGCATCTGAGTTTGCACATATACTTGTACAAATTAATATATTAGTCTTGAAATTAGCCACAGAAATCGGCATATAACAACATATATGCACAAAGCACACGCCCTGCTTATTTTTAATGCGTTTATGTATTATTAGGTTCTGTTAAAAGTCAGTAGGATGAGTAACTCACACACATTCGCTCCACATTATGAGACAGACCTCTTGAAAAAGGTGAACCGTTATTTTTTTGTTTTTTATTACAATAGTTCACCACCACACCACAATAGACATTAGCACTATAAAAAAGTGTTACTCATACCTTCCATCGCCAATGCGCCAACGACCTTGGTTACTAAATTGTTATATCCCTTATGCCTGTAGTTACACTGGCTCATTCAAACCGAAACACAACAATACTATATATTGATGTTTGGCGGTGTTTAGTACATAAGAATGGAACATACGAAATCTTTGCCAATATCCAAAGTTCGAAAAGGCACCGCGGTCGCTCAAATGTTTTATATAGCGTTTTATAGTTTTAAATAATAATAAAATCATATTAATAATTAAAGTTTGTACTCAACAAATAATAAAAGGTGTAATAAATAATTAGACAAATCATAGTAATGTTCGCTCCCGATATTCGTAGCTCGCTCACACCGCGGCATTTTTTTTACTTTTTGCGTTATTATATATATATATAATCAACCTTTATCATAAAGCTATTTAATTGCATTATTTTATTATCATGATACGAATGTCACCTCGATCCTTTTCTCTCTTCTCGACAAGTGGTTTTATTGATAAATTTAATAAAAGAGGATATCGATATCGATGACGATGACTATTACGTTATCGATGACGATGACTTTGGCTTTGACTCTTCGATAAGTAATCGAAGCTTTGACTATTACGATTTCGATGACATTGACTTTTACGATTACGTGAGCTCCGGCTATTATTAAATTGTGTGTGCTGTTGTGCTGGGGCAAATTGGAGCCTTTATTTTAAGTGTCTAACTTACAGCAATACATCGGTGAAATCGCTGTATAGATTGATATGATTCGACGATATTTTGTTTCGTTACACAATAAACCTTTTTTTTTTATTAATGTGATTTTTAGTAACGAAGTATTTGCTATTTTTTTTAAACAGGATAAAGTGACTATATAATTGATTTTATTAAAATTGACGATTGAACCGTAGATTGTGATGTTGCGTGGTAACAAAGATTGAAATAACATTAAAATAAATACAGATAAAAACCACCAAAGCTGTTGTCAAATTATCCAAGTAATGTGACGTAATAAGGGTCACTTCACTTTGTAAAATTAAACCATAGTTGTAACTTATATATACAGGGTGACTGGTGAATTAGTATCAATACTTAAGGACGTGATATTTGACGACCATATATGACCAAAAAAAAATACATATAACATAAATATTAATAAACTTCTAAGTAAAGTTAACCAAAAGTTATGTTATTAATTACGCGTCATGTGGACACCCTAGCTGCGCTGACGACACAACACAGTTAGGTACATTTAGTTATCGCGCGGTACTTTACCTACGTCCAAACGCCGCCGCGTGTTAACAGGGTAGCAGGCTACCTTTGATAAACAAGCATGATCCAATCCCCCTTCATACTTTAAACCTGGCTTAGAACAGGCAAAAATACCAAAATATTTCACTCGTTTAAGCAACAAATTTGTTGACTAGGTAAATGATATGAACTTGGGACAAAAATTAACTGTTTACCTATCTTGGTATTTCCGGCGTATTTAAAAATGGAATCATACTTATTTACAACGATTGTCAATCATTTAACTACCTATTTACCTACATAACTACACTAACCTTAACAAATGTTCAAAGTGAGCTCCTGCTCGTGTGATACACAGTTCGGCACGTTTACGCATATTGTCTTTCACACGCTTTAACACGAATGGGTCACTTTACTACTCACAGTACTCACATTATTCTGCATTTGTGTATTGATAAGCCATACCTAATTACTAATACGGGTCACACTCACACACGAAACATTAGGTATACGCGTAAGATCGATCGCTAGGGGCGCGCGCGCGGGAAGATGGACGAACCTTACGGCGGCGCTCGCCCGACTAACCTACTAATACTAATTAGCCGCGGGGCAGGGGTTGCGGGTGGCAAACGCCACGCCGCACGCGCCGCGGAAATATGTCCACACTTTATTTATTTAAAGTAATTTTTTTGTAAATTTGGTCAAAAATTAAGTACCTATTTTTTTTACATAATTCGAATGAGAATCATGTACCGATTATGCTCCTAAAATATTGATACTAATTCACCAGTCACCCTGTATAATAAAATTAATAATCCAGACCGATTTCAGCCATGGTGGCCAATCCAACTACGCAGGAGATATTATAGTGCACAAGTGTGGGCGCAAACACAGGTGCACTCTCTATTCCCTAACTCTCATAATCCGATGGGACGGCAATCCGACACGACCGGAAAGAGTTCAGGCCCAGGACCAACGGCTTTACGTGCTTTCAAGGGCATGGGAGTGTACACACTTCTAACATCCAGACTCTGGGCTGCTACTGAGAATTTTATGACAGAAAAACCCAAACACTTTTTATTGGCCCGACCTGGGAATTGAACCCAGGACCTCCGGGTCTGCGGCCTTACATCAAGCCACTAGACCAACGAGGCAGTCAAAATATATATTCATTATATAAATAGACAAATTCAAAACGGTTCAATTCCTTTTCCGTTCTATAAATTTTTTTAGTAGATATTTAAGGCCTTAGGCTTAGGTTTTAGGGTTACAAATAAAAAAATATTAGAAATAGTTAATTTTGGTAAATTCATTGTGAAATTTCGTCAATATATTTACGAAATACCTCTTCGTAACGAGTTGGTGTACAACAGTTAATATGATTTAAAAGATTTTCTAACCAATTGTTTGAATAAGGAAATAGTTTACATATACGTTACCTATGCACACAGTAACGCACACACATAAACAACAGCACACACATACCAATTGTAATCAGTTTCGTTAATCAATGCAATTAATTAAATTATTTGACGACAGCCATCACTAAATTAATAAATTATTACAATAGGTATTTGATCCAAATCTCAGAATTTTAATTAATAATCATAATATGATCTTAATAACGAACATTTTCATCTAAACGTCAATCATAATAAATATTAATTAGGAAGTTTGTAAATTAAGACCCCGTGACATATCGTAACTCGAATTATAAGTAACTCTATACATTTTGATATCATAATAATATTATGAACTAGTTAGTTTTGCTTGTTTGTCTAAATTAACTCAAAACTACAATGTTTATTTCTGATGCTTTCCGGGTAAGATTCCCACATAAAAGATTTCACCAGTGTGATAAAAACTTCAGAAGGCATCGTACAATCGGCAGATAACAATCGTTCTTTCTCCCCAAATCCGCCACGGCACGCGCAATAACAGCGCCGTATCTATCCAGCGTGAGAAAAACGTGTCTAATTTATTAGCCAGCGGATCCCGTGCCTTGGAAGGAACCTTAAGTTGTCTGCTGCTACATCTGATTTCTCCTGGCAGATTGCCCTCCCGTCGGAATATAAAAGGGAAGGACTATGTACTTACATAAATTACTCACACACTTAATATTTACAATATTATGTCCAAGCACATATATGTATCTTTATTATAATAAAGATACATATTTACATTTATATATAAATAAATAAATGACTAAATTTTCTGATTGAAATGATATATATTTAAAATGATTATATAATGATAATATTATGTATTTAATAAAATACCTTATTAAACATAAAAAAATGTTTATCTAAGAAAAAACATCATCGAGAAAGCTTTTCAAGACGAATTACCGTTTGCTTTATCCAAATTTTATACAATAAATCAAAATCAGACTACATTAAGACTTTTCAGTTTTTATGCAATATGATATTGGGTTAAGTTTTTATTTGTAAGAAAAAATAAAATACAGCAATATTTTTATACTTATAAAAGTATCTTCGCACCCTGCCGCCGTTGCCCTGCCGATACCGCGACCGCTACCTTGGTCGGGCCTAGCGAGCTTGCCGGTAACTGGGGGCCTTTTTTAGGCGCATCTACCATGTAGGAGGGTTTGCCCATACTCGCCGCGTTGGGAAGGCGTGTTGGCGAGCGCAGTGGGGGGTAAGATGTTTACGGGTAGGACGCTGCTGCACATCCCCCCTGTTCCCCGTTCCTTAGTCGCCTCTTACGACACCCACGGGATGAGATTGGAGGAGTAAAATTCTAAGCCGGCACTCCACGGCAAGTCACAGGTCTGACACACGTCTAGGTCCATACACCACACGGAGAGGTCTATGTTCAGCAGTGGACTACGAGTGGCTGTTGATTGATTGATTGAAGAGTATCTAATGCGACTCAGATAGATTGGGATAGATCGAAAATCATAGACTAATGCTCGAATTAATTCATTTCGAAATCGGCTGTGAACTAAATCATCGTTAGAACATGGGAACATTGTGTCCTAGATCGAATAATCCGAGCAAGGACCACAAAAAAAGTTGCGCTAAATATGGATGGATGGATGGTCTTCATCAGTCGCTTAGTGACGAGGTGAATAACCTTCGATAAGGCAGCGAAGCGAATTAGGCATGATTATTCATATTTCAATAATGGCTTAGATCAGGCAAATATAAGGTATTCCTAAAATCTAGATCCATTTATAGTTAACCGTCTGTATAGCCCATTGCGAATTCCCTATATGATAAATAATTTCTGGATTATGACACATGAAAAACTTCAGTGGTGCTTGCCCGGGTTTGAACCCACGATCATCGGTTAAGATTCACGCGTTCTTACCATTGGGTTATCTCGACTTTTTTAGCTACCGGTGAAATATAAATATAATAAAGTATTAATAATCATAACTACAAGCAAAAAATACATAAGTAAAGACGTTATGAGATTATTTTGGTGAATCCTAAACGACATGACTGGTAGAACAAAAGTAAGAGCAAGTTAATTTTATTCATGTTAGCCTCTTTTATTGCGTGACTGTTTGCCCCAGCGGCCTATTCACTCTCGCTGCAAAGTGAACCTGTCTGACGGTGCCCCTGGCGAGTTACGAGGCTTTACGTCAAAAATGAAAATTTCTTTTTGACATGTATAGACAATATACAACTTTTTTTTTAATATATAGGCTAGCGCTTCTCTGTTACCACAACTGTTGGAAAGTGATACAGACTAAATTGGAGCGCGCTTGCCTAGAAGATGCCTATTCACACTGACTTGAAAGTAGCCATAGTAGGTGGTGAGGAAAATGGAGGTCGGCAGGGTGTTCCAGACCTTAGCGGTGCGTATCAGAAACGAGGAAGCAAATCGTTTCGTGCGTGTATCAAGTACGTCAACAACACACTGAAATGTTACTTATAGAATACTTTGAAATGATCATGTAGATGTCCTGATACATTTTTATATTATGTACAAGTATATATAATAGTCATACATATATACTGATACGTGATGGAAGATGGGCTTATATTTGGTATGTCCTCTGTAGATCCGAATAGCTGTTACTTGTGCATAATCTTAGACACGAATGTCTCAATTTATGTAAATTTTCAATACCGTATTCAGTCCGAACTAAATTATTAACAGTGAATTCTTGTTAACAGACTTCGTAAGGGGATAAGTCTTTGAAAGTCTTTGTTTAACTTTCAACTTTTGTTTGTTTAGGTCCTGCGAGCTGAATTATAACCAATATCTCTTATACTACGGATCTAAAACTTACCAGTTGGTTCAACTCCGATGACAAAGCAGTTTTAAAACAATTATTACCTGATTCTACAGCCAATATTGGGTCCAAACCTTGGTTTAACAACTCACGTATAAAAATGTCTTCGTCTAATGTTGCATCTGTTTAGAACTCGTAATTCCTCACAAATAGACTGATTGAATTAAAGTTTATTAAAAAGAGGCTAACCTTAAAAAAAAAAAAAATTTTAACGCAAACTTGAAAAGTTGTGTGCTAAAAATAATCAAAATATTTACTAAATTAAAAAGGTTATTTCGGAGTTGCTTTGTTTACGTCGTGTACAAATTCGATTGACAGTTGTGTCATTGATCAGGAAACAATAAAACATAATAAAACGATGGCCAAGGGTATGTTAGAGGGTACAGTATGAATTGATCTCAATTAGTTACATAATGTGAAACATTGTTTATATAATATATTGGAATACATTGTAATAAAGAGCTCTCATTTTACTAAATGGGAAGAAGTAAAAAATTATTGTTACTTATATGCTTCGTATGTATTTCGCAGCCGTCGGCTGCATGCCGAGATGGCCCAGTGGTATGAACGCGTGAATCTTAACCGATGATCGTGGATTCAAACCTGGTTTAATTTGTGATTATAATTCATTTCGTGCTTGACGGTGAAGGGAAACATCGTGAGGAAACCAGCATGTATCTATTTTCACTGACATGCGTATTCCACTAA
This sequence comes from Nymphalis urticae, assembly GCA_905147175.2. Classification (NCBI taxonomy): domain Eukaryota; kingdom Metazoa; phylum Arthropoda; class Insecta; order Lepidoptera; family Nymphalidae; genus Nymphalis; species Nymphalis urticae. The sequence continues at coordinate 2,442,594 of LR990007.1, forward strand.
CCCGCATTGGAGCAGCGTTGTGGAATAAGCTTTAAAACCTTCTCCTCAATTCTCCTCAATTTACAGGCTATTACTGTTACTGTATTTCGTAATATGAGTGTTCATTATTTGAAATATGTATAAACGAAATGTGAATTGGAAAGAAGACGTGCCTTTGTGTTGTGTGTTTGCCTGTGTGTGAGTGAATGTGTTGTATGATCACTTTTTTGTGACTTTGGAAGGAATATCTTTTTTGTATATTTATTAGGGACAAACTTAACATTTTACATTCTTATATTTTTTATGTAAACTTGTAGCATTCTGCCATCATATAATATGAGTTACATCGTCACTTTAAATTTTTTTAAGAATAAAATACATTTTTCACATGATGAACTATCTGGCCTCAAGCTGCTCTGTTTAATTGGTATGAAGACATTGAATTACGTAAGGATAATTTCCAGTCATAAATTGTAAAAATGAAAGTTAATCTAAATCACATATATTATACATAGATAACTAAAAAGGTAAAACAAATATAATTAAAAAAAACCGGAAAGTAAATATTTAAAACAGTAGGGTTTGTAATATAGTCCGATATCCATTTTCGCGTGACTGATATGGGAAGTGTCCCATATCAGTATAATGTAGTGACATTCGTTGACACATTGACCCCATCTCATAATGGAAATGCACTAACGAACAACATACTCCAATATTCATTTCTAATTCCAAACTACCAAACAGAAAGTCATACGAAAGAATTCTTGACGACGACGTCACAAAACTTATGACGTAATGGGTTAATAGAATCTGATCTTTTGTGACCATTAAGTATCGTGCTCATCTGACTCGGGTTGCAAAATAAACAGAGGACCTGAATAACATTTATCACAACGATTGTTTTTGTGTTATATAATATATAATGAATAGTGACTATGTCATGACACGTGCATACATGATATACGATCACATCCTGCAGTTTTATATTAAATTAAACATATACAAGCCATTGATTAATGAGCACCTAGTGGATTTCTCTCACTGTTTCCTTTAGGTTTACCATTTTTTATTTAATTTTAGTAATAATGTTTGTATGTCAATTCTTGCCAATGAATTTTAGTTCAATACCTACCGATTTGGCTGATTTTTCATTTTGCACAAATATTTGGTGCTGACTTGATACATTCTAGGATATACACTAAATTTCATTCGTTTTCTTAAATAGATCATTTTTTAATTATTAAAATTAAAGGAAAACATAATTATATTCATTTATATAGAATGAAAAAAAAGTTTTTTCTGTCTACTTTTATTTCCAAAATATTTTTCTTGATAACGCTAAAGCTCGTCAAGAGCTAGCAAACAAGAAAAGAAAATCGATTGCCAGATTGAGCAGAAAAAATACTGAACAGGGTTTTTTCTAATATGCATGTAGATAATTAAAAAAAATACCTGCATGCGAACTATTCATTCCCGACTTAACAAATTTTCATGTCAAGGCCAGTATGATGACCATGTTTATTTGTGTATTTATGTTTGTTACCACTATACCCCGGTCACGGTAACAGCCTGTAAATGTCCCACTGCTGGGCTAAGGCCTCTTCTCCCTTTTTGAGGAGAAGGCTTTGGAGCTTATTCCACCACGCTGCTCCAATGCGGATTGGTGGAATGCACATGTGGCAGAATTTCAGTGAAATTACACACATGCATATTTCCCCACGATGTTTTCCTTTACCGAAAAGCACGAGATGAATTATAATCACAAAATATATACCGACAAAAATCCCATTTGTCAAATAGTACGGCAATTACATTAGTACGGCGATCGAAGAGTGAAACAATTCAATTTGACGTCATTAACATTACTAGATTATTCACTACTGCCACATTTAAAAATACCTTCGTTTAGAATTGTTTTCATGAATAACTATAATCATGTTACATATCGAAAAATTAAATATATTTGAAATCGTCTTAACTGGCGAGGTGATTCCCAGTGTCGTCTTAAGTTTTCCTCTCACGTTTTATGACTGATAACACATAACCTTCTGCGATTGACAAATCGTTTACAATCACTAATGTAATAATCATTGCTCATTGAATAAAGTACATATGTATATTTTTTTTACTGGACTTTACCGGTATTTAAATATAACGCAAAGGTCTTCATGTTTTCAATCAAACAAATACAGATCATCAAAGGAATGGAGTTGTGGCACGAATGCGAACAATATGTTTTGATAAAGATCTAGACCTTCTTTCGTCAATCGGGAGAATGAGTCATTATTAATGAAATTGTAATAGTATATAATCAAAATAATATTGTAATGTGAATTGTCTGCCTCGCTATAAGGATACAGATCCCGAGGTCAAGGGCCCCGGGTTTCGGGACACACTTAAAATACTATTGAATTTTTCTGCTGAGAAATTCGAAGTAGCAGCCCGGAGTCTGAAATTGGCAGTGTTTACACTTCCGTCCTTTGGAAAGCACGTAAAGCCGTTATTCTTGTGAAATCTTTCCGGTCGTGGTATATTTGCGGTCCTATCGTATTACGAGAGTGCACACGTATTTTCGCACTATATTACGTCCTGCGCAGTTGTCTAATCTCCGCTGGGGATGGTCGCCGTGGCCGAAAACAGTAGGACATTATCATCATATCGACATACTTTTTAAGCGTTTTCATTTATTATATACAAAAGCTTTTTATCGTTATAAAGATAAAACGAAAGGGGTTTAAGAATTATTAGTGATTGCTAGATAGCGCTAGTTTATTTGTGAATATAATTAATTATCCATTCTTTGTTTCAATAAATTATAAATTAAAAGATTTGAAGATTTTATTTCGATCGAGAAAATTTTACGCTTTTGTGGTTTGATCAGTCCTTGAAAAAATTACGTAGTTTATAAACAATATTTTATTTTTAATTTATACTCATTAAAGTTATACATACTTTAAACGTTTATGTTTCGTACGTGCCCATTACTAACTTAGATGAAATTTCATGCCTTTTCCAATCCCTATAGAATATTATTTGACGTTTGCTATTTCGCATCAGAAATTCTAATTGTCAATAAATGTAGATTGTTAGACTCAAGTAACTTAATTTGTTTTTCTTCTAATTATCTACACGATACCATGAGGTGTGAGATATCAAATCTGTGAATATTTTTTATCGCATATTTATGCAATAGCTAATTTTTATTGTTTCATTTGCGTCTTTATATTAAATGTCCTTAAATTTCTAATTTAGTGATTAATCACAGCTTTTTAATTCATATTTCACTTCTGTCCTAATTATTTATAGTATATTTTAAGACCGAATAAGAGTGAAACAATTATGTTGAAGTGGTTAGAACACGTAATTGTTAACCGATGATTGCGGGTGCAAACTCTTTGCGCCTCTGAATATAATTATAGCGCATAATTTGTGCTTATAATTCTTCGGCCATGTAGAATTATTTCATGTTTCCACCAAGACGAACTTTCTCACCATCGTTAATCACACGTATATGATTAATTTTGATTTAATATTAGCCCAGTTATCGTTAAATAAGTCATTTTTAGAGTTTTAGTTTTTTTTTAAATATTTAATGTTGTTTCAGATTGCTAAGGATCGGAATTTAAATCGAATGCGAATCATCGCATCGTAAACCGATTTTTTTAATGTTTTATCTGTGATCCTGTACGAAAACGGGGTAGCCTCACTTTCAGGTGCGTTGCCGGACTTTAGGGAATGAGTATGCTCTTTTCTTGAAGGTTTATATGTCAAATCGGTTCGGAAAAGTCGCTGGCGAAAGCTGGTTCCACGGAATAATTTTGTGAAGTAAATGCAATGTACATTTCATCTGATTTCGTATATAACGAGGACAAATTTTGATATGGTACTAGTTTCATTCGACATTCATCACATAACTAGAACCTGATTTAGTTTTCTATGGTTGAGCGATTTTCGACTTCAATAATAGCAAAATAACTATACAATTAATGAGCTAGGCTTAGAGATTAGTTTTTGGATATGTTATTTGAACGCTAAAATTTTTATAAGTAAACTTATACTTCTAGGTTCTTTGTCTTCTTCTTCTATATTATTAAGATTAATTAAAATAATTGAATGTCGTCAATCATAATCTAATAACCATAATTGAATATTACAAAGGTAATTAAACATTATTTATGTTAGTTTCTACTGGAAAATTTGTCGTATAGACTCCCCTTGGGTCGCACTCAGACCGATACGTTCCTTATACAATGGTTATGTAGACATTTTTATCTCACATAGGATGTTGTTTTTTTTTTTAATGTATAGGCTAGCGCTTGACTCTTATCACACCTGATTGAAAGTAAAGATACAGTCTAAGGTGGAGCGCGCTTGTGTAGAAGATGCCTATTCGCTCGTCTGCGGGAGATAAGAATGTTTACTTGTGGATAAGGGGATTCCTCGACGGGGCTGTCTTTTCTTGATATGAACATGTCAAGACGAACCCATCCAGGATCCAGGCTATTACTAGGCTAAGGCAAATGTATATAAAAAAATATAAATGATCATCAAATTACATGGATGGTATTTATTTATTTAATGTCATTTTATGTAATTGAGAAAACACTTCGTGGTGCCTTTATTTTAATTCTAATAAAAATTACTTAATTAAAAAGGTCTTGTTGATATTTTCTACGAAATATCTAAATAATGCATGATAGCGAAGGAAAATATCCAACCGATCCAACCGATGAACTGATCATAATATAGTAAGATTAGAATTAATTTTGACTACTTTAGAATTTACTGTGGCAACACATTTGTAATATATATTTTTTTTTAGGGCACCGGAACGATATTATACAATTAATGAACTGCAATGCATTGGATAGATTAATTTTGTTTTCATTGTTATATTTTACAAATCTTTTAATTAGTATTAAAGAAAAAAATGTTAGTAGGATAGAATAAAATTTATACGATAAGTTTCATAATATAAAAATTAATAAATAAATTTACATAATTATTATCTAAAATTTAAAGTGTGCATCTTGCACTTGAAATGAAATTGTTACTCCAATAAGAATTATATTGTTTCCTGAAAAACGAGTCCAAAAGTATTTATAAAAAACATTTGAAATACCTAAATAAAGAAAAGATGGACGGAACAGTAACAGTATATTTGTTTATCATTTATTATCTGTGGTCAAAACTCAAGAAATGTGAGCTTTAAATAGAATTAAATGGTAATTTCATACAACCAAAGCCTAAAATTATATTCGCATTTTCTTTTTATATAGTAAAAAAAAAAATCAAAACAATAATATGTGTACGAAAATATTTTTATTGTATTTACATATCAATATTTAAATAAATAATAAAACTCAAGATTTACAGTTTACAAAATTGTGTTTATTTAATTTTCATCTATCATAAATAAAACAGATTATAAATAATATCCGGTATTGTAAGCGAAATTTTGCCATTATATAAAACGCGGGAACACTGCCCTGTCAGTCAATACGCGTCGCCGTAGCGCTGATCACGATCGCGCGGGAAACGGGACTTACCGTTCTAAATTCAAAAAAATATATTTACAATAAATAAGAATCTGAAAAATTGTATTTAAATTATAAATTAAGTTAAGTGATAATATAATTTATATTCTGAAGTTAAGCGGCTAATATTAAAAAAATGGTGAATAAAATGTATAAAGTGACACACGAGAAAACAGACAATCATGGAAGCAAACATAATCAGGTTCTCATGTCGATAGTAGGTAAGTGTTGCCCATAAAGCATAAATTATATTTTAAGTGTTATACAATATATATGTTTTTAACATAGATATAAAAAACATAGATTTATAAAAAAATAACCTAAATTCTATTTTTAAACTTGTAAAATGAGATTGGAATGATTTTTTTCTTTAAATTGGAATTTTCGGACGATCTTTTCAGTTCTAACTTAAATAAAAATTATGTTTTTATTCCTTGAAAGAGCTTTAAGCTAAATAATAACAAACTTTATTTAAATGATTAACGCGCTTATAACACTTAAGCGGTGAATTGGGAATTGCTATTCTGATATCAATGTTCATAAAAAAATATTTACTTTTTTTTTAAGTATTACATATATCGGTTTTAAAAATGATATTTTTAAACTCTTCTTTTTATTGGATCACCAACAAAACATACACTTACATCCTTCAACAAATTCAGTTGTATCTTAATTATTATCATAAGACATTATTATTACAAATTTGACAACAGAAAAGTTAGGTCCATTTTTAAAAAAAGAACGGCTAATATTATTATTACGAATACATAAATATTAAAAAAAAAACAATATCATACTAATTTTGTAAATATCCAAATACATAGGCTATCGAATTATTTTATTTTCGGATATATATATATATATATAGTATACCATGTACGTTAGTTAAGAGTAAAAATATACTTCATTCGAATAGGCTATCACAAGCACTTTTGAATTGTTGTTTTACAATTTTACATAAATCTACCACCGGTTCTGGCAAGAATCTAAGTAGTTACTCTTTTTAACACTTAGAAAATTATATGTAATAATCATATACAGTTATATTAATAACTAATCCTTTTTTTTGTCGAGGAGGAAAGGCATTTACGCCTACCGCCCGGTCCACGACCGGGACGGTTATGTGGGACTCACGGGGCAGAAGGCCACCGACCTACCCACTAAAACCTTCCCGTACCCTTTCCGTCTTAACGAGGAGCGCCACGGGATCGCTTTCGCATACTACCGTTGCGTAACAAACTAATCCTACCTTAATAACCTTCGCACATTTATATCATAAAAATAATGTATTTTTGATATGAGATATCTTGATGAGGAGTTTTTGCTTATATATGTAGATTACATATCCATTATGTTCCAAATGGAAATACTTCACTAAAATCACCATTTCCAAACATCCGTTAACACGTTCAGGATTTAGGCAGTTATTTCTACCTTCACGTTCCGGTGCAGTATAAATGAAGTATAACGGTTTTATAAAGAAAACCGACCAGCCGTTGACTTTAACTCTTACAATAATTAAAAATATAAAATCATTTTTAATTGACATAAACTTACTGTATAAATTCATATTGTCTTTGCTTTTTTTAACATAGACAAAAGCTATAAGAAGTTATTCGAATTTAGACTTTACACGAATGAAATAAAGTTTAATTTAATAAAACATAAATTTGGTTAATCTGTATGATAAAATATGATATGTATGTATGGTATATGGTAAAACCTAACAAATATCCAATAAGACTGCACTTATTTTTTAGTGTTTAAATTATCTAAGAAATATGATTGTCTGCTTAGCAAATACTCATTGAATTCTTAGTTTAAATTTGATGTTATATCCATTTATAACAAGATCATCATTGTTTTAAATTCTTACGCGATTCTGCCTTAAGTTCTGATATGCTTTACTTAAATCCGTAAGATAAGGCTGGCGATTTGTATTACAGGTTATATATTAGATGGCCTAGTGGTTACAGCGCGTGAATCTTAACCTATAATCGTGGGTTTGAACCCGGGCAAGCACCACTGAATTTTCATGTGCTTTATTTGTGTTTATAATTCATCTCGTGCTTGAAGGTGAAGGAAAACATCGTGAGGAAACTGCATGTGTCTAATTTCATCGAAATTCGGCCACATGTGTATTCTACCAAATTGCGTTGGAGCAGCGTGGTGGAATAAGCACCAAGCCTTCTCCTCAAAAGGGAGAGGAGACCTTAGCCCAGCCCTGTTACTGTTCCTGTTATTGTATATAAGAGACACCAACACCGCAATTACACTAGACTGTAATATTTTTAATGTTATTCTTTTATTATAACATGAAGACTTGTAAAGAGAAATAAAGGTTAATATATCAATCGTTCCACCCGCGATATCGCCCTAGTGTGGATTGGCAAATAGGCTGACGAATGCAAAACTTTATGATAATTGTTGAAGTAGTTAAACGTGAAAATGTAAGAAACAAATAAATAAACTCACTCTCGCGTATATAAAATTGTTTCTTGATCTGTCTATTGTTGATTGTCCAAGTAAAATAAATAAATAATATAAGTAAGGATAATTATTTTGATTTCATCTGTCGTCATACAAGTCCATCCTAGGTTGTTAGGTCAGTTTCATATACAATATATTAGTAACAGCGCAGCGTAGGTAGGTCTTTGGTTACTGCGAAAAGACCAATTGATCTACGCGCTCTGTAATGACTACTATAGAAACAAGCGATATTGAAATGTATTAACATCTGATTTCCACTGGATACTGGCTGAGACTGCAATAGTCCGGGTATTACGAGTTTATATCAAGATAAGGTGATGAGTATAAATGATTATACATTACTAAGACTTATAAAGCGTTTATATGTTGAAGAACCAAGATTCCGAGAGACAATTTCACTCTACCCTGATGGTAAGTGGTCACCAACGCCCAAAGACATTGGTATTATAAGAAATGTTAACCATCGCTTACATCGCCAATGCGCCACCAACCTTGGGAACTAAGATGTTATGTCCCTTGTGGCTGTAATTACACTGGCTCACTCACTCTTCATACCGGAACACGACAATAACAAGTACTGTTGTATTGCGGTAGAATATCTGATGAGTGGGTGGTACCTATCCAGACGAGCTTGCACAAAGCCCTACCACCAGTAAAGTGTGTGGACTACAAGGAATAGCGAATACTGTAACTACAGTTACAAGGGATATATCTCAATTTCCAAGGTTGATGTAAGAACTTCCTTTCAGATGACCTATTTGCCAGTCTGCCTTTCTAATTTTGATAAAAAACTTTCTTAACGTGTCATGAGACCGATATTGATGACAATGAATACTCTAATCATAGTTTTTTACAAATATAAATCGAATTCGTTTATAAAAAAAAATAACAGCCGAATTGCAGTAACTGTCAAATCCATAATCTACGAAATAATGTTAAATTTTAAAGTAAATCATTTTTTGTTGAGGCAAACTGATTCAAATTTTTGTACATAACTTGCCATACTATTCTGTATTTATTAAGTACATAAAATTCTCGATTGTCACGACAATAAATAAATAAAAACAACTTTTCTTGAAACTGGTAAAACGAATAGTCATAAACGATATCAGAATATACTTTCGTGTGATTAGTTCAGTCATTGATTTTTTTAATATCGACAAAATTAACTTAATGTAATGTTACTACACGATCGTACACCTTATCAGCTCCAAATAATCATATAAATGAGATTCAAATCATACGATAGACAACGCTACTACAAGGCCATAAGGGCTATATTAAAAAATACCGATTGAGATAAAAGTCTTGTCGTACAAAGTGGGTGAATTAGTAGTAATATTAAGTAAATTGTGATCGTGATAAATCATAATGACCATTTAAATATGTGGAGTTATTGTGACATTCAATATAATCGATCCAATTGTTCGTATTTATGATGCGCACGCGCTCACTTGTGATTTATTTAAGCGATAAGAATAATATATCTATTTACATAATAATTATTTACATCGAGGAATTAAATTTGTATATATAAGTCATACGAATGCCTCCTTGGCCTAATTAGCTTATAAGGCCCTGAGTCCTAGGTTCTCAAATCGGGTCGGGTTAAAATGTTATTTAAGTTATTCTGTCTAGGAATTCTCAGCTCGAAGTTTGGAAGTTAGCAGTATTGATATGCCCATGCCTTAGAGATAAAGTAAAATATTTGTTTCTAAAATGTTATAAATAAATATGTTTTGGAAATGTTTTTGCACTATCACACCAAGGTCAAAATATTATCTTTACGATAGCATGCGCCCTCTGTTCCCGTGGGGGAAACGCGTAATGTGTTTTTTCAGCGATATAAAAAAAACAAACAACAGAATAAAAATATAATTTAAATAAAAATAATTCAGCACTTCGCTTATATTAAGTTATACCATCGAAATTAACTCACCTTTGAATGCTATTGGCAATCGGAATTCAAAGCATCTAGCCTATAGATGACTTAAATAAAGTCATACAATATATAATAATACCAGCTGTCCGGCGCAACTTCATCCGCGTCAAACGTTCGCGCTCTGCTCCCTTGGGCTAAAAAGTGTTAATGGCTTTAATACCTTCAAGAATTGTGCTATCGTATGCAAAAATAATTCTCGAAATCCGACTGGTAGTTCCAGAGGTTAACGCACTTAAACAAAGTAAAGATATAAAAACAAATAGAAAATTATAAATTATATAAAAAATTAAAGAAAATCAATTTCTCATTGACAATCTAAAGTAAGCTTAACGTCCCACTGCTGGGCTACGGCCTCCTCTCCCTTTTTGAGGCGAAGGTTTGCAGCTTATTACACCACTCTGATCCAGTACGGGTTGGTGAAATACACATGTGGCAGTATAGACACATGCAGGTTTCCTCGCGATGGTTTCCTTCACCTTAAAGCACGAGATGAATTATAATCACAAATTAGGCACATGAACACGGCAATAGCACGGGTTTGAACATACGACCATCAGATAAGATTCACGCGTTCGTACCACGGGGCCATCTCGGCTTTTAGTAAGCAAGCTTATGTAAAACAAAATTAGTTTCTATAACAGACTTCAATCAAAAGGATTGCTTAATTTTTTTTTTTAAAGTTTTAATAACAAAAGCAAATGCTTATTGAGATATATTTTTGTTTCAGTATGCATGCCTATCTTAGCCTATGGTACCGCAATGGGCTGGATTTCTCCCAACAAGGCCCTCTTGATGGGAGACTCGTCGCCTTCAAACGGACCTCTATCCGAAGAGGACGTGTCATGGATGGCGTCAATTATGTTTATATTCGCACCCATCGCCGTGTTCATGTTTGGAGTGGCGGCGGATAAGTTCGGAAGGAAAAACGCTCTGCTCTTTGCATCAGTCCCTATATCGGTAAATAATAATAATAAATACTTTTATTTCACACGTTACATACGGAAAAAATATAAAGGAAAAAAAACAGCTTAAGAATAGTCTTCTTATTAATCATACTATAGACTACAAAATTATAGCATGCAAGAGGCAAACTTAGGCTAATTGACTTTATTTTTAAATTATTAATTTATATGGTCTAATTGTCCATGGATTGGTAAATCACCGTCGCCCTAGGAACCGTTTTAAATAAGACAAGTAATTTACGCAGGACGTATTATAGTGTATGACTTTGTGCACAAATGTAAATGCACACTTATAATCCGATGGGACGACAAACCAACACAAGTTCGTAAGACATCGACGTAAGACCAACGGTTGAAATGGTGGTAGCAGATTCCAAACGCGACGACGCCTTGCCGGCCCACAAGATGCCTCTTCGTGCCTCGATTGAATTACTTTCCTAGGCACGGGAGTGTGAATACAGTCAATCACCAGGCCTCGAATTAAATATATTGCAATGAAATATTTCAATTATTAAGCAGTGGTAGTCGCCGTATTGATTTAAGAAGAGAAAGTTATTTGGAGCACAGACAGACAGTTCAGTTTCATTTATTTGTATAGAAAACATAACCGTGACCTGTAGTTTGATAATAAATATAAATATATACGTTTGCTTAATTTAAAAAAAACTTTGTTCGTTTTTTTTGAAAGGGGGGCAAATGGGGGTCTCACTTGATGGAACGTGACTACCACCTGAAATACCGGAGGGCTTGCAGGTGCATTACCGACCTTTAAGGAATGAGGATGTTGTTTCAGCTCGGTTGGGCGGTGAAGCTACTCTGCGCTCATCCCATCGCATTGATCGCTGCGCGAGCGCTGATCGGGTTCGGCTCGGGCGGAGGTTTCGTGGTCTGTCCGCTGTATGTCAAAGAGATTAGCGAAGACAGTATACGCGGAATGACCGGCACCTTCGTTATTTTCTCACAGGTATACGTTTTGATTTTACTATATTATAACTTATTTTATAAGAGTTAATAGTATCTAGAAATTAATAGCATCTGGTAGAAATCTGGATCGTATAAAATAGAGGCAAGAATGCTATTAGTATTTTCATCATAAAAATACAAGTACATTAACATAATTAATATTATTAAAAATATTTTAAATTATTATTAAATTTACGATTGAATATTTATAATATAAACTAATATATTAATGTAGAGAAAAAAAATTGAGAACAAAAGAAAAACCAAAAACAATTTTAGAGAACAACAAAAAAATAGCATAACTCTATATAAGTTAAATAACGATTGCAAGATGGTTCAACGAGGGCAACTATTTATGTAATTCAAAATGTTGCGTTTAAACTCAGACAGGCTATTATGGAAAATATCCAAATCTAGTATTATATAAATCTGATAGCTATTGTATAAATCTGATAAACGGGGTATAAGTGATTCTTTCCTAATTGCGACCTGTATGTTCCTATGTGTAAAAGATTACCTATCCATCTCGTATTGCTACTAAGTAAATAAAACATCAATGTGGCCAGTAACTCGGGAATATCAATATTATTATTTAAAACATTGTATAAAAAAGTAAGAAATAAAAGTGACGTCTGGGATTCAAGACTTATTCTGTCAAAATTTTTAAGCCTCTCACTATATGAATGTTGACTAGTTTTAAATCTAAACGACATATGCTTCAGACACCGCTTTTGAACTCGCTCAATTCTGTCAACGTGTATCCTGTAATAAGGTTCCCAGATTATACAACAGTATTCAAGTCTACATCATCATCATCATCAGTTTTATTATAGTCGGTCTTTTAAAATCTTTGGAGCACCTTAGTACAAATCCGAGAGATTTATTGGGCTGTTCCGCGGTTTTGTCAATATGTAAGATAAAACTAAGCCTACTGTCAAGCATAACACCCAAGTCACGTACTTCATTTACTTCAGTCAATTTTTAGTCATTTATATAATATTTTGATGAAATTACTTTTATTTTGCGGATGAATTTTACGTGGTAGCATTTATCGATATTTAAAGTCATTTTATTGACTCTACACCATTCAACCAGCCTAACGAGGTCATCTTGTAATAATTGTACATTGGAAATCTGTTTAATAGTGCGTGTCAATTTCAGATTATCTGGAAATAAACTAACAGTTGGAGCTTTTGAAAATACGTACAATATCATTTATGTAAATATTAAAGAATAATGGACCCAAATTTGACCAGAGTACGCTATGAAGTTATTGGACTCATTACCATTTATAACTACCTTAGCACCATTTCTGCACGGTAACCTTAATTCCTTATACCGATATTTTTTTTAGGAGCAAAGAATGATTTGTCAAAAGCTTTAAAAAAAAATCTGTATAAATAGCGTCAACTTGATAACCAGCATCAATAAAATCTGTAAGCTTTGAGAAGTGCAGGGCTAAATTAGTATGACTCGCTAAGTTACTTTTTAACGTGATTATGCTATGCTATCGAGGATATTATTGATATTGGACGATATTTTTTTTATTTCATTTTGTCGTTTGCCAGATTTATACATAGGTACAATTCTACTTTCTTTCCATATATCTGAAAATTGACCCGTTAACACAGATCTGTTAAAAATAATCGTAAGCGGTAAAGATAATGTTGCTGCACACTTAGTCAAAAATATTGGTGGTATACTATCAGGTTCAGGCCCCTTGGATACATCAAGTATCTTTAACTTTTGGTAAACTGCATCGCGATTAAGTATAAAATGGTCGATTTTATCACACTTGGTTAAATTACTGATATTTGACTCATCCAACATAATATTATTATACTCATATACCGACGAAAAATGAGTTGCGAAAAGCTTATAAATATTGTTGACATCGGATGCTGTCACATTATTTAGAAACATAACAGGCAGGTATGAATAACTACTTCTTTGAATATTTTTTAAGTGCGTCCAGAAATATTTTGGATGTTTTCCTATTTAATTTTCTATGGTATTTATGTAATTGTAATAGCAATTTAGGATATTTTTTTTTTTTATAGAAAAGGAAGGTGGACGAGCATATGGGCCACCTGATGGTAAGTGGACACCAACGCCCTTAGACATTGGCATTGTAAGAAATGTTGTCCGTCGCTTAAATCGCCAATGCGCCACCAACCTTGGGAACTACGATCTTATGTCCCTTGTGCCTGTAATTACACTGGCTCACTCACCCTTCAAACCGGAACACAACAATACCAAGTACTGCTGTTTTGCGGCAGAATATCTGATGAGTGGGTGGTACCCACCCAGACGAGCTTGCACAAAGCTCTACCACCAGTATAATTTATCACAATCTCTACGCAAATATTGAAACTCTAATTTGTCTAATGGATTGTTGTACTTTCTTACTTTTACATGGTATTTGTTTTTAAGTAGTTTGTAATTTAAGTAGTTTGAGTTGACGTGTAAACCAAATTGTGTAAGATCGACGTTTGTACATATTAATTGGTACGTGCCTACATTCAAACAATTTGATAAAATGTATTTACCATTTTATTAATATTACAACAATCGCTAAATTCATTTATCCAATCCATACTATTAAGATGGCCTCGTTGGTGGGTTTGATGTAAGGCCACAGATCCGGAGGTCCTGGGTTCAATTCCCAGGTCGGGCCAATAAAAAGTTATTGGGTTTTTTTGTCTGAAAATTCTCAGTAGCAGCCCGGAGTCTGGAAGTTGGAAGTGTGTACACTCCCGTGCCTCGGAAAGCACGTAAAGTCGTTGGTCCTGCGCCTGAACTCTTTCCGGTCGTGTCGGATTGCCGTCCCATCAGATTATGACAGTTAGGGAATAGAGAGTGCACCTGTGTTTGCGCACACACTTGAGCACTATAATATCTCCTGCTAGTTGGCTAATCTCTCTTGAGATTGGCCGCCGTGGCCGAAATCGGTCTGGAGGACATTATTATTATTACTATTTAGATTAGAAATTATTTTTTATATTCAGATTTATAAAAGTTATATTAAAATGGGATTCATTACTCTTTTTGGCTGGCATTAACTGTGGTGTGGATATCTCTATAGGGAGTTGAAATTTTAATCACTTTTCTTAATGCCTTTTGACATTTAGTAACGGTAAATTGAAAATAAACGATTTGATATTGAGTAATACTGAAGTATTACTCAATATCAAATCAAGTATTTTATTTTTGAAATTGTGTATTAAATTATATTGTATCAGACTATTCAAAGACATAATATCAATAAAAGCACTCTTTAGTATACAATCGCTATAGTTGGATGGACGAGCCTCAATTGTATCTTTAGAAGGAGAACATACTATACCGCTTAAGTTAAAATCACCAACAATTAAAATGCTACTGTTTGTTCTACTCAATGCGTTATTTGCATTTACAACAAAATTCCCCAACAGGTCTTTATTAATCGGAGGAGGTAAATATACGGCACAAAACGGTACCACCCACTCATCAGACATTCTGCCGCAAAACAGCAGTACTTGGTATTGTTGTGTTCCGGTTTGAAGGGTGAGTGAGCCAGTGTAATTACAGGCACAAGAGACATAAGATCATAGTTCCCAAGGTTGGTGGCGCATTGGCGATTTAAGCGATAGGCAACATTTCTTACAATGCCAATGTCTAAGGGCGTTGGTGACCACTTACCATCAGGTGGCCCATATGCTCGTCCACCTTCCTATTCTATAAAAAAAAATTTTTTTCATTACTCATGTTCTTAGCTGTGTTTATGTAGCTTGACTGTAACCCATATGTCCTCACAATCGCTGAGATGCACTTTAGCCAATAGAAATTCAGTAGTGTTTGCTTGAGTTTGAACTACGAACCATCGGCTACGATTCACATCTTCTAACCACTGGCCCGTCACGGTTATATACATAAAGACAATCAAAATAGCGTATAACGTACATCGGTTTACAACATTTTCCCGAATGAGATACAAAATAAGTTTTTATAGATTAGAACTGCAAGTTTGTTTTATCAAAAAAAAAAAAAACGGTATAAAAATAATAATAATTTATAAATAGAACAATATTTGCGAAAAATAAACAATGATCATCACTTTGTATAAGACATTCCCAGACAAAACCATTCGCATTTTCCTTAACTTTCCGTGTAACGCGTGTACAAAAATATTTTAAATAATTGAATTATTCGTAACGATCAATGTTCTTAAAAAAAGTATTTAATTTAAATTCGTTTCAAAAAGGTTTTATGCAATCGGTTACAAATGTGAAAAATAAAAATAAAAAATAACTACATATCTGGATCAGATTTTTATGATCGTCAGAATAACTGTTGTATAAAAAAATTCCTCTTCAAATATCAGTTGGGAAATCCACGCTTCATTGTTAAAACACCTGCACGTTTTAGGGTGCATGTAGGGCTGGCAAACATCGGTAGACATTTTTTTAACTGTTCAATCGTGTATGGATGCGGCTGCAGATCATACGGCCAGAGAGACAGGATGGTCCTTTGGTTAGAATCTTAACCGAAGATTTCATCACTGAATTTTCATTTGTTTAATTTGTGTTTATAATTCATCTCGTGCTCGTAAAGGATCTGCCTCATGATCATTTTATTTATTTATCTATAAGCTTTTTAAACGGAGAGTAGGACTTTTTTTTAAACCTGGAAAAACGCATTACGCGTTTCCCCACGGGAACATACCCCCTGTATGTGGGGCTCGCCAGTGTCCTAGGCGCCGAGTATACCCGAACATCGGAATACCCACTAAAAAACCAGCGGTACCCTTTCCGTCATAACGAGGAGCGCCACGGGATCGCTTGCGCATGCTACCGTGAAGGGAGAGTAAGCCTAAGCCTAACAGGGGGGTATTTACAAGTTGTTACTTTATTTTTAAAATAATAAGAATGAATAAAATTTACTGCCTAGTAATTCTCAATAGTAACATGAAGATATAAAGTAAACGGCACTTCTATGCATACGGCCGAGCTCCTCGTCTTACATATTATATACGTAGCTTATATAATACTGTTACACAATTTACTAAGTGTAAATTGTGTAACGGTAATACCGTGTGTTATTGCCCTAATTCTTATTTTACCATAATTCTTATGGTGAACAACAAAGTATCATTCGGTTCGGGTTCGAAGTGTGAGTGAGCCAGTACAACTACGGACACAAGTGATAAAACATCTTAGTTCCCAAAGTGTATTCAAGATGTAAGCGATGGTTAATAATTCTTACACAATGTATACGGGCAGTAACTACTGAAAAAAAAATCGCTGTACGAGGTACTATAAGAATGTAAATTATACAGTATATTAAAGTAAACATAGAAAAATCAATAAATTTAAATCGTAACTATTCAAAAGAAGCCCCAGATCAAGAGCTTTTTAATTTAAAAATTAATTTGAATATTAAATAAATTTATGTAGAGTAGATAAAATTATTAATAAAAAAATATTAATAAAAAATATACTTGACAACCCTAATCCTGTACTTTATAAAATAAATAAATACGTTTTCCTTGTATGTACCTACATATCTACCTATATATAATTACCTATATATAATTTGACAACACACGCGTCTAGTTTTAGTAGTTACACTATCGTATTCTATCGAATATCGATGATGTTGATTCGTAATTTCCGAAAACATACGCTGAGAACATTTTGTCGTAACTATTGCGTTTTGATGCTAATTGTCACTTTAATTGCTTTAGAGCACAACGCATTAATTCAAACACTGCTTAATATATCCAAAAATACAAGTCCAATGCTACTTTTCGGCAGAAGATAATAATAATATTATAAATTCGTGGATGAAGCTTAATTTACGGGTATTGGCCTTAATTAAGGATCTGTATGTCTGTTTTTTTTATATTGTAGATCTTTTATGTTATATGTCTACCTAGACGAGCAAATGGGTCACTGGATGATAAATAGTCACCACCATCCATAGTTATTTGCAATGCAAGAAATATTAACCATTCCTTACATTGCCAATACGCCAACCTTGGAACGAAGATATTATGTCCCTTGTGCTAGTTGTTTCACTGGCTCACTCATCCTTAAAACCGGAACACCACAATAATAAGCATTGCTGTTTAGCGGTAGAAAATCTGATGAATGGGTAGTATTAACCCAGACGAGCTTGCACAAAGCCCTACCTACCACCGAGATGTTTTTTGTTTTAATATTAAACTATAGAAAAATACTACTCCACAGACCGTTGGTAACCTGCTGGTGTTCTTGCTGGGTGACCTTCTCCCTTTCCACACTGTGCTATGGATTCTTCTGGCAATACCACTGATACATTTCTGCATCTTGCTGAGGCTACCCGAAACACCGTCCTATCTCATCAAGTGTGGCAAAAATGAGGTAAGTTTCGTTTTACGGTGTTGGGTGTACGAATTTGTCGGATTATAGAATACTGCCACTACAAAGGGTGTAGTCCGGAAGTCCTTTGAGAAGAGGTACCTTATAATTTAACAAATTACATAGCAAGTATACCTCGAAAAGTCACGACACATTTAAATTCTCGATAGAAAAACTTAATAGCCACGACACCAACAAGCATAAATATGCTAACCATAAAAGAAAAGATTATATATTAAATATTATTATACATCAACATTATTTGATATTTTCTGTTTTAAAATCGAATATGTAACAAAACAATGATCACAATATTGAAATAGCTAAGTAGCCCAAATATCGCCACTTATACTAATAAGTTCTAAGCATTTTTCTATACTATTTTATTGTGCCATACAAAATAGTATGAAAATATGATACACAAATAATATCTATACAGTAAAACTGGTACGTGTAATAGTAATAGTATAACAATTACAAATGTTATACCAGTAAGCTAAGCTAAGCTATAAGATTATGCTCTTTTCAGGAAACAGCAAAAGTTCTAGGCTGGCTTCGCTCCCTTCCCCATACAGATAAGACAATCAGCGAAGAAATAGACAGATTGGTCATCGAACAGACGACATCTGAACTAAAATTTTCACCCAAATTATTATGTGAGTAATATTTTTAACATTGTCAATTTAATATAGAATTTTAGTAGTGAAGTAAGGCATAGTAAATCTCAACTCAAGCTTATATATATATTTATATATAAGCTTGAGTTGAGATATATATATAAGCTATATATATATATATATATATATATATATATATATAAGCTTATATAAGATATACTTATCTTGATTATTAGAAACATACATCATCCACCATTATTATAAAAAACAAATTGATCACGTGAGAAACTTACTAGTGGTATTTGAACCTTTGACTTTCGTATTCACAAGTTCTATTCACTGATATTTTAGCTACTTGCATTTCGAATTGTAATGCAGATGTAATGTCATCTTGACGATTCTGACTTTGGACAACGCTCAAGAAATTTCAGCGTGGTAGATATTTCAATAATGCGACAAATAGCTCGAAGGATGATAGAGCTCAATCAGTGTATCCACCGCATTGGAGTAACATGCTAGTATGAGTTTCAAATCTTCATCTCAAAAAAAGGAAAGAGCTCAACATTAGAACATTAAGAGGCTGAGAGATACTTATGACATAAATATAGACTAATATTCATAGACAATAGATAAACCTATCATTTACATATAAGTAAGAAAATAAATTATAGGATTTAAAGATTTAGTTAATTCAGGTAAATAAATACTTGAATGATTTCGTTTAGTAATGGTTTGTCTAATAAGGTGCGATTTGTATTTTTTTATCTATTACCACGTCAAGTTCAAATTTCGAATTTCTTTGTACAAATCATATAGCTTTACTTTAAAAATCGAACTACGATTCGTAAAAAGCAATACCGAAACCTGAAAAGAAAGGGAAAAAGAAACTTCGCGAACTTTTTTTCATAGTACACGATTTCTTACAACTTTTCAAATACTTTGCCTGAGGGCGATCGATTTATTCCGTTAAAGAAGTACAGGACACTTCTTGATTGAAACACGAACGTCGCTTTATATATTTTTTATTAATAGAAGCAGTTTAGACGTTTTTTCTGTGACCCACAAAAGAGTTACTGACTCTATTCAGTCCAGTAAGAGACCTAATAAGTTAGTTTATCAATGTTATGTCTCCACATGATGTCATACGAACTCATTTATATTTTTTCTACCAATATTAGATTACTAAATATTATGATGAGCATCATTTAATATTTTTACAACTCTGAATTTATTTCATATTGAAACTTTGGGTCCAAGAATTAATTGCGAATGGTACTCTTATTCGTTCCATTGTAAATCCAATAATTCCATTTTGACCTGCATCACGAAACAGAATATTTCGACGTTAAGCAAACACAAACGAAACAAATAGCTCCACTTTCCACGAAATTATTTACAGATAAATAAATTTTACAAACAAAACTGTCCTAGTTTCCTTGAGATAATGCGGATGTATAAAAAAAATTGTTTTCAAAAGAGATTTATTGTTTCAATTGGCGATGTGACCTCTGGTCATGTCCTTGATATTTGAGCTCAGTCATCATTTTCAATTTGCCAGCCATTCAATTTTGTTGCTTCTATTTGGGGTCAAATGCCGTTCTGGGGGTCAATTGGGGTGGCAAATGCGTCATTGAAAGATATAGAACGTTAAAGAAAAAAACTACGCTAAGTGATCATGTAAATAGAGTGTTGTTGTCAGTTATGGGAATTAATAGGAGTTGTTGACTACAAAGTATTTTTAATTAGGGACGATCGTACGATCTAATGAAGAATGAATATCCTTATTTGCTTTAAGCTAATATTTTTTTATTCGTATATAGTTTTCCATGATAATTTTTATTGATTTACTTATTACCAGCGTTCGCACAGTGGTCGAAGTAATCAATTGATCATTATTGAATATTTGCGGAAAACGTATAAGAATTTGTATATTTCGAACAGTGTGGAACACTGACACAATAACTACCAACTATTAAAAAATAAGTAGTTTACCATCTGAGGGGAAAGGGTACTGAACTGTTATTGTCTATTAATACATAGATAAATTTCTATTTAACGGCTAATACTTTTTTTGTTTTCATTTTATCTAAGGCTTAATAAAGTTTTCTGTAAGCAATTTCTCAGTACCAGTCCGTATTTTAGAAATATGCGTGATTACACTGAAGTGATTCGCAATAATCTTTTAAGAATGCCGATCAGTAAATTAAACTTATATCAATAAGAAATTGTTTTCAAATTAACATTAATTTTTTTTTGTAGAAAGAATAGTATGATGGTAAGTGGTCACCAAACGCCCTTAGACATTAGCACTGTAAGAAATGTCAACCTTGGGACCTAAGATTTTATGTCCCTTGTGCCTGTAATTACACTGGCTCACACATCCTTCAAACCGGAACACAACAATACCAAGTACTGCTGTTTTGCGGTAGAATATCTGATGAGTGGGTGGTACCTACCCAGACGAGCTTGCACAAAGCTCTACTACCAGTGTAAATATTTAAAGATAAGAATGTCGCAAAAACTGGTTGTGCAGACGGGTACTGCACTCTCTTAATTTTATCCAATCAAAAAACCCGTTCAAAGTTCATTCTTGTTAACGCACCCAAGAAAAATAAATTAAAAAATATTTGAAACTGCGATGGCTTAAACGACGAGTTAAAACACATAATTTTTTATCCAAGATTCCGCGTTAAAACAAGGACAACCACCTTTCATGTACTTGTGGGAAAATATCGTGAGAAAACCTGTATGCGTCTAAAGGAATTTTGTCACATATGCATCCTCTTAACGCTTTGGAGCAGCGTGGTGGCATATGCTCCAAAAAGAGAAGAGGTCCAGAAGTAGGACCTTTAAAGGCTTTACTTTACAAAAATATTTTCGTTATATTATTTCTGACTATTGTTTATATAAAACCCACCTTGTGGTCGTTGTATATACACCAACTCACACCCACACACACGAAATATGCCACTAGACCAACGTCTTTATACAAACTATATAACCTGCAGCATTACGACACATAACGTAATTCTGTGTGTGTGCTATCAACCCCGTAATTGTTTTGTTATAGTTGCTGATAAAACTGCGCTAAAGGCATTCTGGGTGGCGCTCATAGTGAATCTTACTCGAGAGTTCTGCGGCTGTATTGCTGTTCTCGTATACGCTAGCCACATATTCGCTGAAGCGGGAAAGGATCCTGACACGAGCATCGCCCTCTCTCCCAATAAGCAGTCGATTTTGTTAGCTGTTGTACAGATTTTTGGATCGTTTTTGGCGTGCCAACTTGTAGACCGTATCGGCAGAAAGGTCAGTAAATTGTATACTATCAATTTCGAACATGATTTAAGAGAGGCAAACGATAGATGTTTGCCTCTCTTTAACATGCTTTCGAGTGCATCACTACTGCGAACTTTCCTTGCCTTTAAAGGGTTGCACTCCTATGCACAAATGTCCTCCGTGGCTACTATGGATCAGGACATCGCAGTAAGCCGGTCATATCCTTGCAGCCGCTGCTGGCGGTGACGAGCACGGTGGCGGGGTGCAGCCTGTGCGCGCTGGGCGCGTGGTTCTTCGTGCGCGGCGCGGGCGCGCGCGCGGCGGGCTGGCTGCCCGTGGCGGCGCTGTGCTCGTGCATCTTCGCCGACGCGGCCGGCCTGCAGCCTCTGCCCTTCGTCATTATGACTGAGATGTTTAGTTTCCAGGTACAGCTTGTTGTTCCTTCATGTTTTATTGTTATTATTAGTCTTATCTTCGTTTTTACATCTGTATACTATTAACGTATCAGTTGTCACTGAGTTAATTGACACCTTGCTCTCACGCAGTATGTAAGATATCATGACAAAGACAATTTTTAATACTTTTTATAGTTTAAACATATTCCTAACACTTCCATTATATTTATATAATTGAGTTAATTTACTGTTTCATTATTTGCTTTTTTAGTATTTACCTACTAAATCCTTAAATTGCGATTACGTCAAACAAAATGAAATCATAATTTTGTGTTTAAAGTAAATTGTATCCATTCCAGCTCCGCGGTACGGTGGCTACGTTAATCATGGCTATCTCTTTGGGAACCGACTTTGCCCTTCTGAAACTTTTCGCACCACTAAACACCTGGATTGGTTACCATTCAACCTTCTGGATCTTCAGTTTTATCTGCTTAGCAAACGTATTCTACGTTATATTCTGTGTGCCCGAAACGAAAATGAGAAGTCTGGAGGACATTTACGCTGATCTAGAAGGTAAGAAGAGAAAGAAGAAGGAAACCGTTGTTGACACTAGTCATGTATAAAGTTTCTTCATTATAGTTAAATAGATTAATATTAGGTAGGTACTTGTTTTTGATTGTAAACTGACTTGAAATACCGTAGATTGTCAGGGCTATCCAGACCAAATTCGATGCTTTAAATAGCCCTGCCATAGAGGATAGAAATAAAATTATTATGTCATGTAATGGCATACGTCGTAATTATATCGTCTACGGTACTATCACAATTACATATAGCCTCTGTTCCAACCGTAACAGGAATAAACCCAAATAAACAACTTTGACACCGATATCATTGGTCGAGGAACTTGAATAATATATGATATTCTCTATGGATTCGCGAAAAAAATGGCGTTTTAAATGTCCGCGAAATTGTAATCGGAAAGTTAAATTCATGTTGTTATAACTAGTTAAGTGGAATAGTGTTATATATAAGAATTATTTATAGTGCGTAATACAGCAGAACAGTTAGCAAAACGCATGTAATTTGTAAATCTAAGGTTTGTTTACCTTAATTCCTACTCCGATTGGAATAAGGTATAGTCCATCTGTGTTAGAAAAACATCTACCAACGCAGATCTGTAGCATAAAGCAGTAAATTAAGGAATATGACGGCCGCCATACCCGAATGTACCCCATACATAAACGCAAATCCGTTTAAAAAATTATGGTGGAATAAAGAAACGTACATATATGAACCCTGAAAACATAACTCAACAAGACTTTTTCTTATGGAGTAGGTTCGTATTAATATTTTTAAAAAATATTATGTTGAATATAATACAAGTTTTGCTTAAATAATGAAAACATTTTATTTAGCTGATAAACGAGCACTTTAATATTAAATGTTCTATAGACTTGTTTGTATTACTGCTGAATTAGTACCAATAAATCACATTTTTTTAGAAAATTAATAATACTATAAACAACATTATGCTCTCTATTGACTATTTAATAATATTTTATTATTTAATAATTATTATAAATAAAGTCATCTAAACGAACCAAGTGAAGCCTTGTGTGATAAGTCTTAAAACACGAAACAGAATCGCTCCGTTGTAACTTGAACATATTTAAATCTCATACGAATAAATCCGGAAGTGTTTGCAATGCATTGCCAATTGTATGACGAATTGTCGGGCTGTTAATTATTATACAAATTACACTCCCGTGCCTTGGAAAGCACGTAAAGCCGTTGGTCCTGCGCCTGAACTCTTTCCGGTCATGTTGGATTGCCGTCCCATCGGATTATGAGAGCTAGAGAAGAGAGCGTGCACCTGTGTTTGCACACACACTTGTGCACTATAATATGTCCTGCACTATATGTTGTGCACTATAATACTAATATATAAAAGACGAAATAAATAACTTCATAGCATTGCTAACAATACTAGGCGTCAGACTGCGCTAAAGCGCTCCATTTTAAAAAGTTCTTATCCTAACAACATTTACAGATGAAAACGTAACTTAATATAATTAAGTTATGTAATAGTTATGATAATAAGTGTAAATAGTTATAAGGCTGCTTTCAGATTATCTGAAATACTGATATTTTGTGATAATAAATTTTAATATAAAAATTATAAATTGTTTCATTTCTGTAATTTTTTTTATTTTATAAAATATGTAGGTGGATCCCACCTGATGGTAAAAGGTCATCACGGCCAAAACATTGGCGCTGTAAGAAATATTTATTATTCCTCATATCGCCAATACGCTACCAACCTTGGGAACTAAGATGTTATGTCCCTTGTCCCTATAATTAAAGAGGAACTCACTCTTGAAACCGGAACAATACCAAGTAACAAGAGTGGGTTGTACCTACTCTGACAAGCTTGCACAAAGCCCTTCCACCAGTAAAACAAAGAATCATTGTTTTGGGTTCTATTCATTGGCGTAGCTAGCGTAGGGCCAGGTGGTGCAGTGCACCAGGGCCCCGGAGTTCAGGGGGCCCTCTAACCTCACCATAAAATAAAAAAATATATTTTTTCCTTTAATAAATAAAATATAGATATATTTGTAATATTATCATTAAAGTACATTTATTTCTTTTTCCTTTTTTTACGTTTTTAAATGAATATCAACAATTACAGAACTCCTGATTTAAGTTTTTTACATTTCGAGGACGCTTGGTGCATGTGCTGTTTGTTATCGTTATTTCAGTTATTCGGTAGTTTGGATGAGTACGCCCGTAGCACATTGGATCAGCGATAAGCTCACGTGCTTGACGGTCGTGAGATCATTACGACAATTCCACCCATCAACTTTTTGGTCAAGTATTCATTCGCCCTTGCCTTGTATCAGTTATCATTTATAATATTTGCGATGTTTTCGATGTTTTAAACTTTCTGGAGACTGGGACGCATTATAATATTCCCTACTACCAGCCTTATTTCATCAAGCATCACCACTAATGCTATTATATCTATTCCGCACATTCATCCATCTGGCAAAAATCCATCGGGAAAATTCCGATGACAAAACATGTATGATACAGGTTGCAGCACAACGGTAACCGTATAATCTATAATAACTCAACTTGATCGACATAAAAAAATAAAGAACATTTTGTTAAACTCGAGTTCAAATTAACAAATGAGCTACTAGGTATAGAAACTATAATATCTTATTATTAATTAATATTGATTCCACAACAGTATTAGTATATGATTATCGACGAACTACTCTCTACCGCATTATTACCAAACCAACTGTTTTGTGGTTTTGTTGAGATTTCCTGCTATGTACTAAACATTGACAAGCAATATAGGAAAATCTCAGTAAGTACACCGAATTCACAAAATCGTTTTCTTTCCGTTATTGATCTCATCTGTATAATGTATATTCTGTATTGTCATGTGCGTCGTTGTGTATTCCCATTTCCTTCTATTAAACTCATAGAGATTCTACCCCTCATAGAGACGACGTATGGATTTAGCCTACTAGGGATAAGTTGAACTCATTGTTT
Organism: Nymphalis urticae; assembly: GCA_905147175.2. Taxonomy (NCBI): domain Eukaryota; kingdom Metazoa; phylum Arthropoda; class Insecta; order Lepidoptera; family Nymphalidae; genus Nymphalis; species Nymphalis urticae. The sequence goes on from LR990007.1 coordinate 2,468,705, forward strand.
CCTATTATTGTTCCTAACTATAATTTTGAAGGCCAATATAAGTTTAAGCTACGCGGAATGAGGGCTCGATTCTTTCCATAAGGCGCATTTTCATTGGTCGATAAGTCGGTAGTTAGCCCGATTGCGGGGAGTACCCGCATGCGAGCTAACAACCAATGAAATCCACTGGTCGATAACTCGGTCGATTAAACGTGTGCGGGTGATATAATGAAATATAAAAATAATAAATCATTAAATATTTAGAAGTCACCCGCACCCCGTATGCGGGCTCTGACGACCAGTGAAAACGATAAACTCTTTGCGGGCCCTATGGCATGCGTTACAGAAATCTCCCGCACCCCGAATGCGGGCCTTATCGACCAATGAAAATGCGCCCTTATGCTACGCCGCTGGTTCAATTGCGTTGATAAAGTAAGGTAAGTTTTACTCATATATCTTCCATGTACAGACAGCGGTCAGTAACAGCTTTATTATATGTATAGATGTTATCTGTGACTTTACTACTTTATACGACGCTGACTGTACCTACGAAGACGAACTTGCGCAAAGCCCTACCACCGAATTTATTATTATATTATTGTTCCAAAAAAAATATGTTAGGAATTTCAATGCAAATTTTCTGGTGGGAGGGCTTTGTGCAAGCTCGTCTGGGTAGGTACCACCCACTCATCAGATATTCTACCGCAAAACAGCAGTACTTGGTATTTTTGTGTTCCGGTTTGAAGGGTGAGTGAGCCAGTGTAACTACAGGCACAAGGGACATAAAAGGTTGGTGGCACATTGGCGATGTAAGCGATGGCTAACATTTCTTACAGTGGCAATGTCTAAGAGCGTTTGGTGACCACTTACCATCAGGTGGCCCATATGCTCGTCCGCCTTTATATTCTATAAAAAAAAGCATTTTATTCTCAATTCTATTCTATTACGAAAAGGACATAAATAAAACAAACATCACTTTTAGAAGATTTACTTATTTTAATAAATAACCAGCTTAGTTTACAAAAGCATTTTTTTTTTAATTTTCACGTGAATTTTTTTGTAGAAAATATCTTTACGTACTAAATCAGTGACAACTTTTACTGCCAGTTGTGAAAAACAGTGAATTATTTATTCCTTTTAATTAAAAATAAAACTGACGCGATTCTTAACTTGTTTAAGTCTAAACTGTTAGGAATATGACAAATCTTTAAAAAATATTAAATTGTCTATGATAATATCCGAATATCTTTCATAAATTAGTATTGACAATCGGCCACAAGGCTACGTGTGAGTAACGTCTGTCAGTTAACTCTGTGACAATCGATCAATACATAAATAGTGTATAAGATGAATAAACAAAATACTAAAGATAAGTAACAATAATACAAGGACTAGTCAAAAACAACATTAAAACATTATTTTCTATATAAATATAATCTGAAATTTCTTATGATCGAGCTTTTTTTTTATTAACAGATAAGTAGAATTTGACATATTTTTGTATATAGTAACCCCATCCCACATTTTCACTTTATTTTAAAACACATTTTGATGTAACCATAAATAAATAATGAAGCGATACATAATATATTTTCGATAAGGACAATATAAAATCAATAAATTGTGTACGTAGTTGTATAGAGAAAAGATCATTAATTTTGAAAAAAAAATAGAAAATTCACACTTGGTAACTCTACTCTTAAATTTTGTTTTAATTTTAATACACATTTTATTGATCTTGAATGTTTATAAAATATATTTTTCATTTATAAAAATCAGATGATATTTATGCACTGGGCTTAGCAATCGATACACTCGACGTTGTCAGCTAAGGAACGATAATCAAACGCAAAGTCAATACGAAGCCACATTAATACTAAACATACGTCGCAGCAGTACAATTTAGTAATATCATCAATTCCCTTCATTTACCGTATTAATTAAAAATATTGATAATCTGTATCTCCGCCAATAAACTTGTCGCTTAGATTAAAAATCCGTAAATGTCAATGTGACAGTGATGTTTAAAAACACTTTAACTTCTTTAAATAGTCTGTGGTCAATTTCGAAATTCTCAAAAAAAGCAGATTGCCTACTTGATGAGTGGAATAATTAAACATATCAACATATAAATCATGCAATCGTTTCGACCATTTGATTGCTTTATATCGCGGTTGTCATCAAATTGCCGGGTAGTTTTATTTAAAAAAAGAACAAGCGATAGATGAATTTGGTAAGGGGACTGCAATTTATAAATGCTTTATATTCTTATACCAGCATCATAAACCGATATAACGTCTCATTCGAAGAAAATTTAAAACGTACTAAACGGAATTTTAAGTAAACTAATTTAAGCCTTATATTTAAGGTAATAAGTATCCATATTCACGTTTTCACGTTTATTAATGAGACCTTCAAAAAATATCTTCGTGTTTTATTTATATGAAAGAAGCAAGAAAGATATAGAACCTTCATAGTAAGGCCATATTAAAAACTATTGTATATCATATAACTGAAACATATTTATATAAACAATAACAAATATATTAATAAAACCTCTTACGATCTTAGTTGCCTGAAATGAAAAAAGCTACATCAATTTGTTAAAAAAAGTAGTATCTTTTTTTATTTATTTTTTTAAATATCGAACTTAAAACGTTTAACCGATCATTGCAATAAAAAAATAGAACGCAATTTGAGCAACGCAGGCCGTTTTCACTCTCATTATTATTCGAAAAAAAAGTTAGCTTATACTGGAAAAAAATATATGTCATATCATAATTTTAAAACAACGCCGATAGTTACAAAAATATATCGAATATTATTCTAATTGTTACAATTTCAATCGAACCGAATACATTTATACCGTAAAACGTTTTGGCCATTCACAATTACGCTATTAAAATAGGTCCTTAATTTAGGATATGAAGTCTAGACCTAGTTTTAAAGTACTAAATGTTAAATTGATTAATTATCTTTACAACTCCGAACAGAGCTGACACAGCCGAATAGTAATTAGAAAATTCTATTAGGTAAAAAACCACAGAACAGAGAATAATTTAGAAGTGGCATTCATAATAATAATATATTTTTTTATAGAGGAAAAATTATTTAGTAACATAATATTTTAGGGCTCAATAATGAATTAAATAATATCCTAAAAATAAATACTCGCTATCCTTTTTTATCTCCATACGTAAGAAAGAGATAGCGATATTTCGAACAGTTCATAGACTCGACTCGTCACTCCTATAACTCGCCTCTGTTCTGCGGGTGAGCCAGTCACTCGATACCGTAAATCGTTGACAAAGCTCAAAAATCGAGGCACTGAACCGCATATTAGGGACCTTTACATTTTAAGATATATATTTTTTTCTAATATCAACATTTAATTTTAACATACCACACCAAGGGGTTTACAATAAAACTTGCTTAGTACAAATACGACCTTTTTAGTTACGACCTTTTTTTCTTATATATTGAGCTACAGACACATACAGTTATAGGCCCCTTAACATTTATTTCAGAACATCTCACCATCCTTTATATAATTGATATAAACACCAGACTGGACTCTTAAAGTATTAACCATTTTATCTATAGTCCAGGTATACAAAATATCCTAGTAATCGTTTTTCCAATAAAGATTCGTCTGTACTCAGCTACAGACTGAGGCATCGGTCAACACGTCGTGCGTATATCATGCGTTCGATTGAAAGCATCGTTCCTAAAATTCCTTATCTAAAATTACTGGTTCGGTTTCTATGCCCCCATACAAGCCGAGTGATTTCTTCCGAGCCGAAAAATTTATATAGACACATAATAGACCCCCCACATATTCCAATTGACATAACGATTAATAGGATCTTTTGTTTAGTTACGTAATTTTTAGTGCAACATTTCCTGAACTGAATATAATGAATCGATATAATATTTATGTAAGATAAATTCAAACATACAGATCATCTCTCTCATTCCCATACACTCCTTAAATATATAGTTTAATTTTAAATATTAGTGAGAAAGAACACATTCTGTTTCTTTACGATTTCTTGAGAAAACTAATTTTTTCGTCTCTTTCACTCATTATTAAAATATAAAGACAGACACAAAGGCTGCGAGAACTTCGTAGACAACTTTTTAAATACAAATATATTTTACTAGTAACATATAGGGTTTTATTTATATAAACAGGAATTATAACAATTAAAACACAGATAAACATTACCATAACTGAATTTCTTGGAAAGTAAGTTTCTTTAGACTTATGCTTTGATATAATATATACTTAATTAAATAATTTAAAAAACAAAATACAATATTCGAAAGAGTTCAAGCCACACATGTGACAAAAAAAGACACATTAAAAAAAAAACCCAAACGTCACTAGTACTAGAAAAATTCATTTAAGAATATACTTTATACCATTAGGCTTTAAAGTTGCCAATCGCTTGCACGCGAAAATAATGATCTCCGACTAATATAGTTCAGATATTCATACATTACGCGTCAGGCATCCGCACTCACCGCTTCCTCTGTCCTATCGTCACTTTCCTCGGGTTTGTCCGCCTTCTCGCTCCTCTCCGGCTTGGAGTCGGTCGATATCGAGCTGGACGTTAAGCTGTTCGGTTGGGAGGGCTCCTTACTTTGTGGCTCCTGAGAATTTCTCGTCTCTTGAGGTTTATCTTTCGATGCGTCTATTTTAAAAAAAAATATATTAAAAAAAAATTAATAACTAATAATAATTAAAAAGGTTTACATTAAGTGACTAAACATGATAACCGTAATTGTTTTGTTCAATTTTAGAGTGTAAAGAAGTGCTTTCGCACGCTCAAACACACATGTTTGCTTACGTTTGTTTGCGTGCGTGCGTGTGCGCGCGTGTGTGTGTGACAAATTTTTCATTATTTAATTACTTACTACTTCTAAATAATTGATAAATACAATTTGGACAGTAAAATACTTTACTACTAAGTTACTCGCCGTTTCTACTTTATATAATGCACATTCTTACCGTAGCTTTACATTTAAATTAACATTGTAAAAATTTCAACAACTTAAGAACCTACGTGAGTAAATGTATTTCAATTTCAATAAAATGTATTTATATTACATAATCTATATTATGTAATACTAAATATATACACGAACAATAGTTTGAAAAATAATTTAAATTACGAATTAATACCAAAATGATACCAACATTAAAATTAAAATTAACTTAAAATTCGAATCTTCTTCTTCTATAAATAATTTGATATTTCTTCTTTAATCATTTCAATTTTCCTTTACAACTTACAGACGTGAATTGAGCCAAGCGAGAGACAGTTTAGCCCATAGCAAATCTTTATAGAAATAATTAGACAATTATTAAAACCTTAACACGAAAAAATATCTTATACTATACTACATTAAGTATAATTTGAACTGAATCGATTAAAAAATATATGTATATATTAATTAAAGTAATTTATTTTTAATCTATGCACACTCACCAGCGCCGTGAGTCGCTGGCCAAGGTTTCCTCACAAACATATTCTCAACAATTCTGTCGATATTATCCTTTTCGGACGAGTTCGCTGGCCTGAAAAATTTATTTGAGCAAATGAGACACAAAACGTGGTTAACTGTGTTTCAAGACATTGCCTATTACATCAAAAACAAAACAAAAAAAAACAACGTCTGAATTTGGTATTGGCAGGGGGGGGGTGTGGTGTGGTGTGGTGTGTGGCGGGTGGTGCGCGTACCGGTCGGGGCGCACGATGGGGATGGCGGCGTTGGGGCGGCGCGTGGCGCGCGGGGCGCTCTCCTGCTCGGCGCAGCTGTAGTACGTCACGCCGCCCGTCTGCCAAACGTTAACGACTACTTTGTAACTTCGTTGTCAAAAAAAAAAAACATTTTTATTTTTTTCCCTTTTCTGGCATGTATCTACGCAATTTATGCGCAGAATATTCTGCCAATATCACTTATAAAAAAAGAACATTACTTTGTGCTCTTTACTTTTGTCGATATGTCAATACGGATCATAGAAATATATGTTGACATGACACTTAATTTTTCCTTTTTTTTCGTGTATCTACGCTAGTTAAGCGCAAAATATTTGACTCAACTCATATGAGATCGATCGAGTTGGTTTCAAATTTCGAAGTGTTTAATGATGTCGAGTAGAACCTATGCAATATAACCGTAGATATATACATAACCGCTTATTACAATTGACTGTTATAGATAGCGTCACAATCAAATCAACACATGACGACAAAATGAAGAGGTTTTAATATTATTTCTATTAAATTTGTATATAAATCCTAATTGATAATAAAGACATTCAAAAGCTTTGCAATGTAGATAAATAATTTAAAAAAAATACACTAGTAATGTCCTTAAAAATAATATAGCATTGTCCTTTTTTAAGGAATTATAAATGTTTCTATTTACCCCTTGGAGGGGTAAAAGTTGTCAGGGGTGGGGACGACATTAGCACAAGGCGTAAGTGTCGGCCATTGCACAATTGACACTTGTCAATCCTAAACGTACTCTACTACTACATATAGCCCTTGTTATAACTTCAGAGGCAAAGTTAGAGTATTTTAACTATACATAGTAAGTCTGTGCATAAAAAACTGTATTAATGTATTAAAAATAAATGTGCTTACATAATTATGATGTTGATACATCTGATGGGGGTACGCTGCAGGGGGCTGGTACAGCGGAGCCGTACCGAACACTCCTCCACTAGTGTTTTGCTGTAATAAACAAACACACAATTACCATTTTAATTTTCAGTTATTTTTTATTCACCAATTTAAACACTCGTTAAATGTGGTAGGACGGTAATCCGACCGAGAGGTTACCATCGTCAACTGTCTGTCAGTTTGCTCTAAAAATAAGAAATTATTTACCTGCATATACTGTGCTGGCATCATGGCCGGCGGTGCGTATCCTTGCGACGGTTGTAATTGACCTGATATTAAACACAATGTTAATATACGTACAAAACTATACAACTGTAAACCACTCGCTTATATACTCATTTACTGGTGGCAGGCTTTGTGCAAGCTCGTCTGGGTAGGTACTACCCACTCATCAGATACTCTACCGCAAAACAGCACAGCAGTACTTGGTATTGTTTTGTTCCGGTTTGAAGGGTCAGTGAGCCATTTTAATTACAGGAACAAGGAACCTAAAATCTTAGGCCTTAAGGTTGGCGGCCCATTGGCGATGTAAGCGATGGTTAAAATTTCTTACAGTTCCAATGTCTAAGGGCGTTTGGTGACCACTTACCATCAAGTGGCCCATATGCTCGTCCACCTTCCTATTCTATAAAAAAAAAAAAAAATTACTTATGCCGAGTTAACGCGAATTGATTTGAATCGATCAACTGATAAATCGGATATTTGAACCGACTGAAGAAATTTTCAATGTAATATTTTATTCAAGATTGCTATAATTTTATCATTTGTAGAATGCGATTCGACTCGTATGATAATGCTATAAATAATATGTTTCGTTACCTATGGTGTGTGGTTGAGGTATGTTGTGCATGGTGTGGTGCGGATGCGACACCAACTGTTGGTCCAGGATGCCCAGTCTCACTTGCTGGAAGATATAAAAAATATTTTTATCACAAATAATTATGGACGAAACGACAAATGTATAAATCAAAACCGAAATCGTTAGAAAAAATCCTTTTGGACAATGAAACAATATTATTACAAACATTAAATTAGTGTTGCTGTTAAAAAAAAAATCCACTGAGAAAACTAGCTACGTCGACGACGTAAATTTAAAATATATTTTTTTAATACTAATTATTCGTAATACTCTTACTCTACTAACTAAAAGGTTTTCAAGTATGGTCAGAGTGTTCCAGCTATCACAAAGTGTAAGCACTGGCTCACCTGCTGCGCGAGAGGCGCGGGCGGCAGCGCGCCGTGCGGCGGGGACGGGCCGTGCGCCGCGCCCGCCGCGCCCGCCGCGCCGCGGTGCACCTGCTGGGGGGGGGGGCATTGCGGGCCTGACATACAACACGGCAGCACCATTCAGGAGTAAATTAAAATGGTTAATAACTTACAGGATGCATGATCTGCGTGGGATGTAGCTGAGGGCCCGGGCTGCCCTGGTGCGGCGCCGGAGCTCCCCCCGGGAAATCTAAATACATTACACACATTAGCATGCTATAGGAATAAATGGCTGTTAACCATAATACATCATAAAAATCTTTTATTTAGCGTAAATTTACACTAAAAGGTGAAATCCTATCATATAACAATTTTGGATATAGACTATTTTTTTTCGAATAGACTATTGTATCTCGCAAATTTTTCTTTTTTATTTATTTCTTGTCATCGTCAGCAGCAACCACAGGGTACTACTGACAATCAGTGTTAGGTATCACATACCTAACTAAAACTTAGTGAAAGGCTTAGTGACATCCGGCTCGAAGGATCAGTACTAAGAACGAGACTACTCCTTGTCTTCTACACAATTACGGTTTAATATAAAATGGTACATATGTGAAATTGATTTTTTATTTCCAAATGAGAGTATAACAATATTTACTTTACTTGTCAGAATCATATGTATACAACACATGATTCTGTCAAAATGATTACTCAGATAGCGGATGGGAATTGCCATTGGAGAGACCTATGTTCAGCAGTTGACGACAAAGGATGATAGTGATGATGATGAAAATATTTACCGCCATGGTATCTGGTATGGGGCGGTTGTGTCGGTTGAGATTGTTGCTGAGATGACTGTGTTTGCTGTTGTGACTGTTGTTGTTGCTGTGCTTGTTGTTGCTGTGGCTGTTGTTGCTGCTGCTGTTGCGGTTGTTGTGGTTGTGACGATTGCTGCTGCTGCTGCTGCTGCTGCTGTTGTTGTGCTTGTTGCTGTTGCTGCTGTGGCGAATAAGGTTCCGCAAGCGGACGTTGACGAAGGCTACTATAACGCTTACTACCACCACGCGGTTCTGCACCTGTTATAATTAATATTATTTATTTTCATATAAATGTATAATCATTTCATAATCTAATGATATATAATCGAAGACAATTGCTTTCTTATATAAGTAATGCACTGAAAACTTTCTACGACTTGATAATTTTGCGAAAATAATTGTATAGCTCACATTTAAAGCGGAATGAATATGCGCAGCTAATATTTAGGTAAGTATATGAAAATGTGAAGTTCAAAATAATATTTTAAGGCAACTGCAATTATCAGACAAATCAACCCTATATCTTAGAGACAAACATTTTGGAACCCAAACCAAAGTGACATCATATATGCAGTTTTAATGTAAAATGATTACATATACAATATTATTTATATTATTAATTAATTAATTATAAATTTTGTGTATGTCTAAATAAAAGATCTTTAGTATTAAAATTAGCTTTATGATAACTTACTAGAATTTCCTTGTGACTTTTGCTGAGACTGTTGTTTTTGTGCTGAGTTACTCTGTGGCTGGTTCTGTCGAACAAGAGACAAACTATACATACATTTATGTAATAAAAATATTATTATTTATCGGGGGTTTGAACCCAAGACCTTGGGGATTTGACTTCATAAGCAATTAGAACGAAGCATTATGTTATAAGAAGTAGTTAAACATTTTAATACCTGCGCTGGTATCGGTTTCTTCTTGATCTGCTCAGTGGGCACCGGTCGCTGCTGGGCCACTGTCGTGTTCACTTTCCGTTGAGGTTGACCTTGGCTGAAAATATTACATTACTAATATCCCTTCGTCTTCGTTTAAATCATTTTGATATTTTAAAAATAATTTAATATTTGATGTTCATTTTATATATCAGTAAGAATAAAATCAATCATTCTTTTTTCAAAAATAATGATCTATTGTTAGTAAATAATAAATAAACAATATCATGTAACAATGACGTCATAAGCGCTCGAGAAATGTCGTCACATCATTGACAGGACACAGTACAAACCATTCCTTAGACTGCCAGTGTTGCCAATCATAGTATCTTATATCTCACTTGAGCCTAAAATGACACCGGCTCACTCACACTAAAAACTATAATCCAGTAATACCAGGATTGATGAGTATTGGTAAAAATTCCAAATGAGCCAGTATTGATGCGTTGTGCAGACACAATATTACTTACTTATTATTTGGTCCAGCGGTAATAGTAAGATTCTCCATTTTATCCTTGATTGACTGTTTTGGACCTGTCTTAGGTACGTTTGGCTTCATCGGTTTCTGTTTAGGCGTTTTAATTGAAGCATTTCTCCGTAACTGCGAACCATTTTCGGACGATTCGTTTGACGCCGGTTGCGACTTGGAACGAGGTCTCGGGCGTGGTCTCCTACTAAAATAGCAACAGTATCGTTGTAAGTTTAAAAATTAAAAAAAATAAACGCTAAATATTTTATAAACAAACAGAATTTAAAAAACGATTAACTTTTTTACGTTATTAAACTATTTATTAACTTATTTTATATAATTAAGCGTTCTATAAGAATATATCCAATGTTTTCGACATCTACACTACAGATGTATTTATATGAATTTATGTCCTACTAGAAGGGTTCAATAAATGGAATTAAATACTAAGAAATATAAAAAGCTTTAGTTATACCCCTTTATAAAACATAAGGAGTATAATTGTACAATGATTTATTAATTTTATAATCAAATTGATTTCAGTTCATTTTTATTTTAAAGCTTTTGTTTTTGTATTTTAACCATTACAACTAAACGTACCCAGGTTTGTTAACAGCATTCAATTCGGGGAAGTCAGCAGGGCTCGGAGGCTTCCTCTGTGTCGCTTGAATGGTCTGACGTTTGTAGGCCTCCTCATCTTCCCAAGTACGAGTGTACTTATTTGGACCACGACTGTTGAATTAATAATAATAATATTATAATTTGTAAAATAGATTTAACTTAATATATTATACAACAGATATATTAAAAGACAAACATATAATCTTTTTATAACATGCAATAATAATTAATAGAAACCTTACTATACGCTTTAATGTTACGCAATGTATATTATCCATTTAATATATTATCTATATATATAAACGACAATAAAGGTATCATGCGGTATAAGCCATTATATTAAAGATTAAAAAAAAATATTAAAAGAATACTTAAAAGTTATTTGAATTATTAAATTGCATTAAATAACTATTAATATTTAAAATAAACTACCATATTGCATATTCATCTATTTAATATTTCATATAATAGATTTGTAGTAACTGAATCGTGTTTGAAAACATTTAATTATGATCATGTGAATATATAATTAAGAGAAAGTACTAATAGAGGGGGAGTTAGAGAATTTTTATATTCAAGAGTTTCCTACAATAACAATAAGTGCTAAAGATATATAAAATTATAATTATTTTATAGAGTTCTTAAATACAACTGAAATTCAATCACTACAGGATAATAAACAAAATATTTAATGTTTTATTTTTTCTAGATGCTTACAGACATTTCGAAATCAAACTCAAAAATCTTTATTCAATATAGAAGCGTTACATTTGCTTATTGATTGACAAAAATCTACAACCGGTTAGGAAATAAAAACCTCAGATCTGAGAAGAACCGGCGAAAGAAACTTAGCAGGATATTTTTGTTTTTGTTTTAAGTAGTACAAGTGACAATTAACAAGTAAGTAAACGCTTCACACGAATTCGACTATGAAGTTTTTTGGTGTTGCCAATTTTATTTTCTAAATATATGTTTTAATCTGTGAGCCTCAGAGAAGTTTGTTCAAAACTGTTCCATCTCTAAATGAATAATGTTATTATAAAACATTGTATTACTGGCTTTATATGTAGATACAGAAAAAAGCAATATTATATATAGAGGCCAAAATCTTGTAGAATGTTTTGTTTTACATTACTATTCAAATCCATTCACTTTTAGATTTAAAGAGAGATCAAAGAGCCTATTGGATATCAGAGAAACCTTTTTAGAGGTCCCTGTCAATAAAAACTTGCCTTTATTATATTAGCAACCTAGATAATGTAACAATAATTGGCTCGATTACGAAAAAAAAAATCATTTACATCTCTTAAATAATAAAAGGGAATATAGAAGAAAATTGCAAACAATTACATGCACGAAGCCTTTTATACTAATTTTATCACCAACCGCCAATTTCGAAACCTCCATGTAGCGATAGAAGCAGAATTAACATTTGATTAGACAACATTCTCATATTTTTTTTTAATTAAAATCAATAGGCAGCCTGGCAAATGAACCTCACTTGATGGTAAGTGATCACCACTGCCCTACCAATGTCGATACATTGGTACTGTAAGAAATTTAAAGATAACATCTCTTACATCGCCAATGCGCCACCGACCTTGGAAACTGAGATGTGACGTTCCATTTGTCAGTTAAACTGGCTTACCCGCCAAAGCTCTATCGCCAAATAATACTAAGTATTGACAGTGTTGTACTAAATCTCTAATCAAATCAGGACAACGAGATTATAAGATTCCATATTTTAACTGTAAGAAGAGATGGCAATACTTTTAGTTCTGTCATTAAGACTGTTTGATGTAATACCTCTGCCTTTTTAAAGATATAATTAATTTAAAAAAAAATCCGAATTTAGCCGGGTATGTTTGACATTTTGCGATATGTCCGGCTTTCATCGGACCTTTTAACCAATGTTTTGTAACAAAATGTTACAATTTGTGGTAGTTGCATGCGCACTGTATAAGAGATCGAACGTATGTGTAACTTGAAAAAAATAGCTTGTAGATAAAAATGTATGGCCAAATTCAATGCAAACCCGTTGTTGCATTTTAGCTTGGCAAAATGTATGGAGTGCTAGGAAATGAGAATTGAATGAATTTAGAGATTGTTTACAACACAATATCACGTTACTACAAAATAAACATTATGAAAAAATATTTAATAATTACAAAAAGTATTTTTTAAACATTCTAAGTAATTCTCAATAAACTACTGACTTAAATTTTTAATTCAATATTTGAATGAACTCATGAAAATTATTATATAATTGGTATTATTTATGACAATGAGTATTATATAAATGTATCGGACATACCCATAGCGTCGATTTCGTCTCGCGTGTGGGGGCGCGTCTTCGTTTCTTATATCATATCCATATATTGAGACTAATTCGTCACGTGACTTCGGCATCTGTGACAAAAAAAAAACTTAATTAACAATGCAATGCTATTAGTTTGATGTGTGTATGTACAGGATGTGACGACACGATGGGCATTAAAAAAACAACTAAAAATACTTTATAGATAAAGAGAGAGCGGTTAATTTAAGCTGGCATATGCGGCGCCATGTTGACCTCGTAGCCCAGGTCGTCGTACCCCCCCAGCCTGCAGCCAGCGCTGGGTAAATGGTAGAAGAATTAAAGTAACAATGGATATCATTTTATTTTCCTTAATTGGCGGCACATTTACATCATATCTTTAGATAAGCTTCCTTTTATAAATACTAAAAAAAAAAAAACCTTACATCCGATGTAATAGACATAAGAAAAAATGTACATGTAACCCGTTATTAAATATTAACAAGAAATATATTTATATTTAATTAATAAATAAAAATTGGGATGATCAGTACACCTCCTCACGGCTTTATTTATTTCACATCCTTCACCCAAAGGTTGTTTGGAAGGGATCGCTCTTTTAGGTATAAGACTGCCTTTTGTACAAAATAGTATTCGTTTTTTTTTAATGTTTTTGTTTAAAATGGTTATGTAACTCTTTCGGTGTACAATAAAGCATATTCTATTCTATTCTATTCTATTCTAACCTGTTCATTCTCGTTGAATTTGTCGTGCGACCACTTATTGAGAGTCTCGGACTTGCGTGGCGGGCGGCGCCTCTCGGGGGGCGCCTCACTGCCCTCCTTCTTCTCGGAAGCCGTCTCCGTTGTAGTGTTTGTCGTTTCTTCACCGCTGTATGACAATGAAGTGTTAGTATTATATTATTTACTGGTGGTAGGGCTTTGTGCAAACTCGTCTGGGTAGGTACCACCCACTCATCTAGATATTCTACCGCAAAACAGCAGTTCTTGGTATTGTTTGAAGGGTGAGTGAGCCAGTGTAATTATAGGCAAATTATCCATTTAATATATTATCTATATCTAGAAGCGACTATAAAGGTATTTTATACCGCAGTATAAGCTATTATATACCATATAAATATGAAAGATAAAAATAAATTAATAGAATACTTAAAAGTTATTAATAATATTTTATTGCAGTAACCAACTTTTAATGGGCATTCAAAAAACAAATAAAAATTCTTTACTGTAGACTGATAGAATAGAGAAATATACTTCTTGATAACCGGTAAACAATTAACTTCTTTTGTTATAACTTAAAAGTCCAAATAAAGAAAAGAAATATGCAAAGTAAAATATAAAAATGAATATTATCTTTATAAATAAAGTTCATTGTAATAATTTGAATTTATAATAATTTATATTAATGTAATAAATAAAAAATTTAAAATATTTACTTCATGAAATAACTCCTATCATACCTTAAAACTTCAGATCTTAAGTTATTTTTACATCAAAATATTAAATAAAACAATCCAAGTACATAGCAATTTCATATCAGTAAGTAACATATCACTTTCATGATTACAATACATGTGATGGCATTTGGTCAGTATTCGTCAAAATTATCTATATATCTTATTGGAAAATACAGCTCATAATCTAAAAATTGGCATTCACACTCCCGTCCATGCAAAGCTGGTCGTGCCCTAAGCTCTATCCGGTCATATCATCGTCCCATCGGGTTATGAGAGTGACGTAAAAGATTTCTTTTTTATTTATATGATAAAATATAATTACTAGTATTTTATTAAACCTTTCTAAAATATAAATAAGCATTAACCTCTTCACTCGACACTGCGGTTGGCAATAAAAACTTTAAACGGTAACTTTCTACATAATAGATTCATATTACGTTAATACGGACTTAATACATGACTGAACAGCTTGGTCAATGTTTTTATAAATATTACTATTAAATAATTTAAAACGGACTTTATCCTTATATGAATAAAGTCTATTTTAGTTCCCTCTTTTAAATCAAAACGATAGTCGGAAGGATTTTAAAATTTAACTTTTCTAAATTGTTTATAATTACATGGCATGAAATATTTTTTTTTAATTCCTTATATATATATATACCTCAAGCACATAACAATAACATAATAATTACCTAACTGTAAAAACTTTTTTGTATTAAAAATATTTATCTAGGGCCTGTCAAATTTACAACCTAATGGTAAGTGGTCGCCACCACCTACTGGTATTGGACTAGACACTGGCACTGTAAGAAATATTAGCCATTCCTTACATTACTGTTAGTACACCATGGCCTTCTTCTTTATTTAATCATTCAAGGTGCAATTTATTGGCATACTGAGTACACAGAACTAATAAATATATTCATGTAAGTTTAGTGGGTTTAATAAATATGTGTCCCGCTCATAACATATTAATCTTTTAATTTCTGCAAAATAAAGTTTATTATATCATACAAAAATATATACAATGAAAATATCTCTAGTATTACATGCACTGACATAGTTAAGTTGTTTATAAAACACCATTCCGATTTTATTAATACCTAACCCCTAATACCAGTTTGATTTTGCTTGCAGGACATTGGAATATCGATAAATTCTAATTAGTTTTTGTATAGTACCTTGCTGCAGTTCTGTCATCATGCTCATAGAAAGTTCCTCGTTTTGGAATATATTGCGGGTTACTGCGGTCTTCGTCATCATCCACTCGTCGCTCAGTCTCCTGAAAGTCATTATTATTGAAATTGTAGACATATTTGAACGATCTCTGAAAGACATTCCTTATTATGTCAAGTTCTAATATAAACAGAAATTTTGAAGGATATTATAAGTTCTTTCCATGTTATTTCCATAGGTTAAATTACAATCTGGGTATATTTGGGAACTGAAAATTAAAAAATAAGACATGATATAAAAAAAACCTAGTTTATTTCATTGGTTCTTCTCAGGACAGGGTATTATTTTTTCGAACCGGTTGTAGTTTCTAATTTGACTATCAATAAGTAAGTGTAATGTTGAAACCATTTATTCAACACCGAAAGTGTTTGTTTTCTGCCATTATTTTTTGCTAAATTGTGTATAAAAATGTAATGAAATATCATAATTCAGAGGTAGATTTTGTAAAATTTTTATTAATCAGACACCTGTTTAAATTTTCATTACTTTTAGGATGCTCAAGATTAATAAATATGGTCAAAACATAATATTATGGGCGTGGGATGTGTCGCGTTGAAAGCGCACGCGCATTGTTTGTAATTTATTATACCATAGACACATATTTGGCATTTGCATTATGGTTGTTGTGGCAGGATTTTAACCATTGTTACATCAAAAATGAACCTACAATTTTGCAAATAAATAATTTGAATTTGAATTTTAAAGTATTTCATATTTTTTTTAAATGGGAAATTTTAGTAACTCAATTATTAAATCGAATAGTAACTCTTGTGTCATTGTAATGGAAACAATTTTATCCTTCTCTTAATGTGGATTAGCATTTATAGCCTTATTAGATCAAAACATTAATTACATCAGTTTTCAAGATTAACCATTTAATTTCATTAAAATGGCCTCTACATATTATTATTACAAGTCGAATTTTATTCCTTCATAATAATATAAAATTACATCCACTAAAATTATTCTCGACAATCTTATACAAATATCCACTAAAATATTATAATGAATATTCTAGCACATATGTAGTTAGTACTCAGATAGATTATATGCTCTAGTTGTCATTCTATATATGCTCTAGTGTTCTTGTAAATATATACAATGCCTTTATGTACAGTCACAGGAGGCACCCTTAGGTTGTTCCTCTCGCAGAGCCTTTAAACGAGTTCTCCTGTTTTTAGTTGAACCTCAGTACTTGGCCCCCTAAGCGATAGAGCTATCAAGACCAATAAGACCAATGGCAATACATAATACCAACAAAAATGCAGGCACCAAACTTGCAGTCAGTACTATTTCACAACAGTATTCAGTTGCTTGAAATGTTTTTTTTTTAAATTTTCAATATTTCTTCATATTATAACCTTGCCTCAATTTTTTTTAAAGAAAACATTGCAAGATCATCAAATCTATTTTCGGCAATGAATTCAGTATTATAGTATTTTTAATTCAGTATTACACTAATTACAATATAATTTAACAGCTGTGTTTTAATAGAAGCTCTTAATTAGTTGTTATAAACAGATAAGATCTATTCATTAATTAAATTATAGTGAAATTAAAATAGACAATTTCATAGACAAATATTACATTAATATCAGACCTTATCATCTCCTCCATAAACTTGCAAATGAGAGAAAAAATAATTGAGAAAATCAATGATGACAAGCGAAAAATTTCATAAAAATTAACAATCTGCTATTAAAACTGTGTAAACTGTTAAAACGGTTGTTTAAAATTTTTAAAAATTCACAATTATCTTCACAAGAATTATTATCAAAATTTTAGCATAAAAAATTAATGTATTATTAAGTTAAAATTTATATAAATTTGACAAAAAACAAATACAATTTATAATATTAAATGTGAATCATCTCATTGTACACTTTTTGCTAAGAAAATAAAGTACCTACCTCCTTACATATTAATAACAAAATTAATTTACCTGTTTGTCTGGATCCCCATCCGAGTGTTCAGAGTCACTTCCCTGAGAGTCATAATCAGACTCCTGCTGACCACCATCCTGCAATTGGACAGCAACTTTTAACAATTGCATTTCACACTACACAAGTTTTACTAGGAGAACAAATATTGTTTTCCTTCAATAGCACGATCGAGTATTTAGTTTGACCGTTTCTAAATCAGGTCTAACATCACAAATTCTGCGGTGAATGGTGTCCAAATCGTGACCTCAATTTGACGAAAAGAAATGGACATTCCGACACGCGATTGCGCGGGAGAAAGTTCGTGACCGCGATACTTTTAGCGCCAAAATGAAAGTTCAGTCCATTAATTCTAACTTCTACTATAGTCCAACTCACATTTCCAGAGTTATTCTGCTCAATATCTTGTGATGCGTCCGAGTATTCGCCCGAGTCGTCTTGTTCTCGCCTCCTAGCCACGGACGTCATCTCGGCGTCCCCACGGGTTACTTGTAGGACTTCCAGATTGATAGCGTTCGTTTACAATTGTATTAAAACCCTGTACACGCGATTAACACGATTGATTCCTGTAAATCCCCTCCTTGATCAACGGAAAATGAAGAACGTCAAATAAACAAGAAATCTAGCAGCCATAAATTAATACATTCCTTTTTACGGATTTATACTTATACAGATAAAAAACACAATAATTGAAAAAAAAAATATTAAAATAAAGCAATTACATTTAAAGCAATACAAAATTTGTATTTATCACTGTTATAATATTATATTCCTTTTGCATAAAACTTGTTTTTTTTTTAATTTAGTGATGTGGTCTATTCTTAAATGAGGATGTTGTTTAATTCTTTTTCTATTTTCTCTAACTTTATTCTAAAAAAAAAAGTTAATTTGACAGCTTGACTTTATTTACCATGTCACGGGGAAATCCCTTAATCACAGTGAATAACATGCGTAGACAGAGAAACTAATAGACGCAATGACGATTTCCTTCTCACTTACACAAGAAAGAGAACGAAAATTACATTACAAATGATTTAGACGATTAGTGAATAATGATAGAATTATCAAATCTTTTGTCCCTTATCGCGTAACCAGTTTTGCTGTTTGTTTCGCTATTTAACTAGCGAAACGAACTTGACAGTTGGTGCGTTCATTGTGTTATTGTTCCATTTTTGCTTATTTTTATGTTAGAAAACGATTCTAATCCAGTGGTAAAGACCGAGAAATAATCCTTATAACATACCGAAGGTTTTACAATGGTGCAGTCGTATTATTTCATATTAAAGCGATAGCAAGAAGATAATTGCCGGCGTGTGTTTTCACGCGTAAATACGATGGTTTTGTCCCTAAATATAGTTTCTCATTGATGTTTATTTATGCCATAGCATCACGGAACCTTATATTGCATTAAAATCCTGAAGATAATATGATTTTTCAGTTTTTATCATTTATAACCTATAGTTATTTATCATGTAAGGGCTGTCAGCGTCGGTTAAAAAGATGTCCCCTTTTTCGATAAAAAATATCGACTCGTCGAAAATATAAACAAATAGATACGGAGCCCAATAATAACCCAAAGTGCTTCGTTATATAACCATCCAACATACCATCTCGATGTCTGGAAATCCACTACTACAGCGCTAATTTTATGGCATTTCCTGCCATTTCTGCGGAACCATATTACCCGGCGACTTTTCCGAATCGTTATGACATAGAAACCTTCCAGAAAGGCCTAAGCCTACTCATTCCTTTAAGACCGACAAAGCACCTGCAAGCACTCCGGTGTTGTTGTCCTTTTACATAAAAAAGATTTCTTCCAGTAACAGATTATTTCATTAAAAGTAGGCTCCTCATATTGCTATGAGCGCTACCAATGACATAGTATGTTTGCATCCTTCACATTCGAGATTGTTAATTTTATTTGCAATTTCATTAAAGGGATTTTTCGGCAAAAGAAACTCATCGGGAATTTTTTATATCTCATTTTTTTACAATTATACGTAATATACAATAATATAATTGTATTGTTTAAAAAACTACACTATTTTTTCACTAGGGCAATCAATATGAGGGACTCTGTGTACTGACAGAAAGTTCTAGTGTTTTTTTATAGAATAGGAAGGTGGACGAGCATATAGGCCACCTAATGGTAAGTGGTCACCAACGCCCTTAGACATTGGCATTGTAAGAAATGTTGCCCATTACTTAAATCGCCAATGCGCCACCAACCTTGGGAACTACGATCTTATGTCCCTTGTGCCTGTAATTACACTGGCTCACTCACCCTTTAAACCGGAACACAACAATACCAAGTACTGCTGTTTTGCGGAAGAATGTCTGATGAGTGGGTGGTACCTACCCACACGAGCTTGCACAAAGCTCTACCAGCTCTAAAGCACACAGTAAATTTACAATAATATGCCGTGGCTCTTTATCGTAACTAACGCACTCCGAACTGAGTACGTAAAATTAAAATGTAAGAAATGTATATTATATTCTATATCGATATTATCTTCTATCGAAAGCGAAAACACTAGTATCTACTTGAAGAATACGGACCTAATGCCGATCATATTTATGATTAACTACATTAACAAAAAAAATAATAAAATAAACAATAATAATAAGCTCATTAATATATTTCGAGTGATTTGTAAAAGAATCCGCAATCATAAGATCGACTTTCGGTAGACTATTTGTTAGTCTACGTGAAAATACGGCTCTTATTTTAGCATACAATAATATATTAATAATTGTTCTAATATTATTATAAGTAAAAAAATATATGTGGGGTGCAAATCACAAAGAAGGATAAAAAAATACAAAATTATCAACGCGTATATCGCAAAAGAGTCGCCCGCAATAATGAACCGGCGATGTGAATTATACGAGAGCGCCCAAATTGATTTGCTTATAAAAAAAAAAGTTTACATGATATAATCATATTTTTTCACACATGTTATTATAATCGTGTAAAGATTAGTACAAAAAAAATATTTTTTTAATTTACATCTTCCTAATTATTGGCAGGGCACAGTGCATCTGAGTAATTATTGATGGTTGTATTTATTATTTAATTAGACTTAAGCGTAAATTGATTACTCTTTATTTTTGTTTTAAGATCGTTAATTTAAGTTACTAATCAAGATTAATAATTATTGATAAAGTACGACTTTTTATCATTATAGAATATAATAGATGTTTATCAAAAATTAAGTATGGTAACATTGCAACCTTGTATGAGATAATAAAATGCTAATTTAATTTGATAATTTGATAGGGTTTTAATCTGCCCTCCAACAAATAAACGTAATATATTATTTCTTGCTTTTTTCATTTTAATCATTAATCTTAAATTTTGCTAAAGATTATCTGCCATTTATATTAAATAATAATAATCTACATTTTTAATCTGGCAACAAGAACATTGACAGATATTCGGCGGGAAATTTATTAAATTTTTCTAACAGGCATTGCATGTTAAAACAATATTATAACGATATTTTATGATTGCGAATAATATAAGAAATCTCGTATTAATAATAAAGGAATCTCGTTTTATTTCTGAGTAGAGATCAAGTTTTTTCAGTATTTCACTTCAGTTGTATTGTTTATTGCGCCTGTTAAAAAAAACTACTTTGTGTGAGACTAAGGAGTCGAAAACTAGAATAACTGCTGTATTAACTTTATTCTATATGTAAGGAACTGCCTTACTGCATTTTTGATTCTTACAATTCAACAAAAGCATCTCTTAGAACAAGGCCCTACGCCTTTGTAAGAGTTCTCAGTTAACTAGTCTAATAAACATATTAAAGGCATGGTTAACTTTTGAAAAGGTCATATTATTCAGAGTTGCTAAACCATTACCTTCCTGACACCTTATATAAACCTAAATTAACTTGAATACTTTAAAACTAATTAAATCCAATCGAATACTCCCTGCATTAGATTAGATTTAATTAGTATAAATTAATTTGGATATCATAAAGGACCCGTTTAGAGGGGTAAAAATATCTAACAGTCTGTAATTTTTTTCCATTATCTAGCCAAACTACAGTCTCCAGGAAGCATCAATACTTTCAACTATTTGTATATCGTAAACATAACAAGCCTTCATTTTGTCTGTGCATATTTTTGGACATAAGTTTTTTTTACCATATCTAAATGATACCATTGTTCATTTATATATATATATATATATATATATACATATATATATATATATATGTTCTATACCTAAATAATATTATAAAGAGAAAAGATTTGTTACATTATTCTGATAGTCAATCTAAAATAAATATTATATTATTCAGTTAAAAAAAAATGGTAATTTTTATGTGTTGGGAACAGTATGGGAATTATTTAGTGTCCAACAGGTGCTGAATGGCCTTAAGTATTAAAATAACAAGTTAAAAGATTATTTAATATATTTCTTTATTGGCATGATACAAACTAATCGAATTACAAATTTTAAAGTTAGTTAAACTTACGAAACAGTTAAAAGTAATGCTAGAAACAGTAAAAAACTTTAAAACTACGTATATAAAAATAAATTAAAAAGTTATCAAAAATGCTCATCACAGAGAAAATTAAGTAGTTTAAAATGGCAAGATCCAAATATTTCGATAAATTGGAAGCACTTTTAGCAATAAAAAAAATACATTCAAGGTCGAAAACCAACATCTCACACAACTAAGGAAATTTATGACTCAAAAATATACCTGAGTTCACATCTTTAAAGCTTACAATGACTCATTTTGGTACAACAGTATAATATTATAACATACAACTACAAATAAATTTTGAATAAAAACTACAGTAATATTAATTCTAAGCCATTCTAATACTTTTTTTTTTGAGATAAAACTAAGTTACACTAAAAGCATTAGATAAGACCTTCCTAAAAGGGACATGCAAGACATCCCATGACTAATATTTGAGTACAAACATAATACTGTTTAAACTTAAAACTAAAAATGAGGCTCAGTTACAAATTAAAAGGTTTTCAATGTTTTAAAATGTCATACACATGTCTACCTTAACATAGCTAAATTAAAGTTATGAAATTACTCCATCATATGATTGCGTAATTAGTCAATTGTAGACTTTCTAATAAATGAAGTCAATGAAGATATCTCACTCCTCTCACTCGGCAAACGGCTAAATTCAATTTCTTCACTCAAGT
This sequence comes from Nymphalis urticae, assembly GCA_905147175.2. Taxonomy (NCBI): domain Eukaryota; kingdom Metazoa; phylum Arthropoda; class Insecta; order Lepidoptera; family Nymphalidae; genus Nymphalis; species Nymphalis urticae. The sequence goes on from LR990007.1 coordinate 2,491,577, forward strand.
TTTGTGTATCAGAAGTGTTGTCATTAACTGGCCAGTGCTTATGACTTGGTGCATATAATACGAGCAATGAGAATATGTAAATATTCCACATCCCATATACTCCAGTAAAGAATGCTGAAGTGTATTCTAGTTCAATATTTTCATCCCACTTCCATTGGCCTTCAGCAACTTGTCCCAAGATGAAGCCAATTACCGTAAGAGCAGCACAGAGCAAAGTCGCTAACATCAAAAATTTGAAACGGTATATAATTCCTTCATAGTGCAAGCGACGTACAGAACTCATTGTAGGAAGAGACTGTCTTTTGTTGGATATATTTATAAACACCTGCCAAACCAAATAGCATAAAAACAAGAAATAGACCCCAGTTGAAATTCCAGCAAGTATGATAAATGTTAGGGCTAAATTTGTACCCAGATCTGTAACCCAAATAGAATAAAATGGGTTCCTCAGTTGTATGCCTCTCTCACACATATCAAATATGAAAAGCGAGATGCAACCCATCGCAACTGCACTCAAATGTCTCCAGTACTGCTTTAAAGAACTTTGTGCTGATGTATCTTGGATTAACATATGCTCTCCAGCAAATATAAGCCAAAATGAGAACAATGTGGCATAAAAAACACCTTGTCTTATATCCCCTAATAACAACATGAATGGTAAATCAAATTGTAGTGTAAGATATTCAAAAGGTGCATTCAAAAAACATAGAGCCACACCTAATGTGAGAAGCATCTTTTCTAGGAGTACAGGCTTTCGCTCTAGCATGTGAATCCTTCGCCAGAACCAAACCAATATACCAATAATGCATGGAAAAAATACTGTTTTTAGGGACACCCACACCTTAGTAAAGCCTCCATTTTGATTTATAACAGTCACCCACATGTCTTGAATGTGGCCAATATGTGCATTCATGTCGGGAGTGTCGATAGGCAATCGAATGTTTAGCAAATAGTAATCATGAAACAATGAACCGAGCTCAAACAAAGGTATGGGAGAGCAATTATACAAGTAATCTTCAGTTTTTATATCTATGTCGCAGTCTAAAACTCTTTTTTCGACCGATTGAGTGTATAAATTCCAGGCGTCATCTGGGTCGTCTTTATTTCTGTACGCCAATCGCGCATCTATTGTTATTGTACTGCGCGGTTTAATTTCCATTTGTGAATGGTAACCGATGTCTACTTGTAACACACCGATTAAATTCTGCTGCCATCTCGAATAGTCGTAGTTTTTGCCCTCACGAGGAATCGGCATTTGAAATGCAAATACAATGTCTCTCTCGGAAACATCGTGGTGAGTCCCACCAAGTTCAACAGTCTTGCATTTGCCTTTACCGCGATTGTAGAACCATTTTGTAGTATCATTTTTCATTAAGGATGTATCTTTACATACGGTACCGAGAATATTTTGTACATTTGCGGGCATGGGTGCGACCAATCCACCGATCAAAAAACATGTTATTTGACACAATAAAAGAAACGTCACTAATACTGCTAGCTTTCTGCCGCTTAAATTTTCAATAATTGTACCAGTCATTTTATTTTCAGCACTTTAATTTTAATAATTTTAAAACAAAAATCTCGCTTACAATAATCGACCGCATTCCATTGTTGTCTTCTAGTTTCGAGTCGGACGCTAATTAATGCGATGTGTTTGACATGCGCAGTAGTGTAGTGGTGTTGCCAGAAGACGTTCGTCTAGAAACACGTTTCGTTTTAAATAACGCTTTCATAAATAAACTATGGATAGAAAATTCAAAACCTAATATCATACTTTAAAAACTATTTACCATTCCTGTATAATTTATAAAAAATAAAGTTATTTTGCAATTCACATGTTATCACAGTTAAAATTAAAAACCAGTCAGACATTATCTGTGGTTCTGTTCGAAGACACTAATATTTTGACATTTTGATAAAAGCAGTAATTACAGTGAACGAAAAAACACAATTGATATTTCATAATTGGATGTTGTGTTGATGAAAAGCTCTTATTTTCAGCTTAAAAATATATGCACGAAAAAAAAATGTCAGAAGACAGGTAATAATTTTTTTAAATACGTTAATTGGTATATTTATCTTTGTTTAGTTATATGGTTTCACATAATATATTTAATTTTTTCAGTAAAAATGATAATTTGGAAAATCCAGAAGTTGTAAATACTGTACGATTACTAGCAAAGGGCTTAATGGAGATATACGAACCGCCGATATCAACTTTAAATACACATTTAAAGGAATTGACGTAAGAAAATCACAATAATAAATATACTTATTCTTATTGTATCTATTTATTTAACTCTTTCTGTGTTCTATATGTGTTCATCAAAAAAGTCCTTATCGCTTATTAGTAATTTATTCCAGACAACCTATGGGTTAGTCCGAGTGGTGGATGTATTTAATTATGCCTTAACATATAATAAAACGGATAACAGTTGGATATACTAATAAATATATACTAAATAGTATTGAAATAGAATTATTTAAAACAAATAGTTTCGTTGTCTCAGATTAAAGATTGTTTTAATTAAATACCTACCATCCTCACACTCCAGAGCAGTTTACCTTCCTTGGCTCTCAAAGACAATCAATTTGATTTGCTCAGAAGCAAGACAATAAATTGCTGATCCCTCTGAGTTGTACTAAAATATACAGAAATTCTTTTACGGTTAAAGCAGTCAAACTATGTTATTCCCTGCCTTGAGAAATTTGTCAAGCTGAATCCGTATATATTTTTAAAGAGTTGTTTGCATATTTTTTTTTTAATATAACTATATTTACGTTTTTTATATGTATAAGAGTATGTATGTTGGTATATTACATATTTGTATTAAGTTTATAAGCTTTCAATAAATTTTAAGTATAAGTTGTTCGCACACTATGCCCGATTAATAATCCTGGCTAACAAAAGAAACAAACATTTCTCTTTACAGAGATTGCCTGGAAGAGATCACAAGAGATAAGGCCCTCTTTTGCATATTATATATACTACTTGTTCTTTTATGTTTGTAAATTGTGTGCAATAAAGGATTAGTAAATAACTAAATAAATAATAAAAGTATGATTTATTATAATCTCGTTAGCAGAAAAAAAATTAATCATAGTTTTCTTAATTTTGATTGTTTAAAATATTGTTATAATATAATTTTAAGACCAGGTCACAAAATTATTAATATTATTGTGTAAATTATGTATGCTTATGCAATTAAATATTATTTCGTAGAGATGAACAAGAGGCTGTCCACAATATGATTTTATCAGAAAACAGGCGAATAGACGATCTACAAAATGATGCAACATTAGATGCTCTGGTAAGTTAAATAATAAATCGACAAATCCATTAAAAATTTGGAAATATCATAGTGATTCACAGAAACAATGAAATGTTATGTAAATGTAATTATCTCTAAAGAAAATTTCAATTGAATAATTGGCTGCACTCTTAATAGTGTTAGGGCTTCATGCAGGCTTACCTGAATACCCTAATCAGAATACAGAACAAAACAGAATATCGCTTAAGTTTGATTTTTAACACGTAGCAACATTAATCTCCATAATAGTAATCTTATCAAAGCTTACCAATGCATGCACTGGATTTGATATTAATTTTGCTGTAAAAATTTTAATACAAATATGTTATCTTGTGTGCCAAATGGTTTAATAACATTGTAATACTATAAAGAAAATTCTGTTCTGTGTTCTGTAAAAATTTAGTAACAAAACTTCATCAATTCTAATTTTTTATTTCAATATAGTGCATAAAACAGATAATTGTTGTGAATTAGGTAAGATAAGATCTGTACCTCATATATATATATATTTTATAATTTCAGTTAGCAGAGATAGCGACCAATAGAGAAAAGTTGACATCATTAACAAGCTCCATGTTATCGTTGCATAAGAGAGTACAAGATTTGCAGGTGTGTATTAATTTGTAAGGTTATAGATAGGCATTTCAACCGGCTCAATTGTCTAAACTAGAATTTGGCTTATTTTTCAATAATTTAATTGGTTTTCTGGTGATAAGAATTAAAAATTAGCATAGGTTTTTCCTTGCCTTGAGGTTTAAGCTTGGTTCATGATATAGCCGTGAAAGCAGACAATACAATTGAGTTTTTAATATTAGTATAGATTATAAAAACAGTAACATGCAGGTAAGGTTATATGAAAAAAAAAGTTAATGGGTTGTCCGTCAATTCGTAGTAGCAACTCGAAATGTTGAAATCATAATCAAAACATTTTTATTCAAATGGACTTTTACGAGTATTTATGTCGTCATGGTTACCACCATTGTAGATATAGTATTGATGTGGGATATCTCTCTAATAAATTTGATACCATTTTTTTAAATATCTATGAAGTTTTTTTTTTTAATTTTAGGTAAGAGCTGCAAATGTGGAAAAGGCTGCAAAAAGTAGGGCAACGAAATAAATTGTATCGTTTTTAAGATTTTTATGTAATATAATATTTATTGTTTAGATAAGAAGAAGAAATATGACTATTAAACTTGAAATATTGAGAAATGTTAACTGTTAAAGATTATTAATAAGTTTTTAAATTATACATATAATTAATTACATTATAAGTATATTACATATGTTGTGTAAATACACATTTTAAATGATTATATTCAAATGTGAAAATCTATAGAAACATTGCGCTTCAAAAAGATGCAGGCATGCCTTGTTTGCAAGTTGTATCAAAACCATAGTATGTGCCACATTCAAGGGTATGAAAAGTATGATTTTTAAGTATGTTATATTTTATTTTTTGTTACTGTCATATAGACAAAAGATTTAAAAAAAGGTTTTATTGTAAAAAAAAAAAAATTGCATAAACTTAAAATTTTATTACCTCTGTTACAATATTACAATTTTTATTAAAAATAAATACACGTTAATGCTTTTAGTCGTTAACAATACACATACATTCTCTGTATATAAACAATCTTATGAAGGTGGACCGACCTTACACTGCTGTGCCGCTACCTTACATGACAAAGAGATTTTTTAAATTTGCTTTATTGTGATGTGTTTTAGATCTCTTTTGGCATTAAAGAAGCTTTGTTCAACTATTCTGATTAAATAGACTGATAAAATATTAAGATCATATTTGTTTGTTCTCTTTGTCACATTTTTTTTTCACTTTTGATAATGAAAACATTGTAATTACTGCCAGAGATGCGATAGGTGTTTTTCATCAGCTATGAAATAATCTGTTTCAATGACCATAGACGATAAGCTATTTCTAATCTGTGCATTCCTTAAATTACATTTAAAATAATATATATCTAAAAATATTTTATAAATTATTGTCTATTTATGTAGACTTTATGAGATGAATAAATTTATTTAAAAATACTTTTTTTTTTATTCATAAGACTAGTGCTTGACAGTGCTCGATATTGAGTGCTTTATTTTAACGCGTTTAGAATATGTCAATATAATGCATTTTTGTTGAAAAAGGTTTATACGTTAAAAGGTTTTATACATTAGAACAACCAACACTTATTTCAGAAATAACTTGGCATAACAGGCATGAATAATCGATACGCCAAGTTATAAACTGTTCTAGAACGTTAAAATCTACGTTATGTCACAAATATAATTTTCCATTGCATCCTAATAAAGCACATGTGTGGAACAGGCCTAAATTACTTACCTATATTAAAAATGGCAGTTACATTTCTACGTACGGTGCATAAATACTGAACTTAAAACAAGCCTTTACTTGAAATAGAAAACTTTAATAATAAAATTCTTAATTGCTTATAGCAAAAAATACCTTACTAACTTTTTTTTACGATTAATACGTATAATAAGTACTAGAAAAATAACTCATATGAATTTAAAATATCAAGACTGCTTATTCTTAAATATATCACTAATGCGATGTTCATTACTTACTAAATTCTCCACATGACATGTAAATTTGAAATATTTAATAAAAATATATCTAAATCGTTATATTTCTTAGAAAATAATCTAGAATTTATTTCCGCGTACTCGAAATTGACACGTTCAAATAACATTGACATAAAAATAGTCATTTGTATAAAGCAGTGTATACATTATGTGCAATACAAGAATGCTTATACAATCCGCGAATTAGCCTTGGGTAACGAAGTGGACGATTCGTTCAGATTTTAGTAACCGCTCAAGGCGTCCCGTAATGTAATCAAAATGCACGCGAGCGAATACATTTCTATAAATCATACATGGATACATGTCTTATTAGTATTTGCATTATTGTCTGAAATACGGAAATAGTAAATCTTAATAGTGGTGTGTACTTAGGTACATTCCTAAAAAATATTTAAACTTCATAATATTTTTTTGTATCAGTAATGAAATATTTTTTAACAACTGGCAACTTTATGTTGTAATATTAAAAAGGAAATTTTAAAATCAGCATTATCGAACTTCGTGTTGTTCGATTTTTAAATAGGATTCGCGCAAACTGTCCCCTCACTCACCTGAATATAATGTTTCTCTGCGTTTTGTGTTGCACATAATGTATAATTTGGCGTACAATTCGCATCGTAAATCACTGTATTCTTTCAAATCAATCCTCAAACACACTATCACCGTGTAACTCGAACAGAATATTTGAGTGCATGATCAAAAATGTTATGTCAAAACCGTATATTTTAGATTTAATATCTTAAGAAAAACAATATTGTCGATTCTTAAAAATACATTAACTCGTTTCTTTGAAAAAAAAACACTGATCGTAAAAGATTTTACTTACTATTTTTATGGCTATTCAGATGAAGAGTCATAAAAATAACAATAATTACTAAGAATGCTTAAAAATTAATCGATAAAAATTTACAAGACTTATTTTAAAATCATAAAAATGTTTAAATCATGCACTCAGATTATTGTCATCCGAAATTTCTCGTACTATTCAGTAATATCCACCCCCGACTGGTTCTAACTGGTTTACTGATCACGCACAGGGGTGTTATTAAATAGGTCCTATGTTATTTCTTCTGGTAGGCTCTAGTGACGTCACACAGGACGGTCACCACGAAAGATTCGATATCAGCTTCATTTGCACCTCTTAGGATCCTGAAGTATCCGTTTTCACCCCAGTCACAACCCCAGCTGTTGGCTACAATCTGAAAATGATAATATTTTTTATAGTGTGTAGAGTATTAAAAATGGGCATAGCATTTTTTTTAGTGATCGATTACAGAGATGAATATGGTCCACCTGAGCTAGCTCCTATAAATATTATCACTGTTACAAACTTGCGATGTCTACCTTTCCTACTGAGAAAATTCTTCTCTTCCCATAAACCGACAACGCGCTGAATATCATGAGATGTAAGATGCTATATTTATTGTGCCTACGTGACCAAAGTCGTTTTTTTCTGCATAAGAGGTAAATACAAATCATACCCGGCTGCCGCAGTTCCCGAAGCTGCTATAAGGGAGCAACTCCTTGTGCTTTAACTTGGTAGCTATGAATCTGTTGGTTGCATGCTCCTTTTTTAATAGCATGTGTTGATAGTACGGATTACATATTACATAGACTGCTAATCATGTAAACGTACCCAGTATTTCTCTCCACGTTCCTCACCCCAGCCGACAATACGGACACTGTGGAGGCCCTTCATATGCTGGTTTCCGTACGGGCTGCGACGATAAATGCCATCGCGGTAGTGGAAGAAATCTTGATGGACAGTCATAACCGCTGTAAATAAACAAAAATAGTAAATTCCACAAGCTGGCCAGCTTAAGAAGTCCTACAACATCTTTTGATATTCAACTAATAATAATATGTAGAAATCGGAATAGAAATAAATGGAATAGTGTGTGAATTGACAATAATTATATTCATTAAATTGTTATAATATTATCAGCGGCGAAGGAAAACAAGGAACCTGCATGAGTCGGATGAAAGTCTGCTAAATGTTGCATTAGAGCAGAAATAAATGTTGCATTAGAATATCTCCCAACCTTTTTTTTTTTTATTGAGGAGTTGAGGGTTTTGGCCAACTGTGGTACATAATCTGGCTTATATACATAAACTGGTTACTTTACTGTTAATATACTACTCTTAATAATTAATACGATACTGGCTTCAAGTCTTTGTATGTAGAAAAATTCGAAATTTATTCAATCGTTTCTTTTTACGAACGATGCGAACATTTTGTCACATAACATGTCGTCTTTTGGATAAATAGCAAATAAATAAATACATTGTCCTTCAATAATCAATTCCAAAGCCAACATTAAATAAAATAAATTTCTTATCGCTGTTTAGGTAATTCCCTTTCCTTTTATTCTACATATTGAGTGCAATCGGAGTTTTATGAACGCGGCATCCCCAATTTCGATCATATCTATGTTGTCATTTATCTCAATTTACATGATATGAATATATATCCAAATATATATCTTTATATTTTTTTATATCTAAACATATATTAAAAAGTAATCAGTGCGTATTGCTAAGGTCACATATCGAGGAAGTCACCATAAGCACTTATGCGGCGTTGTTATTAAAGTGTTTGTCTCTAATGGGAATAATATTCTTAGAATTCAAGTGTCTTTGATTATATCATCGCCCTTCGGTAAATGGCTTTTATGAATGATTGTTTGTTACTAGCACTTGAACGAATCTTTGAACTCGATCATGATAACTGTATAAGGCTGCGTCTATATTGTAATGCAACTTTGTATTGTATTGGTGATAAAATAGTCTATAGTAAGCTTAAATTGTCAACAAAATTGTTAATGAGATGCATACTTGTTTTTCTGTTTCCAATTAATTGAAATAGTTGCCAATAAAGAAATTTCCGGGTATTTCAATAGAAAATAAACATTATAATAATTATTATAATAGTAAATGTAGCTGCACTAAATTGTTTAAGTGTAATATTTACATTATATATGTAAATAGAATTTTAAAGTGAAGTGTATTCATTTAAATATATATTATGTTTTTATGTTTGACTCATAATAAATGCTCTTGAATACAAAGACAACATTGCGTAATGATGCCTGCAATGTACTTAGATTAAATACTATTTTCTTAAATACTTGTGAGTAACAAGCGAACCCTGGCGTAACTAAGCGGACCCTGGCGTTACTAAGCGGACCCTGGCGTTAATAAGTGCACCCTGGCGTTACTAGGTCGGGGAAACGCTAGGCAGAAGAAAAAGACTTGTGAGAAACAAAAAATCACTAAATGCATTTCGCATGTTTTTTTTGCACTAAAGAAATACTTCCGAGCCATCATGAGGGTAATGTAATGCTATTCATCCAAATTTCTTGTTTACCATCTCGTGGCATAGTTTACGGATGCATATAATCCAGGAAATTAATAAAGTCTCTGAATCTAAGTCCCTATAGCGGCGTTGCTGTTCTAAAGATTCGTTGGGAACACTGGTGAAGAGGGACGTATGCGTCTATCAAGGAGAGAGAGGAGGGAAATTCTAAAGTACAACCTAAAAATTGCGATCTATAATAGAGATGAGTCGATTATGAAAAGCCTTGCTGAATACCATCAGCTAAATAATCCAGAACCCCATGAAGATATAACAGCCCTTCGAGGAAGTCAACTGGCATACATTCCGATCCAATGTAGTCATGGACTCACGTTAAATGTTAACTCATATTCTCATCGGTAAATATTTCTAATACTTAAAATATTATATTTACTGGTGGTAGAGCTTTGTGCAAGCTCGTCTGTGTAGGTACCACCCACTCATCAGATATTCTATCGCAAAACAGCAGTACTTGGTATTGTTGTGTTCCGGTTTGAAGGATGAGTGAGCCAGTGTAATTACAGGCACAAGGGACATAAAATCTTAGGTCCCAAGGTTGGTGGCGCATTGGCGATGTAAGCGATGGTTAACATTTCTTACAGTGCCAATGTCTAAGAGCGTTTGGTGACCACTTACCATCAGGTGGCCCATATGCTCGTCCACCTTCCTATTCTATAAAAAAAAAATCCAATGATGGAATGATGAAAGTTATTACAAGGAAGGCATGGATTTTCTGTCTGTAACTTCACGTCGATATTCCAATTTATGGAATTGCTTTGGTCACGAATGAGGGGGGGGGGGGTTTCAGTCCCCTGTCCTTTTCCATACCCAAACAATGTGTATGCAAATTACATGATGGTAATTGATACGTTAATTAAGATGTGAAAGCGTTCCCAATATTATTTTAATTAGGTTAAATATTCTTTGCACATAACGACAATCGTTTAATTTTAAAACGACCCAATGACTTTCATCTCTAAATATTGTAAATATGCATTTGCATATAAAAAATAAATAATTAAAATGTAATCATAAAAAGTTAAATCTCAGATACGAATGTCATATTTGTTTTTTGTTATCGTAAAAGTTAACGAACAGTATTTGCTTTGTTAATATCGCGGTCATATAAGTCATTTTCAGGTCGGCGTTATGCACGTTTTAAATAATTTGCGACAATATCCAACGAATTATTTAATAAAGTTTACATGTAAAAAAAAATCATTTCATAAATTGTCATACGACATATGCAGGTTTCTTTACGAAGTTTTCCTTCGCCGCCGATCACAAAATAAAATATAAATACAGATTAAGCACTTGAAACTACATTTTCAAGCTTCGAGCTAATTAAGATCCCGTGAATCCAATCCCGAACCATCGGTTAATATGCTCACCTTGTACTGGTCCAGAGTCCATGATATCATACATGATGTCTTTTTCGGTGTTTAGCTTGCCGGGGGGTGCGACCTTGTACCTTGATGTTCTTTGTTTCACGGGTATTCTGCAACCAGCCTCAATAAGGTTGCCCTTTGGTCTGAACGGACATTTAGTGTTCGCTGCCTTGTAGGGGAAGCATTCTTCGTCTACGATCCTGGTGAAATTTGAGATGTTAACGGTGGTAAGTAAAGCATGGTTTTATTGCAAATAAATACAAACTAGTAAATAATCTGACTAAAATAAAAATTATGATGATCAGTACACATCCGCTTTATTTATTTATTTCACATCCTTCACCCAAAGTCTGTCTGGAAGAGATCGATCTTTTAGCGATAACACCGCCTTTTGTACAAAATAGTGTTCGTTTTTTTTTACGTTTGTGTTTAAAATGGTTCTGTAACTCTTTTGGTACAATAAAGCATATTCTCTTGACAGTAGTCAGCTTAGAATAGAATACTATTCTAAGCTGACTACTGTCAATAGGTAATGCTTTCCCTTTTTAATTCAAAATAGGAGAGTGACTGCCATCACCCATTGACATGAACAAATACTAACTATTCCTTACACCTTCGACGTGCTCAAAACAATTGAAATTAGACACAATATCCCTAGTGCCTAACTTTAAGATCTTTGTGATATAAGTTTAAGCTGGTTGAAAACCTTTGAATTGAATGTATGAGTTTTAATAGGAGAACCGATATATTTTGAACTCACCCTTGTCCTCGTACGTAGTTCCAAGCGACGTCGATGTGTCCTCCGTGACAGCCGCGCTGCTGATTGCGGTTACAGGATAGGAGAGACTGCGGGCTCAGCACCATACTCTCTGCACCGTTCGATTGGATCGCAAACCTAAAAATTGAATTTTTTACTTTAGGCAAAAAATCTAAGTAATTATTTTTCATATTCCTTTTGAGTAATAATACAAACAAGCTATGTTTTTGGCTTCACTGGTGACAGGCGGGCAAAGGGAAATTCTACTGACAAATTGTCACTTTATCGCTATCGAATTAAAATGTGTGTTTTTCTATTCTTGTAACACAACGAAGTAGTTGCGGTCCCGTCGAAGTTATTTCGCTTCGAAATTGTTGAAATAATAATTATCTATATTTGACCCAAGAGCTTGCGCTTTTTTAGCCCAAGGGCTGCGTCTAGCGGTAAAGAAAGGCAATATTGCCAGCGTCATGGGTACAATGCCACAGGACAATCTTTTAGACGGCGTGTTTTATGCTATAAATTTGTAATGTGTATTTTGTTTTTTTATTTTTATTTTATAGATTATAAAAATTACTGTACATAGATTAAAAATAAATGAATAAATAATTATATATATTTTTAATCTGTATTGTAACAATATTCTTAGATCAATTTTAATATTTGTATGATTTGTATTCCACATGTATTCATAATTATGTAATCAGTATGTGAATTAATTGTATGTGTGCCTTAGAAAATATAATATTAAAAGTTCTGTTTCTTATTCATATTGTTAAAGATACGACCATTCATCTTGAATTAAGAACGTTGCTCTGAGAAATTTAAAAGAGCTCTCAGAAGTTGTTGGAAAGTCTTATTTTTAGCTGAAGTGTTCTTTGCATAAGAATTCATACTTCTTTTGTAAGAAATGCATTATTCAGTCTCTGTTTTAAAGCTATATATACATGTTATATATGTATGCTGCAAAACTTATGTATAGAACTCCACATAGTGTTAACGTATGACCTAAACCTATTCATGTTTATATAAGTCCATATCTTAATATGTTTCATAATATATATTTTTTACGGTCAAAGTTTTTTGGTGATAAAGTAATAAATAAAGTTGTATAATTGCGTGTGATGTTTCTAAACTTTGCAAACAAAAAAAAAAAAACCGGTAACTATATCAGGATGAGACAGAAAGTATCTTTTATTTGGGGTTAACAAAGACTAATATGTGACAAGCAATTCTCACTAATATTATATATGTGTTTCTTTGTAAGACTTCAAGCTTTACCTATTCAACCGATAGTTATGAAAATTTGGATACACGTTGTCCTGTGCAGAAAATACCGTGGTATTTAACACCTCCAAACACGCAAGCGAACCAAGATTTTCTGCTGAGTTTCTTTCGCCGGTACTTCTCGTGTAAGAGGTATTTATTTCCGAACCGGTGGTAATTTTTTGACAATCCATTAGCAAATGTTACGCTTGTATTGTAAAGTTTGTTTAAAACAAAAGACTTTTCCCTTTTACTGCATATAATTTAGACGAATGGTTAAAGAGATATACGATACAAGTATGGAACCGCGACCGTTTTGTAATCTACTAAGTGATATTTCTATTAGACGGTTTTTTTCATATACAACAAGTCGATCTATTTAGAAATAAATTGCGATCTATTTATCTTGGAGATCTTATCAGGATAGATTGGATGAAGATTTGGTTGGATAGTTTAGGAAATAATTTGAAATATCAAATACGCGAGACAATTTCGTTAATGTTCGGCCAACGCAACTTTTGGCAGTCAGGAAATAAATCATAGCACTCAGTGCTAACCAAACCACAATCATAATTTCATCACAAGTAAAAATGTTTACCGCCCAACGAAGTGGGCACGGGTCAGCTAGTATTGAATAAAGATTTAATTATTTTAACAACGGGCGGAAACAAATGAAAATATAGAGGGATATACTTCCTTAATATTTTTCTCGGCTAAATCGGATGAATTACTTATATGTGGTTCGGTCTTATCAAGCGTCAATATAAATCTATTACCTGTCTGATGCAACTGTTGCAATCGATATGGCCCAGTCTGATCCACACCATTCCTGGTCCACGACAGGCGAAATGTATTTCGGCCAGCGTTTGCGGGCGTCGAAGTGCGTTGGATAGTTAATGTCTTTGTCATGCCTGATGGGGCCCATGAGTCGAGTCTCACGGCTCAGAGGTAAAGTACCTGTAACAAAACAAATATTATTATTGTAACCAATTATTTATTTAATTAATTATATTAAAACCTGAAATAAATACAAATGAAAAATGAAACGTGATGACAAAAATGCTACGTTTTCCTCTTGAATCGCGATTCCGGTTTACTGGGCGAAAATTAACCAGCACTCCTATCACCAGCAGGAGTAATATTTTCAATTTTATAGTATTTAAATATCCATACCAGCTAATTTTATATATTTTTGACTAACAACTTTCAGTATAATTAAAATTTCATTACGAGGCGAAAAAGGTTATCTAACACATGTTTAAGCTGGCAACATTTGTACCAATCAATGCATCGCAGCACCGGACCCCTTTTATCCGCTTACGCCACGAAGAGTATTTAACATCTGTAACTGAATATCCTAGATATACGATTATCTGGGCTATTTTAATAGCGTGACATAGTGAAGTGTTCGCACAGAAAATATTTCCCATATATAAACTTCCGTGATAGGTTTTATTATATTCGTAATCCGTAACAGCCTGTGAATGTCCCACTGCTGGGCTAAAGGCCTCCTCTCCCTTTTTGAGGAGAATGTTTGGAGCTTATTCCACCACGCTGCTCCAGTGCTGGTCGGTGGAATACACATGTGGCAGAATTTCAGTGAAATTAGACACATGCAGGTTTCCTCACGATGTTTTCCTTCACCGTAAAGCACGAGAATTATTATCCCAAATTAAGCACATGAAAATTCGGTGGTGCTTGCCCGGGTTTCAACCCACGATTTTCGGTTAAGATTCACGCGTTCTTACCACTGGGCCATCCCGGCTCCTATAATATATTTGTTGTATATTTTTATTTTCCCGCACTGCGCGATGTCACTCGAGATGACAGATATTCATATAAAATACTAATTAATATATTACTGAATGACGCTTGAATATTTGTTTACAGTGCCAATGTCTACTGTTGTGACCACTTACCATGTGGCCCATTTACCCGCCTGACTATCTATTTTAAATGAATAAATTAATTTAAAAAGTGTCCGACTTTGTTCTTACAAAGTATTTCTATCATTATGAAATATGATAAATATCAGATAAATCGGAACGACATTATAATTTATGAGCTTAAAATGCGACAACTATAAGTAGGTATTTGTTATGTGTATTTAAAAAACATATTTGGTTGATAACGTTTCCGAACGCTCTTGATCTAGATAAAACAATGTTAAAATAAAATGAGAAAAAAAATTACAACTAAAAACATTTTGAGATAAATGAAAAGCATATTATTATGGTTTCTCTCTCACTCTCTCACTGTTGCTCATTTATCGTCAAACTCAATGTGAAGTTACCGGTTCGAAAAGAAGATCCCACAGTATAGGAAAAGGAGAAACAGTTAAGAAACTCAGAAGTTACTCTTTTTCTCAATGGTCAATTGTTTATTTACAATTAAATTTATATTGTACAAAAATCAACGGTATCGGCCAGTTACAAGCAAGTTTCATGTAACAGTAGAGATCCGAAAGGCAGTAAGCACTTTTATGCGAAATGAGGCGGACCTAAATTGTATTTAGCCTGCAGCCATTAGGTTAGCCTAGACTAATACTTTACCATAGCGAGCATGCGAGAGGTCATTCTCCGTGTCAGTGCTTTCTCCTAAGCACTAGATTCGAATGCTCCGCTTTCGCTCTCATTGTTTCGTAAATGTCGGCTTTAATGATACTATTTAATACCGGTATTGATTCTAAAGAGATTAAGAAATTAAATTCTTAACCTACTTCAGGAAGCTGTATATTCTACGAGGTTCTATTTGGTTACAACTCCAGTGTCTTGAAATAAATCATATATTTTTATTTCGGAAAATGTTTGGAATATTACTTGAAAATAGAAATGAGTTTAATAAAACTCAGCTAAGTTCCTTTCGCCGATTCTTCTCAGGTCTGAGTATTTTTTGGAATCTATGTAGTTATTTATAATTTCCAGGAGTACGCAAAACAAAGCGATATCGCTGCGCTAAATCAAAGAAGAATAGAAGAACGTATGTTCATATATTCTTTTCGCTGCTTTAAAAGAATGTAATCTTCTAGTAATGGAATAAGAATCTGCATAGAATTTTTAAATTGAAGGACAAAAATACAAAAATAAATTATTGATTTTTTTTGGAGCAGCACATCAGCTGGTACACGCAGAACACCAAAAATTTTATCACAATTAGATGAATAGTCTAGTTTATCACAAAGGACAAACATTCATTTCGATTTATCAGGAAGAAGATATAAGATAACTTACCCAGCTTATACACGAGGCCATCCTTCAGCTTCTTTCCTTGGAACTGCGTGTAATTGTAGGCCCTCCAACTCGAACCACGATTGACGCCGTATATCACATCCGAGTTCATGATGCAAGGATCATTCTCACAGGACCAGTCCAACGTAACAGCGTTCACGCGTTTGCAAGTGCTGGAAAGAATTGGAGAGTTTATTATTTTCATTCAAATTTGAAATTGGAATTATGAATGATGATCTGAGGCTTTTTATAATTTTAATTGAAATATTAAAAATAATCTCATCCTAATTATATTTCAAAAGATAACGGACTATAAATTCACGGCACAACATTCTTTCCTGACCACCGTCAAAATTATTCAAAATATACTATTTTCACGTAGACTCTTCTGACCACTATTGAATCATTTTGATTTTAATTCGTAAAGCTATGCTTGATTCGGCCTGTCTTGTCTGGAGTTGGACGCTCTTATTTGTTATTATACCGTTAATCATCAATAGCAATATACATAACTACGGGCTCAAAGGTTATATTGTTTATACAATTCTATGTTAAATCCAATGGCCAGCGCATTGACAGTTAAAGAGTGTTCTACTGAGAGAGCAAGTGTCATGAGTGGCCGTTTACTAGGAAACCACCTTCATATCTGTCTTCTTAAAATAAATATGAATAACACTAGTGCAATTAATCAATGTGTCAACGTCTTTATGAATTCAATTGAAGTGGATTACGCATACATGCAAAAAATATGTGTCCATCACGCGACGCCTGACAGAAATGAATCGAAACTGATTGTTATTGAAAAACAATAAATAAATAAAGTAATATAAATAAAAACATTGAGTTCCTTTAATATCATAAATGTTATATTTTTCTTATAATTATAATAATATATAGAAACGAAATATATAGACTACGCGCCACGCACGCAACGGATTGATGAGTGAAGGCAGAAGGAGGTTTACGAATGTTTAAGAGAGCGGCATGATCGTTTGCTATACGGCATACGGTCGGTTTTATTTTCAAACCGCATCAATAGATGTTTAGCAAATTTAGCAAGAAATAGCAAAATATACACAGGCTTATAATATACTTAAATAAATAATATTTGCAGACGGCGAACTTTAAGTGTGTGGTCAGCTAATATTAGGTTTGATTGACGATAAATAAACCAACACCAAAACTATTAATGTTACTACAAATGTAGTTAGTTTTAATAACACTAAATTAAAATCCCTTCATTAAAATAATAGCTAAACTCCGCAGAAGTGGTCCTACCCGTATAATAATTAATTTCGGTCAATATCAAGAGAGATTAGCCAACTGCGCACGACATATTATAGTGCACACACAAAATATATTATAATAAAATATAATAAATAAAAATACTCTAAGAATTAGTTCTTAGATACTTGTTACGTAAAACACGAAAAAAAACAAGTCTTTTTTTAATTTGTTTTACGGCACACATCTTAATATATTTAATACATCATGTCACTTTACGAACATTAAATTTTATTTTTTATAAAAGCTTTAAGCATTATTTCAATCTGTGGAAGGACTGTACAAGCCCGGCTCATCACATCATATCACCTTCACATTACCGCCAAGTAATAGTACATATTTGTTCTGCTCCGGTTTGGGTAAGTGAGCCAGTGTAATTTACGGCACAAGGGGCGTAATATCCCATTTTCCAAGATTTGTAGCGCATTAACGATGTAAGTATTGCTAAAATTTATTACGCCAATGATAATGGTTGTAGATCACCCATTACAAACAGTTGCACGTCAGCAAAAAAAAAATATTTAAGCGTAGAAGTTTAGTGCGTTTTTTATAAAGTTAAATATTTTATCTATTTATTATAAAATACTTCTCGTGAGAAAATACCAAAGGTACGTTCTATTAAAATCAATAATATTCAATGGAATATTTGCATAGTATTAAAGTATTTACACATATATTAATTGGCCTCGTTCTGTCTAGGAAATGCGAAGTATTTTAATTGTGGTCATCATTGATACATGTTGTGCAATTAGATATAATAAATGTTTGTTACATTCCTTTACGGATGAATCGATTACGTTTTTATTATGTTTTTATATATTGGCTTTAGTTACAGTGGGCCGAGAGGACCTTTTGTTTTGAACAAGTGAACTAAAAACAAAGATTATAAGTTCAAATCCGGGCAAGCACACTGAATTTTCATGAGTTTTACTCGACGTTGCCTCGGCGGGTTGCCTCACCATATTTTTTCATGAGTTACCCAATCCGCATAGGAACAGCGTGATAGAGTAAGCTCCAAGAGTTATCTTTAAAAAGTACAAATATTATAAACATTCACTGGTGGTAGAGCTTTGGGCAACATCGTCTGGGTAGGTACCAGCACTCATCAGATATTCTACTGCAAAGCAGCAGTACTTGCTATTGTTGTGTTTCGGTTTGAAGGGTGAGTGAGCCAGTGTAATTACAGGCACAAGGGACATAAAATATTAGGTCCCAAGGTTGGTGGCGCATTGGCGATGCAAGCGATGGTTAACATTTCTTACAGTGCCAATGTCTAAGGGCGTTTGGTGACCACTTACCACCAGGTGGCCCATATGCTCGTGCGCCTTCCTGTTCTATAAAAAAAAATGCTTACAGCGATACTCCAGTCTGTTGCGTGTTTCCTTTAAATGTTAAATATCCCGTATTATTACACTATCTTTGTATGCGATTAGTATCATATATGTAAAAAAAAATTAAGATCATACACGGATAAACTATATTCTGTTAATATCGTTAAAATATGATGTAATACAAATCAGAAGCATTAAATAAGAGTTATTCTCGTGTACCGTGAAATTATTAATTGAAACGCTTAAAGCCGAACACGCACGCGGACACACGTGCTCAGTATATATCGTGCGAGAGAACATTAGAACATGAATATCGTTAATAATATCTATATCAAAAAAACAACTCGTAAAATCCATTAATGTTTATTTTTTTAATGTTTAATTTATCTCAGAAATTTAATGGAATCATTGATTACTCTATATCGTGTTAAAATTAATTAACTTTATGTAATTTATACGAAATTGTATTACCAGATCAACATTTCCGAAACAGTCATATAACTTGTTATGACTTTAAGCAAGCACTTAAAAATTTGTATCACTCGACAGTAATTTGAACTTAATATATTATTTGTCTAAATTAAATGATAATGGAAATTAGTTATAAATCCTCTTTATGTATTATTCATTCAGGAGCGGTGCCATAATTTCGGGAAATCATAAAAAAAAATATGATCGCGTTTAAAAATCGAATAAAATGATAACATTAAAAAAGATATGAATCGGCTTATAACACGAAGATATGTTGTAGTATATGCCCTTAACTTTAGAGGTGGGTTTTTTGTTAGATCGAATGAAAATTTCATTAATATCTCATCTCACTGATTACACAAGTAAAGGCCGAATTTATCTACTTATTTTTGTAGTCGGTTAATAATGTGTAATATATGTCGTAAAAGCTTAAAGCCTTTCTTTAATAAAAAAAAAAAACAATTAAATTGTATAAAGTTAATTATTTCATTTCTATACATACAAACCCAAAATCCACCACAGAATAAGAATCTTGCTAAATCACAAAGTGATACGCGAGATTGATTATAATAATTATTATATGTAAAGGATATAAGAATCAAAATAGCGAATCAAAAAGCCAGTTATCGTTATAAAGAGATACGAAATGAGTTCTTACAGAGCTGCTAAGCCTATGTGGTTACTCCCGAAGTACTCGAAGGGAGCAAATAATGAACGAAATAAGAACTATATTTCACTGATCACATTACTTTTTTTCTGATTGATTTATGCTGTTGGCCCTAATGGCCTTTACAGCGTCACCGGGCTTTGTGGCGAGTACAGTGGCCTTAGCCAAGTTGACATTCTACAATCGTAATCGCTAATAGAAAACTGATCAAATGTATGGGCATGACGTCATCTCAACGTTAAGTCACGTGGTCAAAACAAACGAATAGAAAAGTCGTAGACAAGTTGACAATCGTTCAAAGTGATAGAATGGAATGTAATCGTTTCTACAACGATAATCGCTAACTCCATATAAATGGTAGCCAAGTTACAGTTTTGACAAGCGCTAACGAAAGTTGTCGAAGTTTATGAACGATAACTAAGCGATCTCGGAGACCCAAGAGTTAACGCTAAAAAAATGGCGTCTCATATGACGACCGAGAAGTGTTTTGTTTATTAAACATAAATATTATTAATAAGATATTGATTGTATTTTGAACAGAGGCCCTAGCCAAGTTACATTCGTTTCATATCGACTCTCTTTCTACAATCGTTAACGCCTCGGCGTAAGCGATTTTAGAAAACGATAAGTTGGTAGCCAATTTGACACGACTGAGTCGAACGCTCATTCTACAATGTACTTAGAAAAAACCTACACTTTAGTCTATGGTGAGCGTTCTTACAAACGTCAAAGTCGCAGTTGTGTATTTGTACGCGAGGTGAACTCTTGTTTGAATTGAAGTTCAAAGAATATTTGTTTTAAGTGTTAAAAAAGTAAGTAAATGAAATAGGATGGGTATATGTTCTTCTTGCGAAATGTAAATTTAAACATTACTGTGACTCGAAATTTTATGTTATTATCCTAATTAAGGATGAAATATACCTTAAATTATGTGATAACTTTTATCGAATGGAATATAAATCTCGACCAAGCCCAGATCAATTTGCAGCTTTATTGGAATTCATGGAAAGGTACGTAAATTATTAGTTATTTCGTAAATATCTTCCTTTGTTATGTGAAAATTTATCATATTCTGGCACTTGAAAGTTTGAAACATAAACAATGACGTCATAGGCGACATGAACTAATATTACTACTTACGAAAAAAACAATACAATGATTGTGTTGGATTCTTTACTTAATCAATAGACCCTTTCTTTCTCTGAAATAGTTTTAACTTGTTCTAGTTATGGCGGTATAACGAGGCCCCAGCAAGGGCTTCAAGGGCGAATTAAAGCTGACTGACTGTGGCGGGAATTAGAAGATTTGTTAAACTCCATTGGTGGAGGAGTAATAAAGCCAAGAGACAAATGGAAAAATGAAAGGCTACAATTGGAATCAAGAATAATTCAAATAGAAGAAAACCATAATCAAATTTTAAGTCATTTAGTTAATACTGTAGACAAATTGATAGAAATTTTACCGCAGTTGAGACCATCATCACACCTTCAACAAATATTATTCCATAAAATGTTTAATGTAGTAATAGTGGTCTCAGCTGTGGGCTAAGAACATTTCAAATTGCCTACAATATCAGTTTTTTTTTAATTAATCTTTTTAATTCTTTTAATTAGTATAATTGATCTTTTTGTTGTAGTATTAAACAAACCCTATTTTAATTTAGACTTTAAATGTGATAATTGAAAGCAATATTTATGTGCAGTTAGCTTCATATATAATGTAATAGACTAGCCTATCTAATATAAGAACCAGTATACAATATGTTTAATATACACTATTTTACCTTAGTCATTTTTTTATCTTCATTCTTACCTATGGTGCACACCACCACCAAATTATAAATGTTAGTATTAAAATACTAATAAATTTATTAAGAAAAATAATAATAAATTTAGTTGTAATAACAAATCTGTTTTATTATTTATTTAATATCTTAGTACATTACATTCAAAATACAATTAACTAGACCTGTTCAAAATACAATCAATATCTTATTATTAATATTTATGTTTAATAAACAAAACACTTCTCGGTCGTCATATGAGACGCCATTTTTTTAGCGTTAACTCTTGGGTCTCCGAGATCGCTTAGTTATCGTTCATAAACTTCGATAACTTTCGTTAGCGCTTGTCAAAACTGTGACTTGGCTACCATTTATATGGAGTTAGCGATGATCGTTGTAGAAACGATTACATTCCATTCTATCACTTTGAACGATTGTCAACTTGTCTACGACTTTTCTATTCGTTTGTTTTGACCACGTGACTTAACGTTGAGATGACGTCATGCCCATACATTTGATCAGTTTTCTATTAGCGATTACGATTGTAGAATGTCAACTTGGCTAAGGCCACAGGTCTAGTTAATTGTATTTTGAATGTAATGTACTAAGATATTAAATAAATAATAAAACAGATTTGTTATTACAACTAAATTTATTATTATTTTTCTTAAAATACTAACATTTATAATTTGGTGGTGGTGTGCACCATAGGTAAGAATGAAGATAAAAAAATGACAAAGGTAAAATAGTGTATATTAAACATATTGTATACTGGTTCTTATATTAGATAGGCTAGTCTATTACATTATATATGAAGCTAACTGCACATAAATATTGCTTTCAATTATCACATTTAAAGTCTAAATTAAAATAGGGTTTGTTTAATACTACAACAAAAAGATCAATTATACTAATTAAAAGAATTTAAAAGATAAATTAAAAAAAACTGATATTGTAGGCAATTTGAAATGTTCTTAGCCCACAGCTGAGACCACTATTACTACATTAAACATTTTATGGAATAATATTTGTTGAAGGTAGTGATGATGGTCTCAACTGCGGTAAAATTTCTATCAATTTGTCTACAGTATTAACTAAATGACTTAAAATTTGATTATGGTTTTCTTCTATTTGAATTATTCTCGATTCCAATTGTAGCCTTTCATTTTTCCATTTGTCTCTTGGCTTTATTACTCCTCCACCAATGGAGTTTAACAAATCTTCTAATTCCCGCCACAGTCAGTCAGCTTTAATTCGCCCTTGAAGCCCTTGCTGGGGCCTCGTTATACCGCCATAACTAGAACAAATTAAAACTATTTCAGAGAAACAAAGGGTCTATTGATTAAGTAAAGAATCCAACACAATCATTGTATTGTTTTTTTCGTAAGTAGTAATATTAGTTCATGTCGCGTATCACGTCATTGTTTATGTTTCAAACTTTCAAGTGCCAGAATATGATAAATTTTCACATAACAAAGGAAGATATTTACGAAATAACTAATAATTTACGTACCTTTCCATGAATTCCAATAAAGCTGCAAATTGTTCTGGGCTAGGTCGAGATTTATATTCCATTCGATAAAAGTTATCACATAATTTAAGGTATATTTCATCCTTAATTAGGATAATAACATAAAATTTCGAGTCACAGTAATGTTTAAATTTACATTTCGCAAGAAGAACATATACCCATCCTATTTCATTTACTTACTTTTTTAACACTTAAAACAAATATTCTTTGAACTTCAATTCAAACAAGAGTTCAACTCGCGTACAAATACACAACTGTGACTTTGACGTTTGTAAGAACGCTCACCATAGACTAAAGACAAAGTGTAGGTTTTTTCTAAGTACATTGTAGAATGAGCGTTCGACTCAGTCGTGTCAAATTGGCTACCAACTTATCGTTTTCTAAAATCGCTTACGCCGAGGCGTTAACGATTGTAGAAAGAGAGTCGATATGAAACGAATGTAACTTGGCTAGGGCCTCTGGACTCCGCCGTGAATTTGGAGCCGTCACGGGCTCTTACTAGACGTCCATCCTGAGGGTGTCTCCTGCGAGATCGCACCTCGGCTCAGGACGTAGTCGGAGGGGTATCGATCACATTACATTAACATTACGTATACGTACTATTATAAAAAAACTTAGACAGCGTGATTCAGGAATTTCAAAAAAGGAACCAACGCCATCTATTGATACAAAAGTAGTTACAAACATGTTTACTCTTAACACTGTATTGTAATAATGGACAAATGACATAACCTTATTCATTGTAGTTTTTTCATAAATTGGATGACACACTTTTAATTTTTTTGTATCTAATTTATTTCAATCATTTTTTTAATAAAAAAATAAATTTCTTATTATACAATTCATACTTTTGTATTGTAATTTTCAATAACATATCACATTAGAATACTATCAAGTATCCATGATAACAACACTTAACCTTCCCGACAAGTTCTAAGAGCTCTCGGCTAACCGCCATAGTATGATATGCTTACAGTATAAGTATTGTGTAACCTTATATTTATTTGTTTTTAACGATTGTGATGTAGATTTAATGGGTGTGTGATATCACCAAGAAATTTAACTAAAGTAATAAAAATGTACAAGTAACGGCCTTTGCCTAACGTGCCTAACGCGCTAAAGACCTATTCTACATAATACGTGTTAAATTTCCATTCGATATGAGTTTTGAAAGACCCAACAGATTCCTTAGATACCTTTGTAATTTTTACCTATTTCGAAGATTGCCCCAAAGTTTGAAGGTTGGCCAAACTGTCAGGCGCATAGATAAAAATAATAGTATTGTAATACAACTGAAAGCCGCCAAACTGGATCGGTAAGTTGAAAGAGTGTGGGCTAGTATATTTGCATCTGGTAGACCTGCATTAATACTTCCTACTGACCTTCTGTCCATATAAAACGTCATTAGTTATATGACGAATTCTCATCGTATTTATGACCAATATGACAAAGGAATGAATGGGATTTATAAATTATTGATGAAATATAAATTACAAATGAATGTTTGTAGCATGACGCATCTATTGACTATGATAACACTTGTTTATGTGAGGTTACGTCACAGGCTAATACTATACAGGTTTACTGGTGGTAGGGTTTTGTGCAAGCTCGTCTGGGTAGGTACCACCCACTCATCAGATATTCTACTTCTACACTTGAGCCAGTGTAATGACAGGCACAAGGGACGTAACATCTTAGTTTCCAAGGTTGGTGGCGCATTGGCTCTCTATTTGGATTGGGTAAGCTGTTTAGTGTGACCTCTTTAGACAAAAAGTACCAAATAAAAAGTATTAATGAAAAAAAATATAGCACGTTTCGCTTATAAAAAATATATGTCAATTGTTATTATCTTTGTATGAGTAGAATACATTTAAGTACGAAAAAAACATATAATTTAAAAATAATACCGTCGTTATTAAAACTTTTAGGACACATTTATATGCCAATAAATCGATTTAACAAGTCGCTTGATTTCGCATTCGTGCCATCGTTCACATCAACTGTCGTTATTTGTACATCAGCTTTTCGTTTAATATTTATACTGATGTTTGCTTCTCGACATTTATTATTGTAGTGTCTAATAAAATGTATTATTTAGTATGTAATTCCTAACTGAAAAATACCTACATAGAAATAATATCAGAAGAGAGAAGATGCAGCACGGTTAGAGGCTTAATTATATAATATTATTATAAGCCTGGTAGGGCTGTGTGTACTTGGTATTGTTGTGTTCCAGTTTGAAGGGTGAGTGAGCCAGTGATATGCCTTGTGTAACAAGGGATCTAACATCTTAGTTACCAGGGTTCATGGTGCATTGGCGATGTAAGAGATAGTTAAAATTTCTTACAATGCAATCAGGTGGGACATATGCTCGTCATCCTACCTATAGTATAAAAAAAGGCTGCATATTCTTAAGGATAGTTTCATAAATTAATAATTTAAAAAAAAAAAATAATTATTAATTAATGAAACTATCCTTAGTTTCAAATTATTGTTATTCCCCTATAGTTTTAAAATGTGTGTGCATACACAGGTGCAATTTTATAAACCGATGGGACGACCGAAGAGAGTTCAGGAGCAACAGCTTGTGTTCCGAGGCTTGGGAATTTTAACATCGTTGACTTACAACCTTCGTGCTTATAATATTTTTATGAGCCCGACCCTAGGCTTAAATCAAGGACATTGAGATCTTATGAGCTAGCTACAAGACCAACGAGGCAGTTATTTTTTTTTTTATTAAGCTATTATTAAGTAATGTAGGTATAAAATTCTTACTAACGAAATCGACACATGCTATGTGACTTTGTCTAGGTCCGTTTTGACTTATTTTGTCTGTCAACTTTTATCTAATTCAAAATAATAATATATAATAAACAGTTTTGAAAATATTTTTTTCTATATACTCTATTTGTATTTTTTTTTGTTTTAAATTTTGAAATTTGTTACTTTATTTAAGAAGTTTGTTGGGTTTAGTTCTAAAATTATCATTTTTAACTTTTAATATTTATGTAAATGGAGTAAATAGACACGTAACTTATTAATATTTTATTTTTAGTTTTTTATGAGTATTCTCTTGGAGATTTGAATAAAATAATTTTTTACCCGAGCTGGTGTTCAGAAGAACAGAATAGTCGTATGCTAAACTGTTTATAATTCGTATCGTGATCTCGTGAAGGTAAACATCGCGAGGAAACCTTTATGTGTCGAAGTAATTTATATGATATTTAAATAATCATTTTCAAAAACATGTGCTGGTACTGTGTGATAGAATACGCTAACCTTTCAGCTTAATTTACAACTTATTTATTGTGCTCGAGTGTGTGCAGTCATTCTATTTATACCATTTTGCTTACCAATTGATTTTCTTTTTAAGTTTTAATTATATTATATAATACATTAAACTCAAAATTTAAACAAACAGTTTTGAATCGACATTATCATTAAATATTAAATTAAACTAAAAACCATCGGTTCGAAACATCCAGACTCGCGATGGTTACTTTTGTCCACCAATGAATTATTTAATTCACTGAGTATGAAAAAGAAAATAACGAAGTCCGAGCTTGTCTGTCTGTACCTTTATTCTTGGCCAAAGCATTGGTCCGATTTTGATTTTAATACGTGCTAATAATGATATGTACAATCCTGAGTTTGTTAACTAATATTAACAAATAAATGATTATAATAAAAATGTATTCCAAATCTAGACTACAAATATAGCAACTAAATTATTCTAAGAACAGCGCAGGGTCAATTAAAATAAAAACCGTTAAGATAACAACAATAGCAACAAACACAACAAAAGATGTTCAACTCAAAATATGTCAATAGAATAACTGTTAAGCGATTCATATTGTTGTTAGGTCACGGTAAGACGTAAGGCGGCGTTCACACTAAATAACTTTTTATTTATTATATAAATATTTTTTATATAAAGACGCATTTATTTATGGGATACGTAAGAAACGTTAATACACATGTATCATTTTACATCCTATCTCTATCCTATCCTATATATATTGTGTTTCGGTTCATTGATATTGGTTTAGCTCTTATTGCTACTGCTCGCAGTACTCTTTGGGCAATGATAACCATTAAGCATCAGTCGGACCATCTTCTTATCAGACTAACTAAAACATAATACCTTTAAAATCGCACTAAACTCAAGATTATACGATCGACATTTAATAGTGTTAAAGACCTTGTTGGATGAATTCGCGTTTAGAATTCATTAAATGTTTCCTTATAATTTTATTTGGTGATGTAAAATGGCCCCGTTTTCCACGGGTGACACTTGAGGTATTTTTAAGGTATAAGGATTTAATAATTTATCTCTCAAAACAGAAGGGTACTTACTATGTCTTTATTTATAAAATCGTTAAGCGAACGAGCAAATGAGCTAGATCAGTGGTCCACCGCAAGTAGATTCGCGCTGTTAGAAATAAAAACTGTTCCTTACATCGCCAATGACCTTGAGAGCTAAGATGTTATGTCCCTTGTGCCTGCATTTATAATGGCTCACTTACCCTTCAAACCGGAACACAACAATACTAAGTGTTGCTGTTTAGCGGTAGAATATAGGATGAGTCGGTGGTACCTACCCAGATGGGCTTGTTATACACAAGTATTTCTAATATTAAATAATCTTATTAATACTATTAATGCGAAGTTTAGTTAATATGTATAAAACGAAAGGCTAAAAATATTTATAAACGTATTTAAAATATATATCATTGAATTAAAAAGGACTCGCTGTGTTACTTCCTAAAAAAAACCGAGCCGCTATTAAAATTAAAAAAAATGACATTAACCGAAGCCATTTTTTTATTCTTGTCAAAAGTTTATGGCTTAAAGAAAAACTCCTACCAAAAGATACGACACAATCGGTTTCATATTTTTATTCGTATGTAAAATAAACAAGAAAATGGAAATATTCACTGTGACATCATTCATTGAGCAACCGGAATTCAACATGAATACCAGATTTTGTTACAAAACGTTATTAGATATTCTTCATTAGGCTTATAACGAGAACGAGAATGCATGACAATAAATATGTTTAGAAGCTAGACTACAATAGAATATGCTTTATTGTAAAACAAAATAGTGATCCATTTCAAACATAAACATATAAGAAAAACGAAAACTATTTTGTACAAAAGGCGGTCTTATCGCTAATAGAGTGAGCGGAAAAGCTATTTAATGGTCTTTTAATAAGATCGTTGTTTTGATGAATTATACCGTGTTTTTTTTTTTAATGGGACATGTGAGGATACCTTAAACCATAGGATATACAGCCTAACAAACATTAGTTCTTTTATGAGAATCATTTTCAAGGTTCAAGTCAATTCGGTTTGTCAACCATCCAACGGTTTGTCTGATGCATCCGTGTTTTGTGTACTATAATATCTTTATAATAGAAATAGAAATAATAGTCTTTGATGATAAAATACCTGCTAATCCTTCTAAAATTATAAAAGCAAGTTTGTGAGTACGGATGGATGGATCTTTGATACTCTTTCCCGCAAAAACTACTGGACGGATTTGGGCGAAATTTGGAATAGAGATTGCTTATACGCTGACTTAATACATAGGCATACCCATTAACATAAACATATACATTCCATTACAGGCATAGCCACTGACGAATGCTAGTTCATTATATATTATTCACAATGTAAAACACTTTTAATATACTATATTAAAATGTTTGACTAGAGATTATTGGAATGGCAGAAGTAGAGATAATCAAAGATTAATTTCCGTTTCCTAAAATGATTCGCACGAATGTTATTTTGATATGGACAAAGATCATTGACTTAGGAAACGTTTAAAAATAAGTACAAGTGTGTTATCGTGATCACGACCATGACAAAAATAACATTTAATAATAGCTTCCTATTCACTTTTAGAATCTGTTACGCTTCGCTGTTGCATTTCTAAGCAAGTGTTGCCCTTGACTCAATCGTTAAATATATATTAAATTAACGTGTACTTGGTGATTGTGGAACACAACAAGTGGAACTGTCGACGCATCATTATTGTTATCAGTAAAGCAACGACCACACCTTTGTTCTAGTATTTTGGTTTCAATTGTTACGCTAATTAGGATATAGTAGAAAGGTGTTCATAGTAATTATGGCTATCTGAAGAGAGACTAGCATATTGGAAGGAACATATGCATAGCGTGCACTGTGCATACAGCCATTGCACTCTCTATTCGAATCCGACTCGACCCGACCGTGCTATCAGAAACAGGGGATTGTAAGAAGTGACAGCTCCTAGACCCCGGGCTGTGAATGGTAATTTCCCAACAGAAATAACGAATAACGTTTTATTGGCCCAGCCAGCGCAGGACCTCGGGATCTGCGGCCTTATAAGTAATCCAATATACTAACGAGGCAGACAAAATATAAGTATTTAATAAAAAAAATTAAATAAAAAATCATAATGAAATAAAATGGTATTAGAATCAGTAGAAATTACTGACACGAGATAAATAAACATTGCGTTGGCATTCATTATGTTATAAACCTAATTAAACTTGTATTTGCAAAGTCTATTTATCATTAGAACAATCTGAAGTGTCTTCTGCAAGAACTAACTTCGTATCGCACACGTGAAACATTTAAAATTCATAACGTATCAACGTTAGTCAGTGATACGCTATTTTGATTCGTATTTCCTTTAAATGTTATGGTTATTATAATCAATGTCGCATATATCACTTTTTGACATTTAACGATCGCGTCGCGATCTTCGATGTGCTTCGATTTCGGCTTGTATTTGCTCGCCTTTTTACAATCATTAATAAAGCAGAAATTTAAAAATCGAACTCCCCAACCAATCATTGTTATGACCTTGCGCAAATTGCCGATCAATTAGGAAATATTGAATAATATTCGTCTATATTCTTTTAATCAATATTACCAAACGTCTATATTGTCAAATTAGCAATCAGAGGCAACTTCAGGGTAATTAAGCTAAGTTTTGGCGCGAAATTGGTATATTTATTTGTTTAATCTTTACTGTACAGAGAAAGCATGAAAAAAATATTACAGAGCCGATTTTTCCTAAAAAAAATACTTTTTTTTAAATTGGCGTCGATGTTTCGTAGAATTGCTCTAGTTACATATATTTTATATCTTAACGCTTAACTCTCCAACATAACTTTTTTGTTTTTTTTTCAGTTTTATATTGAAGGATTCATCATTGTTCAGACTCTATTTCGTTTTATTTTTAAATTTTTATCTGCATATTAATTAATAACATATCAACATAATCAAATCACTTGAAATATATATATTTTTTTAAATATGATAAAAAAACTAATAACTAATTAAGGCATTCAATTTAAATGACACCATATATCATCTCAATCACAATTATCAGGGTCGTATGATAATGCAATATAATATGACAAAATGTCAAAATCTTTAATCCTAAAATTCACATTTATCTTACAAACAGCTAATAGCCATTTAATTTTGCCGCCAAATAAAATCTTATTTTTAAAATTTATTTTTCGAATACATTCTTAAAGTTGAAAATGTTACCGACGCAAAAAAGAATTGAACTCACACATAGGTATGTTTGAAGAATGTCCTTGTGTTACGATTATCTGTATTCGTAATAAAATTACCAGGAAATCGGTTCAATATAAATTGTGGTGACAGTAAATAACAAATAATCATTTTTAAAGGACTAAGAACGTTTATTATGATTTTTGTTTACATATTTCATAATGAGATATCAGTCAAAGGCTTACGAGATTTCCAAATAAATCACTGCGATAACCAATATGTCATTGACGATAAAAATCGTTATGATGATTACACATAGTTATTATGGTTTTTTGTGTATAATATAATAAAATTGTAACATGTAATGTCTGTCCGTAATTATTGTTATTAATTAAAAAAATTACTCCTAAATGTTGCTTTCCTGATTCCTTTAAAATGTACATTTTGTTTCCTATATCAAAACTAAGTTTTAGAGCATTTCAAGATAAGTGAATATATTGGCTGCTACTTTAAATTAAACGTGAAAAAATCAAAAATCTCATCTCAATACAAAAACCCTTTAAATCTGTGTCGCCACACTAATATACCCACTTAATGGCAAAATAGTATGATGAAAAAAAAAAAAAAAATTCAAAAGTTCTACGTTAAAATCACAATTCGCTTAATGTCTATGGAAGTAAACAAAACCGAATACAATGTCAAATGAGTTTTATACGGGAGTTTTCCGTCGATTTGGACAATAAACAGCTGATACGATGATCCATGGTCGTTACGATGACGTAATTGACAAAACTTAGAATATATTAACATACGAAATGATATGTTTTGGTCAAAGTACGATAATTTAGTCGAATTACTACAATATAATACTTTAAAAAGTGAAAGTTATGTACATGAATATCACTAGATCCCAAAATAGCGAAAACAGCTTTTCACTTTACTGTATACTTTATACTTTACTGTACACCACAAAAAGAAGAAAAAAATACAAAACACGGATACTACCTAAATAAAAGTAGCATACAATTTTGGCGACCTTATCGCTACATAGCGATTTCCTCCAGGCAACCAACGGAGTAAGTGATAACTCATAGGATATGAGGCAGGTGGTGTTCTTGTTTTCATTTAAAACAGTTTGAATATTGTTAGCACTTCATTTATTGTCTGTATCGGTCGGTTGGATATAACTTGTAATAAAATTACATCTACCCATTAACTGTCATTATGGAAAAGGACGACTGTCATGGTAGCGGTTTTTAAGAAAATG
Organism: Nymphalis urticae; assembly: GCA_905147175.2. Classification (NCBI taxonomy): domain Eukaryota; kingdom Metazoa; phylum Arthropoda; class Insecta; order Lepidoptera; family Nymphalidae; genus Nymphalis; species Nymphalis urticae. Next base: position 2,523,351 of record LR990007.1, read on the forward strand.
AAGGATTAACATATTAATTATTTTTTGTACTAAGATTATATCGGGGAAAAAGAATAATCTTTTTTTTTTTTTTATATTTGCCGGGTGGGCAAATGACTCTACTCCACCTGATGTTAAGTGGTAGTAGAGTCCAAACGCGAGGACGGCCAGTACAGTCGGGAAGAAGGTTCTGCACTAGCCGCCCTCGCCTTGCCGGCCCGCAAGATGCCTCTTCACGCCTCGTAAAGAGACGTGAAGCGAGCGACGTATTGCCACGATAGGGATGGGCAAAGTGTGGAGGCGTGTTTCCCCAAGTGGTTGCCAAAAACCGGCATTGGTTCAGCAGCCGTCTCCACTGGACCAACACCCATCGCGGCAATGCTCGCTCGGGCACTGGCTGTACGCTGGCTGACCTCGAAACGCGGCTGCAAGCCACTTCACGAGATTTTCACCATGCGTACGGTGGTAACAAGCCAGGCGGATGTTTATCATCCTACCACCAGATGATATCCCTTAGTCGCCTCTTACGACACCCATGGGAAAGGGGCAGTGAAATGTATTCTTTCTCCGTCACTGCACGGAATAAACATCAACTTTACATTATATTTGAAGCTGGTCAGAAATAAGGTAACAATGTCTTATTTCTGACCAGCTTCAAATATAATGTAGCGTAATTCCGAAGTATGTATTTTGTATTAGTGACAACATACTGTCATAATTATCTTAAATATCTCTTAAATAATCACAAGCAACCTTTACAATCAATACAAATGTAAATTATAACATACACATAGAACAAGCGAGTACAAGCCTAGAAGTCATTAAATCATTAATGAAAACATATTAAATGATTTGTCAAGTATCAAAGTCAATATCGTAATAATTTTTTCACTTTAAATAAAGTTTTCCGAACGAAATTTTGTACATAAACAATAATATTATATATATAAAATTAAATAGAAATACAAATAATCATATCTAACGTTCACAATTACATCAATTTAATGATTAATTTTGCTAAATCCTAGTGGTTAGAACGCGTGAATCTTAACCGATGATCGTGGGTTCAAACCCGCGCAGGCATCTGCAGGTATATAATTTCATTGAAATTCTGCCACATTTGTATTCTACCAACCCGCATTGGAGCAGCGTGGTGGAATAAGCTCCAAACCTTCTCCGCATGAGGGAGAAGAGGCCTTAGTCCAGCTGGGACATTTACATGTAGTTACTTGTTTAAAATTCTTCAGAAAACATGACCAATAATGTGGCAATAACACGATGGTTGAACCTAACAGTATCTGATTATTTATATGTAAATACGATACAATTTCTCTCGATGTATCAAGTGTGGTATGTGCATACTAATCTGAAAACGACACTGCTTTTTAATCCAATTTCGACATAAAGGATGTTAAATACATTACGATCGTCAAACCTTGCGAAAGTGTTCAAGGCTTTTGTTATTCTATTTAGATATTTGTTTTTTTTCTTACATTTCGATTATTCATCATCACTCTTTTCTCGTCCACTGCTGGACATATGTTTCTCCAATGGCACGCCACTGAGCTCGATCCTCAGCTCTCAATCTCTAACTGCTACCAGCTACCTTGCGTATATCGTCACTCCACCTAGCTGGAGGGCGTCCTACGCTACGTTTGCCAAGGCGTGGTCTCCACTCCAGAACACCTAACTTATTTCGATTATTGTCAACTGATAACTGATACTATATATTCTAAAGCTGGAACATGTGATTTGGAACAGAAGTTTGCGGGTTTAATCCGGGCAAGGACCACAACATTTTCCTGTGCTTAATCTTATATTAATAATTTATCTCGTGCTCGATGGTGAAGGAAAATATCTTGAGGAAAATTGCAAATGACATATTTAATCTGCCACGTGTGCAGCCCGATTTGGAGCAGCGTGGTGGAATAAGCCAGGCCTTCTTCTCAAGAAGCATTTACATAGCTGTAGGACATTTGAAGTCTAACTATAGACTTAAAATTTTTGAAGTTAGTCTATATGATATAGATATATTATCCCGTGATATCCCGGGTGGGCAAGATGTAGGAGATTTCACTGATGAGTTATACCTCGTGTAAAGAATTATAGGAACAATATATGCAAATGAATATACTTCAGTAATAATATTAAATTTTCCTTAGTCAATAAATCTATTAAATCGAGTGTACTTGTTACGTTTCGTTTGAATTTCGAATACTTCGATCGGCATTTACGACAGTTAGCACACGGATGACTTTTATGTACCAGATTTTACGACGATTTGTTGTAATTAACATTCGCCCAGTGATCGTTTGCTTGTTTTGCACATTTTTTTTTCTAGTCCTATTTCCAATTGATAACATGAAAGCGTAAAGAGTGAAGTACAGAATAATAAGTAGCCGTGTTTTTCTTTGCCTATTTTTTTATTTAAATAAATTGTTAAATGTATAGTAAAGTATAGTTTTAAGTATTTGGACTCCACTATCACTTACCATCAGGTGGAGTGGAGTCATTTGCTTTCCCGGTTTTTATATAAAAAAAAATCTTTTTTCCCTCAAAAATAACCTTTCCTCGCAATTTTGTTTACTCTTAATTATGTCATGTTTGATAAATTTATCAAAATTAAGTGAATTCTCTAGTTAGCAATTTAGTGCATATCGCGATTGTCCGGGTCCCTTCGTTATTGTGAAAGGCACCAAGGTTCGAGACGTGAGACAGTTTAAATTTAGCTATGACCCAAGTTCGATCAGCAGTTAATCTGGCTCGACGCCATTGTGCCTAATGTCATTACTAAATTAAAACGTTTAATTGTTTTTTTTTTTATATATGATGATTAGTTTAGACGTAATTAATGAACGACTTTTTGACCAGTTCATTATTTACTTTTTGCAAGTCAAATAATATATGCGTATTTTTTTCAAATTGATCTCTACGTCTAATCACAAAAACGATATGACCAGATTTGTGTGTGCAGCGCCTCCCTTATAATAAAAAAAAACGTTATTGTTCTTGCATATTTCAAGTCTCTATATCTTAAGCTACGCATTGACACTTGACAATCGGCCAGTCGGCACATTGCCTTTTATATAAGCAGATTTAATCAGCAAGGAAAAATCTTGAGTTACTGTTTTGACTCTTCGATAAAATCCGAATACACCCCGATATATATAGTATATACTTAACCTACTAACACAGTTAGTAGGTTCTTAATACTTAACTTCGTATAGTATAAGCATAAATATATGTATGTATAGTTAAGTGTGACTTCGTATAGTATAAGCAACGAAGACGCTTAAAGTTGACTGCTTTATATTATCTTCATTATAAATAAATTTAAAACACGAACTAAATTTAATATTACTTATTTCGTGTAACAAATTCAGTTCAGTTCAATTCGGTAGCTAATCTATGAGAACAATTTCGAAACTCACCGCAGAGAAATGTCAGAATGTGATAAGCGACATTAATCATTATAATTATAACACTTAGATGTTATAATTATAATGATTAATGTCGCTTATCGCACTTTTAATATACGCATAAAAATAGCGTCAGTGAAACATTTTACGAGTAAGGTACAAAGTAAGTTCTTACAGAGTAATAAAAATTAGTACTGCTAACGCTGATATTTGATTCCGCATTGTCGATTCTCCGTACTACCAATCGATGATTCCAGGAGACACTTGACTTCGATACGTTATTTATTTATTTGTAAAACAAATGTCATACGCGTTGCGTGCACAGATTCAAAAGCGACAGAACAAGTTACTAGGAATTTACAACAATTCATTTTTTTCCTTACAAAAAGAGTCGACTCAATGTAAAAGTATGTCTGATAAGCTCATGAGGAGAAACGTTTCCAGCATACAATTCCAACATACAAATATTGTGTTGAGTATCAAAAAAAAGGTCTTAATCACGACATCTAAATTAACGGTCTTACTTATAAACGTCACTTAGCGGGTGATTTTTTAATAAATCCTGTGTCTTCTTCTTTCGAATGTCAAATCAATAATGGCAGAAAGAGATAAATCGATGTTTAACTAGACCCGCGCTAAACAAAGTTTATAAGTTAGGCCAATTATGATAGGATATTATATAATATTGTAAGGCCTTGATCCATAGACAGCGTTGTAAAAAAAAAAGACGCGCGTTAATTTAAAACCGCCATTTTGTTAGTGGACAGAAAGATGAAGTAATTAATGCATTATTGGCGCGACTTGTGATTTGTTGAATGTGTTCTATTTTTATAAAATCAATTTCACTTCTGGATGCTAAATATATTCTAAATATAGAACCTTCATTTATTTATATATATAAATGAATACAAATATACATGGTATGGGTTAAGCTTCAGTTTGTATCCTAAATTAAACCTGAAACGAGATACGTAATGAAAAGCGACGTCCGACGATTATGTGGCGAATCAATTTCGACAATTCGACTTATTCAATTGTTTCGTCCGTGACTCTTCCATTCCGTTATTTTTTTTTATTAATCGAAACTAGTTTAGTCGTTAGTGCTTAGAACGAACCACATACTGCCATCAAATCATTTCCGAATGAATATATTTTAGCTCAGATAAATGTTTGAGCTATGTTCAAGATCAAATTTCATTGTATTAAATATTATTTTAATTTTCCTTTGCGATAATAGATGGCGTTATTTGTGTTTTAAATCGCGCTTTAGTTATTTATTTCTGTAAGGACTTTCTGTAGGGCTTGACCTATTTAAATTAAGACGACATCACAATAACCTGACCAGCACTACATATATGGTGGCTTTTTTCTAAAAGTACTACCGGGTAACCCCAAACAAGCTGATTATTAAACTCGAATTAGGTAATTAGCTGATTGTTGATTTGTTACATTAATTTTAATATGATTAAATACAAGTAGCTGCTCAAAAATATATTAATAGAAGAACTTAACAAAACTTGGCAGTACGGCATTATACAAGCCCAGGATATGTACCAGCCACTTATCGTATTTTCTACCAAGCAGCAATATATACGGTTATTGTGTTTCAGCTTTAAGTGTGATTGAGCCAGTGTTACTAACTCCGAGGAAGCTAAAAGTTATTTTAAAACACTGTACTTGTACAATAAAAAAAAACTGAATCCTGAAGAAAAAATCATTTGTAATTTAGAACACTACCTACATCCGATAAATAGAGCCATGATGCCCCAGTGGTTGGTAGACGAGTTTCATACCCTAAAATGGTTCTGAGTTCAAGCCATCTCATGGATGAAAATCTGCCACGTGTAATCCATCAACCCGCATTACAGCAGTTTGTTGTAGTAAGCCATAATTTAGGAATGGGGCATTTATAGGCCATTACTTTTTTATCTGTATCAAGCTAATATATAAATATATAAAAATCAATTTTTAAATGAACTTTTGTCCAAAATATTTTAATAAATAATATAATTTATGTCTCAAAAATATTCTCATAATACATATGTATGTTTCATAAATAGAATAACTAATAAATTCGCATTAAACGCGTTACAATTTTCCTCAAGTTTTCTATGATTTTTAAATGTATTATTATTTCATTTTTAATATGCTTTCCCTTGAAGCTTAAACCTTATTCTTGAAGTGGGTTAAACTATAGCCCATATTCTTTATATTTATTGAGATTGCAAGCGCTAGCGCTTTCTTTAATTCTACACAGCCTTAAAAAGCCTTAAAAATGGTGACGATCATAATGTCCTACTGCCCCATACAGCCAGTTGGCTACAGAACACAAGCATGTGCACAAACGTAGATGTTCTCTCGTTTCATTCACTCTCAAGATCCGATGGGATGGCAATCCGGCACAAACAGAGAGATCAGGCGAAGGACGAAGTGCTTTTCGAGGTATTGCAGTGTAACATTTGTACCAACTGAGAATTTAAAGATAACGCATGTCGCTCGCCTCCGCAATCTGTAGTACTATTCCGTAAGAATACACTTCATTACTCACCAGTGAAATGTTGACAACCGACTCATGGTGATATACTGTTTAGACGCGTGTATTCTTGTAATGTTATAATTATTTTGATCAATGTCACATATCACTTTCTGACATTTAACGACCGTTTTCTACAAGTCTCGAGTTTTTTCTTAAATAATTGCTAAATCTTTTAATATAACGCCATGAAAATTGGTATACGTAGATCTTTGAGCGTGGAGAATATTTTCTATTATTCTTTTGTTTATATAAGATTTTTTTAACGCGCATCTAAATTGTGGTAATTTAGATTGGATTACTTATTTGTCACCTGTAATATATATCATCAATTTTTTATGTAAATTTTGTAAATGTATGATTGATTTTTTTGCTAATCGTAACTAATATAATAAATTCGAATGTGGGTTTATTTGTTTGTGTGTTTATTCAACCAATTATAGTGGTTTTTGCAGATTCGTTACAGAGAATAAAAACCCAAATACAGCCCCACCCCATATACGCGAGCGTAGCCTCCGCTGTAAACTAGTACCTGCTACGTGAATTAAATGAATTTATTATTGCCTTGAATACAGTTATTCAAATCTACAAAAGATTGAGCACATTCTAAGAATAGTCGAAAAATAACAAAGGTACAACCTCCATACATCGTCACAAGGGCCTAATGGCCTTGGTCTGACTTAGTTTATTCGTAAACAAGGCGGGTTTTACATAATTCATGTTTTAAAACTTCAGAGATGAATTATTTAGATAAGATAACAATGGTGTTGTGTACAATGGTAAGTTTGCTGTATTTTAATGTTGTTTATATGTGAAATATCTATCGGCGCGACTTCCACCCCGAGACGAGTTATAAACACAAATTAAGCACATGAAAATGTAGTGTTGTTTACCCGGATTTGAACTCGGATTCGGTCAAGAATTTAGTATTGACGTCCTCTAACCACTAAGTCATCACGACTCTTTTCAGGTCAGCGTCAAAGTTAACCCAGTGGCTGTCACGAGCATACACAATGTATATTGCCTTAGTGCCACAAAATCGCAAATCTTGATATGATAGGTGGCGATTTATTTAAAGTGGTTAAATATTTGATTATAAATAAATAAAGACCTAGAGATATTCATTTACTCCAGATTTTGTAAAACCTGTATCAAATGAATGTTGATCACGTGGGTGAGCTCTGCAATGGACCTAAGCTGTAATCAGTAATTTCTTAGAACCCGTTAACCAAGTGATAGTGAGAAACTACTTGTTAGCTTTAACTTTATGTTGTTGATTTATTAATCTAGTGGCTTGTACCGAGATCCGAATAAAAATCGGAAGTCTGGAAGTTAGCAGTTGGCAACCCCACAAAGCCCTGTATAGAAAATTTCATAGAAATCTTTAAAATAATTTTCGTAATACCATATTTTATACAAATAAAAATATTACACCTAATTTGATTAAAACAAAATTATAGCTTTAAGAAACATGTAAAAGAGATTAGATACCTAGGAGGAAGGAATTCTATAATTGAATTATTAAAAAAAAAATTATTATACACAAATCAACAAAACCTTCAAGTTGATATTCAAAAATTAGCATCTTAAGTAATAATTGTGCGAAATAATACAAGAATTCCACTTTGATGAGATCAGCGCTAAACAAGGCTATATTTCCGGACGTAGGTCACACTAGCTAGATACTAAATCAGGTGCAGGTTACCTATTATCTGAAGATATGAAACATATCAACAAAAAAACATTTTGATTTACAAAACTTTTAAATTAAAAATTACGAAGAAGTCTCAATTAAGTTAAAGATCACTATCCTCACTATCTCTTGCCTTCACCGCGCTTCATCGTAATAAATTATAAACACAAGTGTTGAGATGAAAATTCAGTTATGCCCCGGTTTGAATCTTCCGCAATCTTCGCCAATCGTTATTCGTAAATAGGCAAATCAGGAAGCAAAGAGAGATCTCTCTATACATTATGTGATGATATTGGTTCTTAAATACACAAACTAAAAATGTTCGGTACACTGAAATTAGATGAAAATTCAGCTGCAATATTCTTTACTGCCTCATCTTCTCGTCATGTTAAATAAATATGCAATAATAATGAACGATATATGATTTGTTTTCAACTCACCAAGTATTGCAATCGTATAGCCTGGTCTCTCCTTCGAGGTAGAACTTGCCAGCGTGTCTGCATGGGTTCAATATCGTATCGACTTCACGTCGACACACTCTCTGATAGTCCGGACAACAGTCATCGTGATTACGATCGCAGAATTCGTCGCAGTAGCACAGAGTATCTAAACATTAAGATGGATTTCAGCAATCAGTTAACACAATGAATATATAACCTATAACAATTTAACTAATTATATTTTATACACTAAATTTTTTTACTGGTGGTAGGGCTTTGTGCAAGCCCGTTTGGGTAGTTACCACCCACTCGGATATCCGCAAACAGTATTTGTTATTGTTGTGTTCCGGTTTGAAGAGTGAGTGAGCCAGTGCTAATTACAGGCACAAGGGACATAACATTTTAGTTCCCAAGGTTGGCGGCGCATTGGCGATGTAAGCGATGGTTAACATTTCTTACAATGCCGATGTCTATGGGCGTTGGTGACCACTTACCATCAGGTGGCCCATATGCTCGTCCGCCAACCTATGCTATAAAAAAAACACTAGAACTTTCTGTCAGTACACAGAGTCCCTCATATTGATTGCCCTAGTGAAAGAATAGTGTAGTTTTTGAAACAATACAATTATATTATTGTATATTACGTATAATTCTAAAAAAATGAGATATAAAAAATTAATGATGAGATTCTTTCGCCGGTTCTTCTCAGGTCTGAAGTGTTTATTTCCATCCCGGTGGTAGATTTATGAAAATCAATAAGTAAGTGTAACGCTTCTATAATGAATAAAGATTTTCGACTTTGACTTGACTAGACGGAGAAAAATTCACTTACTCAATATTTTATGTGAGCAGCCGTCCTCTCTGTCTTTGCAGCATTTATTGTCGATGCCGCAGTAAGGACCCGGCGGGAGATCTGGACGCCAGTACGCCGTGACTGCGCTTAGGAACGCGCAGATAAAAAAGATATGCATCCTGAAAAAGAAACCTTTGTTTTAATATTTTTACAGTACAAAAGTTGACACTAGACTGATTGTACATAATACACTGTTTTCAAAGATTTAAATAACTTTTTTTTTATTGTAAATTAATACTAATTTGAACAAATCTATGGACATGTTTCGATTACCCTAGAGATAGGTAATACGTTTTCACACATCCTTATGTAAATTTGTAGTATATTAATCAATTTGAGTATACGTAAATGTTTCTGGACGGAAAAACCTAAAAAAATTACGTTTTGTCTGACATGGGGCTCGGAATAAAGCGATCCCGTGGCGCTCCTCGTTAAGACGGAAAGGGTACCGCTGGTTTTTAGTATTCCGATGTTCGGGGCGCACTCGGCACCTTGGACACCTACGAGCCCCACATACCCCCCCACTTTTCCCATTTGAGAAACGCGTAACGTCTTTTTCCAGCGTTGAAAAAAAGGACCTCGGAATGCCCTCGGATAGACTTAAAGCTAGCCATTAGACTTAGTATAAAACCATGATATGTTTTTATGAAATATGATAGTCTATTTATGATTAATAAATTCTCCAAATCATTAAATAAACACTGTTTTATGAGTCAATCAAAACACATGTAACGCATAATCTTAGATTAGAGCCAATTTAAAATATCGTTAAGCTACAGTGTAGGAAATGACAGAGATTGCGGTTTTTTATATTAAAATTTAGTGTACTGGTGGATATTACATATGATATAAATGTTACATATGAAATTTTTATTACAATTAATTACACGATGTACATACATTTTTAACATCCGTTTAATAACAATAACATTTTTACGAAGTCAAACTAATTTAAAAAAAAAAACATTGTTTAAATTGATTGATGACGATTTATTTTAAAACTGTCACAATGTGGGTATTTTTAGCTGACTTTTAAAGACGAGAGTTTGATTGGCCCGTTTTTGTTTTGTTTTGATTTTACACATTGATCATACATTTACTGAATACCCTTAAACTATATTTGTTAGGTAAGGTTTCTTACTGGTGCTAGGGCTTTGTGCAAGCTTGTCTGGGTAGGTACCACCCACTCATCAAATATTCTACCGCAAAACAGCAGTACTTGGTATTGTTGTGTTCTGGTTTGAAGGGTGCGTGAGCCAGTGTAATAGCACAAGGGACATAAAATCTTAGGTCCCAATCCCATGTAAGCGATGGTTAACATTTCTTAAAGTGCCAATGTCTAAGGGCGTTTGGTGACCACTTACCATCAGGTGGCCCATATTCTCGTCCACCTTCCTATTCTATAAAAATATTATAACAAAATGAATACATTATTTGAATAGCGTACAAACACATTTTGTAGACAAAGCGATACATTAACCCAATTAAACACTTTCATTTCCAAATTAAATAAAATAAATGTCACCACTGTCGATTCCTAAGTCTACAGCACATTGACCTACTTGCGAAATAATCATGACACTGATAAGAAAACGCATACTTAAATATTTTCTTTTCTAATTTGACTCACCGGGATTCAATAAAAATATATTATTCATTATCGTTATATATTTATGTTGTATTTCACTACATGATAAATTACCAGAAAATATTACATAAATGAAAAAAGGAATAATAATAATAATACGAGCGTATTTTGATCGATAAATAACGTGTTTCACATGTATTTTAATTTCTATCTATAATAATGCAAAATGCGCATACATAATGCACAGATTAAGCATAAAGTTTTACCTGTTTATTTTTTTATAGAATAGGAAGGTGGACGAGGATCATCAGGACATCCCTTACATCGCCAATGCGCCACCAACCTTGGGACCTAAGATTTTATGTCCCTTGCGCCTGTAATTACACTGGCTCACTCACCCTTCAAACCGGAACACAACAATATCAAGTACTGCTGTTTTGCGGTAGAATAACTGTTGCGTGGGTGGTACCTACCCAGACGAGCTTGCACAATGCCCTACCACCAGTATGTTCGATGCTGGATTAGTTTCAGAGCATTTTATCGGATCCTTTATCAGAATCTGCTAGGATGCTCTTGGAATTTTATCTAATAGCAATAAATAATAAGTGATGTTACAAAATATACAAGGAACAATGGGCCTGACGTGGACAAAAAGTCCCTAAATTAAATAAAGAATAAAAAAAATAAAGTTTTATCTGTGTATTTAAAAATAAATGTAATAATAATAATGTCCTCCAGACCGATTTCGGCCACGGCGGCCAATCTCAAGAGAGATGTACCTGTGTTTGGGCACAAGTGTGTGCCCAAACACTTGTGCAATCTCTATTCCCTAACTCTCATAATCCTATGTGACGGCAATCCGACACGACCGGAAAGAGTTCAGACGCAGGGCCAACGACTTTACGTGCTATCCAAGGCAGGGGAGTGTACACACTTCCTACTTCCAGACTTCGGGTAGTGCTACTGAGAATTTTCTACAGAAAAACTCAATAACTTTTTACTAGCCCGACCTAGGATTTGAACCCAAGACCTCTGGTTCTACGGCCTTACACATAGCCTCTAGACCAACGAAGCATTGAAAGGTTATATACTATATCGTACTATGTCACGCTTCGAATCACGGGGGCAGTTACGTTTATTTGTAATATCGGTGAAAACCGCGAAGCGGCTCGTGTATGATGTACACATTAAAGTATTTAAAATCATGACTGCTCACATAATTAATAAAAAATATTATTAATCTACAGAGGCCTGATTACATTCTTGTGTGAACTCATTTATTAATTAGTAGCTTCATTTGTATCACACATGCTTTAATAAAAATAATTAGTCTCATTCACGTATTAATTTGTCACTTTAGTTATGGTGTAACGATGTGTTTCATCTTAACGCTATCGAATTCCATGGTGTACAAGGACGAGTGATGGCTCTACAAAGCTAATTTTAGTAAGACAATTAATAAAAAAAAGTTATCTTATTCCAATTATCCTCGTTATTTTAAATTACGTTAAGGCTAATGTAAAACAACAAATCACGTATCGAATAGCAAGAGCAACGGAAGTGAATATTTATGTTTCTAAATTTAAATTTGTTTCTATTTTTAAATTTGTCGTTAAATGGTTATGCTTCGAAACTTATCTCAAAATCAGAATGTTAACCGGAAACCTTGTTAAATTTGGAAATATAATAAACGTTTCATTATAAATCATTCAAATACTAAACGTCAAGTCCGTTTAGATTTACGAGGGACTAAATATTTTGACAGCGAATTTATTATCAATCAATACAATATGTTTCACCTTTATTGCATTACGATAAGAGCGAAAATACAATGATTTCTTTGGAACTGAATGCGATTTAATGTGGTTGTCAAAGGCAGTTGTATTGTAACTTACTACAAAGACCTTTCAAGTTTCAAATGTCGTCGAATTTGAGAGGGAATTGTAGACATACTAACGGTATAGAAAGGTCGATTATAAATAATTTGTTTAAAATATCAGCTGATAGGGCTCAGTGGATAGAACGCATGGATCTTAATCTTTGAATCTTCTTATATGTTTCTTAGATATTTTTATTCTTATTCTTCATTTGTTTTATATCAATATTCAAAGCTCTTATATGACCTTTTGAATCGTCATATTATGGAATTCAATTAAAGGTATCACGGGTACGGAATATAGATTCTACAGAGAGGAACGAGTATGAAACTCAGTTACTTTACCTAGTGCGCAGTGGGGAATGAAAACATCATAAAGAAACCTGTATTTTTGTCATTCTCCTACATGTGTATCAACTGACCAGCACTTAAGCAACGTGGTGCAAAAAGTTTCTATACTTAACCTTTACTTAACTTTATTACTTATGGCCAGCATTGGGACTCTTGTGAACTACTATTTTAACTTTAATTTTTATTACAATAACTCACAATACTATGCATTTTATTTATAACATTTATAATTTTTAAAATTAATCATTTTGAGCTAATCGCCACCTAGGTCATATCTTTTAGTATAAGCTTCGCGGAATTAGTTTGATCTTTGATATTTTTTTCAAGGTTATTAATATGACAGGCATTTATTTAACGAGGATCGAGATAATAAAAAGGTGTACATTCTATGAAACCTTTTTGATTATCATATTGTTTTAACAATAAAATTTTTAGTCTGTTTATGAAGTATACGGTTTCTGGTTGAACCAGTCATTGCAGGCTCTTATTAAATGAATAAAATTCGTATTAGTCTATAAAGCTTCATTATATTTCTACGCTACACTCCAGGTTGACCTTTAAAATAATCTCTTCGTGCCAAAAGTTTTATAGGTATATTTAAGAAACATTAAAATAAAAAAATATGAAAGTCAATCAAATAAGATACTTTAATATACTAGAAATTACGAAACATGAGCGGTAAACTTTAGCAATTTGGCGTTGTTGGTGAGCCCCCGTTTGTTAAAGAAGCTTTGCTTTTGCAAGTGAACATTTACGAAGTGATACTTAGTTTTAACTTTCTTGTTATGTGTAGTTAGTTTATATACAGTTTTTTTATTGGATTTTAGGAAGGCGGACGAGCATTTCAGCCACCTGATGGTAAGTGATCACCAACGTCCATAGACATTGGCATTGTAAGAAATGTTAACCATCGCCTACATCGCCAATGCGCCACCAACCTTGGTAACTAAGATGTTATCTCCCTTGTGCCTGTAATTACATTGGCACACTCACCCTTCAAACCGGAAAACTACAATACCGAGTACTGCTGTTTTGCGGTAGAATATCTGACGAGTGACAGTTATATTAAGACCTGCAGTGCTGTTCTGTTAAAACTCACTTCATTACTCTCTCATGAAATATTGACAACAGACTTATGGTGTGACGTGATATACTATTTTGATGCTTATATTCTTGAAAAGTTATAACTATTATGGTCAATGTTGCATATCATTGTCTGACATTCACACAGAATAGCCCTACTGAATCTTAGCTATAATTATATACATATATAGTTCCCCTAATGCGGCTCCAGAAAAAATCGGAATTACGGGGAAAATATACATTATTGGCCATTTCTTTCAAGATTTATTCAGCTTTGAAGTGTAGAAGTTAGAGAAAGTATATGTCGCATCCGGTCAATCGTACGGACACTCAATGGAACGAAAGGCGCACCAACGGTTGTGAACTTGACTCCAGTGTGGTTCGGCAGACCTTCAGTGCGCTTTCGACAGAGTCGTGATGGTACCGTTCGGGCCCGGGCAGAACGCTTTCTGCAAGGCATCGGTCGAGTGAGGTCACAGAACTGTCTTACCATTCCATAAAGTACTTTGTGTGTGTGTGTGTGTAATAAATAAGTGACAAGTGCAATAAAAGTGTGATTATATTTACTGAGTTAATCATTTCACGATAACCCACTGATGCCCACATGATGTTCGACGATAGTGATCAAAGATCTGATGTCCCGCTCCGACATATATATAAATTGCATACAAATTTGATTAACAAAATAATTATAAATTGGCGTCTTTCGAATGGGATGTCTAACTTTCTCTTTCTAATGCCGTGTACTTTTACGAGTATTAGCGCGATTTTAATACCCTTATGGACATATATACCTTATCTCTCGATAATTATGTGGAAGGTTAAATCACTCCCAATAATTTTATGGTATTATTATTTGTAAGTGTAATACAGTGTATGGAGTGTGCACAATAATAAAATATTTCGAAATTATCGACATAATCGGCTAGTGATGAAGGTGCCCTGATAAGTTGATAACGTTTATTTGTTTGTTTTTGTATCGATCACAATTGAATGATAATTCTTGAAATGATATTTACCCTTTCTCGTGTGAAAACTCTATTGGCGATAACGGTTTTTTTTTCGGTAGTTGTCCCTGAGATTAGGACAAATATATGAAAAGACAGACGCGGACTCTCGATTTTTGCATACCGCCGTGAAAGCAACTTTTTGACGCAGTGGTTCTTGAGATTAGAGCGAACACATACGATACAAAAAAGCCGAGATGGCCCAGTGGTAAGAAAAAAAGGCGAGATGGCCCAGGTGTAAGAACGCGTGAATCTTAACCGATGATCGTGGGTTCAAACCGGGCAAGCACCACTGAAATTTCATGTGATTATAATTCATCTCGTGCTTTACGGTGAAGGAAAACATCGTGAGGAAACCTGCATGTGTCTAATTTCAGTGAAATTCTGCCACATGTGTATTCCACCAACCCGCATTGGAGCAGCGTGGTGGAATAAGCTCCAAACCTTCCCTCAAAAAGAGGAGAGGAGGCCTATAGCCCAGCAGTGGGACATTCACTGGCTGTTAAGGTACGGATACGATACAAACTTTTATTTAAGCGGACAGGTAACCGATAGATAAGTAATGGCGAAATCGACCCGCTTATTGTGTACTAAATTCTTGAATACATATGTTTGAGAAATTGACTCATTTTCTTTGTATACGCTATTACATTTGTTTTTTGAACACCTGCGTAACCAAAACTATCGACCTACAAAACTAATTCTATCGTTATATTCTATTCGTCATTGGTAGCTTAAAAATATCTGTAGATTTCTATGTTTTTAAAGTTGAAGACAAAGTAGAAGACGGTGTTATGAAACAAAAATATCATTTAAAGTAATTTGCAGCTCTATGTTTTTGACTTGATGACTTATCGTGTATATAGACCGACTTTAAGACTACATTTGTAGCTCTTAAAGTTTTAAAACGTGCGAGTTGAAGGTACCATCATGTGTAGTGTTTTAAAACTTTTTTCATTGATGAAAGAAATTCAAAAAAATTACAAATGTATTACCTTCATCCACTTGTGTCAATTACTTTAAAAACACTAACATATAGAGTTTTACATATATTTAAGTTTTTTTTTATATTTGTCGGGTAGGTAAATGACTACTACACCGATGATTTGGTAGAAGATTAAATAATGATTTTCTGATTATGACTACGGAAACTTTTTTTACTTTACTTTTCTTGAGTTTTGATCGTACTCCACTATACCGATCCAATGCGGGTCGGTAAATGTGGCAAATTTTCATCCGAGACACGATTCCTTATGATTTCATTCACCGCTGAGAATGCATAACTTATTTGTGCCCGGATTTGTATACGCAATATATTTGCGTTCTCAGTTAGTATCGCCAGCTTGGCTCATACCTACTCAATCGCATACGATTAACATGCTAAAACTATTAATATCTAACAGTTATATACATATATATGATAAATATGTATAATTAAAGCTTGACTTGTTCAGCTGTATTTCAATAAGCTGTGATTTAAAGGGTAAGTGAGCTATAATAATATAATAGATCTATGAATCAAGGATGAAGAAGGTCAGGATCTGTCAGGCTGGCACGTACCATCCAAACCGAAACACAACAATACATTTATAATACAGTTTGGCGGTAGGTTTTTTTTTATAATACGGGTATTCGGACGGACGAATGAATCACCTGATGGTAAGCGGTCACCACCGCCTAGAGACTGGCGCTGTAAGAAATATTAACTATTCCTTACATCGCCAATGCGCCACCAAGCTTGAGAACTAAAATGTTATGTCCATTGTGCCTATAATTACACTGGCTTACTCATCTTTCCAACCAGAACACAACAATACTAAGATTTGCTATTTGGCGCAAGAATATATTATGATCAGTAGATGGTACCTACCTTGACGGGCTTGCACAAACCAACCACGAAGTAAAATTAATAAAATATTACAATAAACGAAACAGACGAAACAATACCGTCTGCGTTTAAAACGTTCGTATTTAATTAGCCCAAATAAATAATAAATAAATTCTGACCCTATGTCAGTTCTAGAATAAGTTAATATTAAAAAAAAAACAATTTTGACTCTTATTACAATGAACATAAAGTTGCATATCTCTTGCATTCAATATTTCGGTTAGGAATTCCAAGGTCGTGTTGTGTCTCGTCTTTCAGATATCAACAAAGTTATCAGTGATCTTATGGTATTATAGGCGATTATGATAGCGGGGAAAAATGTCTTATGTCAATATTTAGTCTAAGTTTAGTAATAGTGTCGAGTCCTTTCGTTTTTCGCAGTTTGAAATTATTTGTATGTGCGAAGTTTATATAATTTTAATAAATTATTAATGTAATTATTTATGTATACGAATATTGAGTGTCTGTTTGTGATTTCAAATAGGATGTTTGAGGTTTTTACGGATGTTTGCAAGAAATTTATCCATTGGACAAGGTGTTCGATTTTGAATTACTAAATTTAAATGTCACGTTAACAAGACTCATTACTGTATAAAATGTTAGCATTCGCTTATTTCTATGCAGGATAAATAATAATTCCTACTTTCTTACTGATGGTAGGGCTCTGTGCAAGCTCGTCTCGGTAGGTACCACCCATTCATCAGATATTCTACTGCAAAACAGCAGTACTTGGTATTGTTGGGTTCCAGCCAGTGTAATTACAGACACAAGGGACATAACATCTTAGTTCCCAAGGTTGGTGGCGCATTGGCGACGTTAGCGATGGTTAACATTTCTTTAAATATCATGTCTATGGGCGTTGATGACCACTTACCATCAGGTGCAGTTTGTCGATAGAATCTACATTCGAAACCAGTGGTAACTTTTTGAATTTATTCTTGTAGACTTTAATTATTAATAATTTAAACGATTCCTTTAAAAGATTTAGATAAAAAATACTATGCGCACTTTATCAATTTGGACGAATAATTTCGGATGTATAACATAAATAATAAAAGTAAAAAAATAATTGTAAGGCGATCCGTTAAATTAGATTGCTTCGGATTATATTTGTAATAATATATTACACAATAAAATATTATGTATTACTATTATTTACTATATTTTTTGTTATGTATTAAGCAGTTTTTATTTTTCATTTATTCAACACTAGCGCTTCACTCGCAGCTTCGCTTACGTCTTGATTCAGGATTGCTAAGTAACACCGTAGCATGGGCAAGCGATCCCGTGGTGCTCCTCGTTAAGGCAGAGAAGTACCGCTCTTTTTTTAGTGGGTACTCCGATGCTGGGGGCGCACTCGGCTCCTTAGACACCGGCGAACTCCACATACCCCATACTTTTCTCGCGGGAAGAACGCGTAATGCGTTTTACCAGCGTTAAAAAAAGGGTTGCTAAGTAATTATTTCCAAAGCTCTTTCTTCAAAAATAAAGTATTTACGTACAAACTTTGAACCCCTTTATCGCCTTAGGGGTTTTTAAAAATCCTTCCTTAACGCTAACCTACCGTGTAAAGGAATACCCGCATGCAAAACCATGGTGCTAGCTCCAGTAGTTTGAGTTGGAATTCTAATCAACTATTCTTTTCATTAATATATTTATTTAATAAGTTTTTATTGTTGATGTTAAGTTCAATCAACTTCAAATAATGTTATATAAACAAAAAAAAACTTTTTTGCCTTAATTAATTTCAAAAAACAAACACAGGTCAATCTTGTAAAGGCTAATTATATCGTGTATTTTGTATAAAAATACATACATTTTATAATACTTTTTACATAGAACTATTCTATTTTTAACATTTTTATATTTAAACAGTTATTAAGAGTGTTGAATATTAATAAATCGGCTGCACTTTTTTCTAGCTGGCAATGTCTCATAGTTGTTTTTTTTAATTATTGTATTAAGATCTTAATTAAATAGTTGAATTTTTTGCTCGCATATTTATCTCGATAAGTGTCTTGGCGCCGCTATTAACACGAAGCAGACATTAAACACGTATGTATAATTATAATTTAAAAATGGTATTGATATAGAGCTGGTTTGCATTTAGTCGGATCGAAAAAAGAAAAAAAAATGTGACAGCTCTTAAATATACTGTTAGTCTAATTCCGAGTTACTATATTTAAGAAACGATTGGTTTTGCTTACGTATAGTATGTTATCGCCATCGGGTTTCCGGTCATGTATCTACACCGACTCAATGGTCAAATTATAAGTACAACTTATATTCTGTTCAGTTCTAATAAATATGACAATAAGAATCACGATAATGACGACACGCAAATCGGCTTCTGGCGATTAGTAAACGATGCATTTTGGAGTTTAATAACTGTCCATTGTAATAAAAAATCATCTCATAAGTAATTTTTGTGACGGCACTGTCTTCGTAAATGATCTCGAATCTTTTTTTTTTTTACCGTTAATAGGCAAGCGCTTGACCGTTGACTTGCCTGATCTTAAGCAATATCACGGTCTAGGATGGAGCGCGCCTGCCCAGAAGGAACCCTTGAAATCTTGAAGAATCTTGAAACTTGAAGATACAGATGACGGCCGGCCGGCGAAGTGTCAATCCGACGATATGTAAACCATATCTCAGTCGAGTTCATTGCAATTTTATTCAACAAAAACTAATGTTACACTAACGATTAATAAGTGAAGCTTATTATGAATTATAATTTTAACTTTGAGTTTTTCTATGTATTTTATTAGCATGCGACTTATATGGTTAACTTTTATACTTTATTTCAGAGTGTTTTCGCTATAAATTTGTAATGTGTATTTTGTATTTTTATTTTATTTTTTATTTTAATTTTATATATTATAATATTACTGTACAGTTTTACTAGTTTTTTTTTTGATTTTTTTTTTCGTTTTGTATTTGAAAATATTTATGTATGTACATAACGTATCTTAAAATTTTACTTATATATTTTTTTACTATGTTAATTTTTATTATGTTTATAAAACACATACAAAATTGGAACTCCTTTGATAATGTATTTGATAAAATATCTTACTTTTAATAAACGAATATATTAATGACTGTTAAAAATAATTTAAATATGTAAGTAGTATATTTATTGCATTTCTATATCAGTATTGAAGCAGCGTGGTGGAAAATAAACCTCGTCAGGAGAGGATGCTTCTGCGCAGCACTGAAACATTTACAAGTCTTGTTCACTGGTTTGTAAATTAATTTTACCATAACGATCAAAAGAATTTAAATTCAATTAGACAGACCTAGTAACACTATTTGCAATTATTAAAAAAAAAAACGTTAAAGCTTAATTGACGCCAAACAAAGTACGCGTAAATCATAAAATTATTCATTTCATTATTAATAAAATTCTAAAACACAAAATGTTTTAACTACACTGATATTCACTTTGACTCAACTTATTTTGATATTAAATACTCTGAGCACTTTACATTGGATCTTCGTTAAACACTATGCCAAAAAAAAAACCACAAAAACCGTCGCAATTCGGTTCAATGACCGCTGTGTAAACATTTTTGCTATTATATTTTGCATCTAGACTATATGTCTGAATCTAAATTCTATCACATCTTTTAACATAAATGTTCCATTTCTGATGCTATGTTCTAAAACATAATGGGTTCGTTGACATTTTTTTTTTTAATAATTTAATAAATTCATTTGTCTGTGGAAATAATTTTTATTTTTAATCTACATTTTTTGTGACCAAATTTTTTAAGGGTTGACACGTTATTTTTATTGTTAAAAAAACATATTTACTTCGATTAAGATAAAATTCACGCTTGTCGAGTCAATAGTCTTCATTAAAAAGGGGGGAACTGCGAAGCACAGCGACTTTTTTTATAGTATAGGACGAGCATATGGACCACCTGATGGTAAGTGGTCACCAACGTTCATAGACATTGGCACTGTAAGAAATGTTAACCATCGCTTACATCGTCAATGCACCATGAATCCTGGTAACTAAGATGTTAGATCCCTTGTTACACAAGGCATAACCTTCAAACTGGAACACAACAATACCAAGTACACACAGCCCTACCAGGCTTATCTCTTCTGATATTATTTTTATGTAGGTATTTTTCAGTTAGGAATTACATACTAAATAATACATTTTATTAGACACTATAATAATAAATGTCGAGAAGCAAACATCAGTATAAATATTAAACGAAAATCTGATGTACAAATAACGACAGTTGATGTGAACGATGGCACGAATGCGAAATCAACTGAGTTGTTGAATCAATTTATTGGCATATAAATGTGTCCCAAATGTTTTAATAAGGACGGTATTATTTTTAAATTAAATGTTTTTTCGTACTTAAATGTATTCTACTCATACAAAGATAATAACAATTGACATTTTTCTTATAAGCGAAACGTGCTATATTTTTTTTATTAATTCTTTTTATTTGGTACTTTTTGTCTAAAGAGGTCACAATAAACAGCTTACCCAATCCAAATAGAGAGTAAAGAGGTTTATGTCATTTATACAGACATAACAAAATACGTGCAATGGCTAACTTGCACGTGACGTGGGTTCATTTCGGTTCGTGAATATGATATGAAAATTAATATCTTAAATTTTACTCTCATTCCTTCCAAAGTAGCTTAACAATGTTTGAAGACATTGAGACGTAAATATATAAACTCGTTATGCAAGTCATGCGGGTGGTTTATTTACCAAGTTTATTTTGTAAAACAACCTGTGAACGTCCCACAGCTGGGCTAAGGTATCCTCTCCCGTGGAGGACTATGCTCGGAGATTATTTCACAACACTCTAATTCGGGTTGGTGGATACAAACGTGGCAGAATTTCAGTGAAATTAGGCACATGCAGGTTTATTATTTTAATAAATATCCAAGAAAATCGTCAAGCAAGAATTATCACTTACAATCTTGTGTGTGTACCCACACTCTCGCACCTGAATTATACTTGCCATCGTTGAATCGATGACCAAGCGTAAATAAAAGTGACTAATACATAAAGGGGTCACGTCCCAATTACATGTGGTTGTATTTTTAAACACTTCAGTTCGTATCAAAACAGAACAATAAATCTTATGAGAATAAAAGCCATGGATTATGATATCACATAATACGTAATACGGTCAAGGGGAGCTTTTGATTGAATGGCCGATGCTATAAACAATTTCGTTCGGGAATCGCAATAAATAAGTTTTTTTTTACTTTATCAAGAAACGTATCGTTTGGAAACGAAAACAATGATTTCTTCATTCATTCATAAGCCAATTGACTTCCTATGTAATGATTAGTTGGCTACGTAGAGCCTATCGTATAATATCTTTACCGATGTTTACACTACTGACAATACTTTGATTCCCCAGTATATGATATGTAGTTTTCTAAATAGCGAAACATACAGGCTGCAAATAGATTTACATATAAAAACTCTGCTTAAATATTTATTATAAATTAGAACTGTATGTTTTTTTTTATCAATCTTTTAAACTCTAATTTTATGTTAAAAATATAGTGCCTTAATAAATAGACATGACTGTGATTACAAACTTGTAAGATTGACGTTTTTAATTTAAAAAATCTTAGTAAAATATAATCAATTGCAAATATAATGAAAACCCATAACTTATTATAATACCTGTTTATTAGTCAGAACAAAACTCTGCTCTTGCCACAAAAGCTGAATGGAGATTAAAAAAAGTAAATGAATTAAACTTGTTCGAATTTCAAACGTGAAATATAGCACGGGATGGCCTTTGAATGCTTGAGATGAACTCATTCTTATGATTTATATTCGGACTAAATACCTATCGTTTATTTTTATATTATTGTTATTATAACTCATTAAAATTTAAATAACTTCAATTCCATGCGTTTGTTTTTATTGTGAAAAATATCGATATAAATAATAATTAATTTAAAATAATATAAATAACATTTAATTTTTACTCGTTGTCATATAACATTCATGATAAAACTTTGGTGAGCAGAACAACTCAATTTCTATTTGTATGTTCATCCGTCTATATAAACGTTCTATATAAACCCTTATTGTTGTGTAGCTTTATGTATAGCCGAGATGATATATATTATAAATTATATATAGATATTTTGATAAAAATACTATATTAATAATGACCTCCAGACCGATTTCGGCCACGGTGGCCAATCTCAAGAGAGATTAGCCAACTACGCAGGAGATTTTATAGTGCACAAGTGTGTGCGCAAATACAAGTGCACTCTCTATTCCCTAACTCTATGAGAGTATCCGATGGGACGGCAATCCGACACGACCGGAAAGAGTTCAGGCGCAGGAACCGTCGGCTTTACGTGCTTTCCGAGGCAGGGGAATAAACACACTTCCAACATCCAGACTCCGGGCTGCTACTGAGATTTTTCTGACAGAAAAACCCAATAACATTCATTGGCCCGACCTGGGAATTGAACCCAGGACCTCCGGGTCTGCGGCCTTACATCAAGCCACTAGACCAACGAGGCAGTCATATATATTATATTTAAAAAAAGCCGAGATGGCCCATCGGTAAGAACGCGTGAATCTTAACAGATGATCGTGGATTCAAACCCGGGTTAGCACCACTGAATTTTCATGTGCTTAATTTATGATTAAAATTCATCTCGTGCTATACAGTGAAGGAAAACATCGTGAGGAAACCTGCATGTGTCTAATTTCACTGAAATTCTGCAACATGTGTATTCCACCAACCCGCATTGCAGCGTGGTGGAATAAGCTCTATACTTTCTCCTCAAAAAGGGAGTAGGACATTAACGGGCTGTTATTACTTTTTACTACTGTAGTGTAGCTTTGCGCAGATAGCTATATTCTAATATATTCCATTAGATAAAATGGCATATTGTTTAATTATATACTATATGTATCGATTACATACTATATCGGTTAAATCTGATGTTTAACTTTATGTTTAATCATGACTTTATAAAGATTACAATTCCATTAATCATTGAAAATTAATCAAAAAAAAAACAAAACTTCCTTTATGTTATTGACAACGGCAATAACTAATGAACCCAAAAAGGTCCGACAGATTACATTCATATCAATTTAAGAAAAGTAATTTAATTATTGGTGAAGATAACATTCCGAAACGACGTTAAATTTAAATTTATACTGACCATCCAGACTTCGTATGAGTAAAATTAATATTAAGTTACCAATCCAATTTACTCCCATCCGCATTAAAGATGAAACTTTAAAAAATTTAAAAAATGTTGTAGACCCACAGGTGGTCTCAAAATGTTCGACGCATACGTTATATACGATAATAGCACAATGCTTTACAGCCTAGCCTTTAAATGTAGCTAGCCTTTGAACTGCTGGATGAAGGCATTTTCTTCTCTTGGAGAGAAGGTTTTGGAGGTTATTCCACCACGCTGTTTTTATATGACCTGGTGAAAATTAGACCGCCAAGCAACGAGATAAAATCCAAATACTTTTTGATCGATAACATAGTTAGATGTGAGTAATGATCAAATCAAAGTTATTCAAACTGGAATACGCAATCGCAACTGGATCCCTAAAAATCTAAGATACGAAACGGCGCCAGTTTTAATTGATATTGTGAGCGAAGGAAACATCGCTCTGCTTTCTCGTGAACGAACGATGCTGTCAAATGTTATGACCGATAACCATAGATTATGGTTTCTACAACGTATACTATTTCGATCGATGGACGAGATTTTTGCATATCCGCTTGCAAAGGGCATTGACTTACTGATCTCGGGTGAGCTGCACCCAATGCCTTCCTTTCCAACGCATATGCGGATATTATTAATATGCCTCCAGGATTCCTCCCACACGTACATATTTTATCGAACTTTATAGGCACGGAAGCCAGGCTAGAGATATGAACTGTATAAATTATCAGATGAGCGGAAATATAACACTAATTTTGCAAGATTGCAACTATGCTAGAACAGTTGTAGGCTCGTAAAATTAATATTGCTAGATTATTGCAGCTATACAATCTATATTTATCGATTTCTATTTATTTATTTACACACGAATAATTTCAAGTCGGAAATTGATGACGTTTATTTATGAAATCTTTTGTAAGAGCGTGGATTCGTGTCTACGGTGCGCCACCGGCCTCTGTGTTTATCGAGGTTCAAATCCGAGGAAGTATCACTTTACAATTTTAGTCTTAGTGGAGGAACGAGACGCGCTTCCCCTAGTGAAATTAAAAATTCGACAAAAATATTCAGCCATTTTTATTAACACGTGCGAACTAAGCAACAGCAAAACATTGTGGTGCACCGTACACGGCACCGTGCTCGTACGTGCACACGCCGTCTCCATCAGCGGCGCCGTGCCGTTTCACGGTGACATGAGCCCGAAGCGTATCTATTGTTATAAACCATGATATTGAAAAAAGAACAATCTGATTACATATAGATCTATCCATATAGATAAACGCAAAAATATTAAAATAAAAAAACCACGAAAAGTCGTATAAATTCAACACAAAAATAAATGACAAAATCTCATTATCAATTTTATTATTTTCTTATAGAACGTAAACTGTTCTCGCAATTTCTCTTAAAATATACAAAACGTAAATTAATGAAGTTTATCTAGTAGTAGTCTAGAAATTACAACAAAATCGGTTGAATTTAAAGGATAAAAAAAAACAATTGTAATGAAGTATATTTTGAATTTAGAACTTAACTTTTCATAAAAATGCAAGAATCTGAGAACACAGGAACTGCCTATACGATATTGAAATTAGTGAGATGGCCGTCTTTATACACACAATTTATTTTCTCTTTAATTATTTATCTGTAAATTTTCTTGCTTTTATAATAAAGTTTTTATCTATCTAATTTAGCTAACAATATGTTTGGTACGATCGCCACTTTAAAATTAAAAGTCAATATTTAATTTAGTATTTTAATATATATCATCG
Source organism: Nymphalis urticae (assembly GCA_905147175.2). Taxonomy (NCBI): domain Eukaryota; kingdom Metazoa; phylum Arthropoda; class Insecta; order Lepidoptera; family Nymphalidae; genus Nymphalis; species Nymphalis urticae. The sequence goes on from LR990007.1 coordinate 2,549,045, forward strand.
TTAAATATTATTAACCGTGTAAAATAAAAAGTAGGTTATGAAGTATAAACACCTATAATGTTTGCATACAAAATATCTTATGTCAAGGTAGTTTTGTTTTGAAATGATAATAAAATGATAAAGATCTTAATTAATTCGTACAAGATAATGTTTAAACCTTTTTCTTGCAATATTATGTAAATTATACACAATACAATATATATATTTTATATATATTTACACCTTTGCTATACATTATTATTATAATAATAAGAAACGTATATTTATTTTATTAACGAAACTGTATAATTTTAATTATTTTAATGCTCGTTTATTTATGGTTTTATTTTAATATAATTTCTTACATTTACCATCTATTTCATCTGCCGGACATATTTTATAAATTCAAAAAAAAAAGAGAAACATAAAACATAATATTTAAATAAAATTTTCAATGGCTCTACGATATACAGGTAACGAAGTCGTTGGTCTAGTGACTATAAGGCTGCCGATTCTGAGATTTTAGCTTCACGTCCCAGGTTTGGCCAATAGAGACATTGAGTTTTTCTGCCAGAAATATCTGATTATTCTGAAGTTTGTAAGGTTTCCTTCTGTGCTCTGTAAAATGCACGTAAAGCCGTTGATTCTTTATCTCTCTTGTCGGATTGCAGTCCCATTGGATTATGAGAGAGTAGGAATAAGGAATGCATCTGTGTTTGCGCTCACACCAGTGAACTTCCGTGGTAGTTGGCTAGTCTCCATTAGGATTGGCATTATCATATTTTATCATTCATATGAAAAACATAAACAAAAATTGGTAGTTATTAATCAAATTATTCAAAACATTACTTATTCAATTTTAAACAAACCTTTTTAAAGCATCCTTTTTTATCATTCCTTAAGCCATATAAACTCTTGTAGATATAAGAATAATTTTATTATCTGTACAAACTAATCCTCTTATGGCTTTTTGTAAAAGGTTCATTCATTCGATAACAGATTAAAAATTATCTGTTATGACATGTGATGTCAATTGATCAGTAAAAGAGTTTTACGACTCGGTTTAATCATTTGTAATTAAGATTCGCATCTCCTTGTACATTACAGTAATATCAAGGTTATTAATTATTATTGAATAATAAAGATATTTTGTGCATTTAATGCACCTTTCAACCTATATCGTTGTTTAAGAAAACTTAAAAAAAATGACATACAACTGTTTTGCCGTCTCAAAATATTGAAAATATAGGCTAAATGAGAGAAAGGCTGACAGAATATTTTACTTATAAATGGGAAATGTTTGTTACTCATAGCGTATGCACGCCTGGAAAGTTTCTAATACAATTTGTCAAGTGTCTAATGATTTGTCATTTCATTAAAATGGAATCTTTTATGGCGTAGGAAATTAATACGATTTACAGAAGTGCAATTACATTATCATTTCTGATTCATTATCACGGAAATACAGAAGCATCAATACGTAGTTTTGACAATTAGTCTTTACATACATAGTATCTACCTAGACACATAGTAAAGTCAATTTACGTATACTTAAAAATAAAAAAAATATAAACTTCTTATTGACACTGACAATTATGTAATTATATGTACCAGGCCATAGCACTAAGGTGAATTTGACCACTCAGGAGCACAACGCTTGTATACCGTGTATTCAATCCGTGCAGTGACGGAGAAAGAATACATTTCACTGCCCCTTTCCCATGGGTGTCGTAAGAGGCGACTAAGGGATATCATCTGGTAGTAGGATGATAAACATCCGCCTGGCTTGTTACCACCGTACGCATGGTGAAAATCTCGTGAAGTGGCTTGCAGCCGCGTTTCGAGGTCAGCCAGCGTACAGCCAGTGCCCGAGCGAGCATTGCCGCGATGGGTGTTGGTCCAGTGGAGACGGTTGCTTTAAAGGCAACCACTTGGGGAAACACGCCTCCACACTTTGCCCATCCCTATCGTGGCAATACGTCGCTCGCTTCACGTCTCTTTACGAGGCGTGAAGAGGCATCTTGCGGGCCGGCAAGGCGAGGGCGGCTAGAGCAGAATCTTCTTCCCGACTGTACTGGCCGTCCTCGCGTTTGGTCTCTACTACCACTTAACATCAGGTGGAGTAGAGTCATTTGCCCACCCGGCAAATATATAAAAAAAAAATACGGAATACATAGACACAAACTATTTCCTTGGTCTAGTTGATAGTTTATAAGGCTGTAGATTCCAAAATTCTTGATTCAAAATTTTTGAAAAAATATTTGTATTTTGGGCAAAAAGAAATTGAGTTTTTAGTTTTTTCTTCCTCAGCAGAAGCTTGGAATTTATAGGTTGACAGTGTTAACACTTCCATGCTTCGGAAAGCAAGTAAAGGCTGCGTCGAAACTCGGTTCGGCGTCCCATCAGAGTGTGACAAAGACCGATTAACTTTACTATATAGCATTGGCGGTGCGCCATCTTAAATTATTGGTGACGTCATAACAAATGACAAATTCAATGACAATTTATTTATTAAAAATCGTTCAGCTGTGATGTAACGTGATTAGCCATATACACGAATAAGTTATTAGCTAATTTTAATGTATTCGGGTATTTTTTTGAAATGGTACGCGTATGGACAATGTGACCACCTGATGATATGTGGTCACCGCCGCCCATAGTCCAACGTTGGCGATCCCAAGATTGGTGACCTCTGAAGCATCACCAATCTGGGGAACTAAGATGTTATGTCCTTTGTGCCTGTAGTAACACTGGCTCACTCGCCTTTCAAACCGGAACACAACAATACTAAGTATCGCTGGGTAGTAGTAGAGTATTTGACAAATGGGTGGTACCTACCTAGACGGGCCTACCACCAAATAAAATAATAATTAATATTGTGTAATACAGTAAAGTATTATAAAATGTTATCAGATGTTATCAAAAATAAACAAACTTGATTTACTATAATCTTCTATTTGTACGGCTAATGCATTGAGACTGTTATCTGTGTTATTTTTAATCTGTCAGTCTCTTTTTTTTTTTATAGAACACGAAGGTGGACGAGCATATGGGCCATCTGATGGTAAGTGGTCACCAAACGCCCTTGGACATTGGTACTGTACGAAATGTTAACCATCGCTTACATCTCCAATGAGCCACCAACCTTGGGACCTAAGATTTTATGTCCCTTGTGCCTGTAATTACACTGGCTCACTCACCCTTCAAACCGGAACACAACAATAACAAGTACTGCTGTTCTGCGGTAGAATATCTGATGAGTGGGTGGTACCTACCCAGACGAGCTTGCACAAAGCTCTACCACCTATGGTTGTCAAACTCATAACATATCAACTTATTTTATTTTAAACTTATAATTCCATTCCATAATATATAATTGTCAGATATTGATGATGATATTGATATGATATGATATTAAAACTCAGTTTAGTTTGAATAAGATTAACTGTAGTCTGGTTTTTTACAACCAAGCCACCACATAGCGTGAGTTGGTCAGCGTATTTACAAGCACGAGTGCCATCATTTCTTGGATTCAATAGCAATGGCCAAATTAATTGAAAATATTGAAGAAGTACAAAATCTGTTCTTAGTTTAATGTTATTTATATTCTTTTAAACATAACTTTTCGGTAAACTCCGTAAATTCATGTAAATTCGAATTCGAAGCCGAGACGGCCTTGTGTTAAGAACGCGTGAATCTTAATCGATGATCGTGGGTTCAAACCCGGGCAAGCACCACTGTACACCCCGTAAATATCATTGCTTATTCCCTGGCAGGTCTAATGCGTGGTGCTGGATACAAATGTGGTCACATATTATTCGATACGAACAGTTATTTTCCACGACATTTTCCTTTATGATCGAATACGAGCTGAATTCAAAGCACATAAAGCTCATGATAGCTCAGGGGTGCCGATCTGACAGGCTTTATCGTATTGCACATTTAAACATTGTATATATATATAACTTTATTGACTATATTTGTAGACTATATATATATATATATATATATAGTCTATTCCAACCAGGGTAGCTGAGGCATAACAGATTTGACGTTGCATTGTCATGATATAATTTGTCGAGATCTTGAATAATCTATGGTATTAAAAAATGCTATTTTGATAGTCGATGAATTACTGTGGAACTTCGGAAGTAACATTAATGAGGGTATAAATCGTAATATACGTAATTGGATTCCTATATTAATCAATAACTGTTCGTAGTGCGTAATAGCGGGTCTCTTAAAAATGTCTTGGTATATTTAGTGCTTCATATCGGAGCTCTTAAAAATGGCTTGGTGTGTTGAAATCTAAGGTTTGTTAATGTCTACTTCTTCGATTGGAATAGGATAGGTAGACTGGGGACTGAGAGGTATAAATAATTTCACTAAAAGTTATTATTACGATTATAAGTACACTTAACCGATAATCTTCGTAAAAACCGACGATCAAATTTTGGTCCTTGTTACATTTCGCAGTAGTAGGTTAAGAAATTAATTTGCCCGTAATATTTTGTGTAGTGCAGTGTTATAATTGTAATTTAACTTCAATAGTTTTTTTTACAAGTACTTAGTAGTAAAATCTATTAATTATAGCTATCAAAGTATTCATTTTATTATTTGGCGGTCAGGCATTGTGCATGTCGGGGTAGGTACCCACTCATCATATTTTCTACCGCAACGACAAGCACAAGGAACATAACATCTTAGTTCTCTAGGCTGGTGGTGCATAACCGATGTAAAGGTTTGTTAATATTAATTACAGTGTCTATATCTATGATTGGTGGTGAACACTAACCACCGAGTTGCCCATTTGTTAGTCTGCCTACCTATCGAAAAAAAGGCAACAAAAATATATTATAGTATTTAAAACAATCCGCGTAATCAAAAAGGCGTTAGTAAGAAATAACCTATTGCTAACAGTCTAAATACATGTTTTTAACGACCTTTTTATTTTTTATTTTATTTTATAATCAATTATATTAATTTCGTAATTATTAATAAGTTAACCGTGTACAGTCATTCTTATAATATATAAAAAATAATAATAATAATATCAGTATGATATATGAAAATCCAAGCAAAATAAACGGAATCACTGGAAAACTATCTCAATAGAATAAAGTTAAAATTAACGCAATCAGTCTAACAGTTAATGGTGAACAGACATACAGACATACAATTATACGTATCAAACGTGTCCCGCGAAGCTGCTACTCTTTTTGAAGACTCAGAAAATTCAGAATCATTTTATATAAAAAAAAAAATTATTCCATGTTAATCTGTATTAGGTGATATTTTTTTACGGAACTAGAAGAAATTATTATATCTATTTCATTTTTTCACGATTTTTGGTCTGTCAATAATTACTATCAACGTCATATTTGATGCCCTTAGAGATGCAGCCGTACCTAACTAAGTGCATTGTAATGTTTTTTTTGATTGATCTTAAGTCTTTTCAATATATTTTTTTAATTATAAAAGTACGTTTCAGGAATGCTTAATCACATCTTATTTTATTATATTGTTAACGATGTCTACAGCAATTTTGCGAAAAATTCGCGAAAATATTTCCAATTAAACGTAAGACGTTATTCTAGGAAATTGGTTTGGTAAAGATTTGTAAAAATTTCAACTGCAATATTTTTTTTTGTTATTTCAATAACAAATTGAATTACTGGCTTGAGTGAAACATTTTCTGAACGCATCTTATTTTCAGAATACAAAAAGAACAGGAAGTTAAACAAATATTTCTTTAACAAATGAAACTAGCGACAATAATTATTATTATGCAAAATATTTTACTTACGTATTCGTCATGACAGCTTTTGTTGTTAACAACTTAACACAGCCAAGACCGAAATCGTCTGAAAATGCTACTAGAAACTTTAACGAAATCTTCTTTTTTTTTAAAAAAAACTAGTCCACGGACATAATAAAAAAAATCAACTGTCCATTGTTATTTTAAAAAGAACACTCGAAACTAACGGGGTCCGGTTTAAAAAAAAAAGAATAAATCGAACTGTCACTTCGCGCGGCAAATTTGACTTTGGAACGTCTTAGCGTCAGTTTGGCGCGAGTGTCGAAATTAAACTGCGCTTGCCGCTCGCACACACCTGATTTAATATCGCGTGCTGTATTGCCATACGGGTGAAGTTGTTCGCCGAAGAAAAAATATTCAGTAACACATTTAATGGGCCAAATATTTTCAGCATACAACATTTGCACTACACAATTGTTTTAAGCTCTATTATTAGCAATAAATGTTTTGTATTTATTTTTTATTTAAAATTATTATTTGCCTTCTGATATTTACAGTGTGATATCACCTTGAGATCCTGAAATAGGCTAAATTTTGCAGTATATGACCTCATCCTTAAAACCACAAATAACGTGGATCACAAGAATTTATCAAATACAGTTTAGATTTTGGTTAGCAGAAGTTTCATTTTTTTTTTATATTATTTTTTAATTTAAAAATACATTTATAATACAATCATTATTTCAGTACGCCCAAATTATGAAGAATATACTGGCAACAATTAAACGAATATGCAACATCCATATTTATTCTTATAAATTGCTCTTGCGGTTCGTAATATTACGATTTTTATGCGTGATTCATAAATATTGTATAATACTCGTAATATGTCGTATATTTAGAACTAGACTCACAAAATCCATCGATGAATCATTAACTCATAAACATGAATTTTGTTTATGTTGTTTGTAAGCGGTTAAGCAACATATACAAGAGGAAGTCGAAGTGTCATATCGATTTTATAAACTATTTTTTATAAACGTGGTCGATTTATTACAATTGCAATTATTTGGGCATTTCTATACGATAGCAGGTTTACTTTTCGAATAAATCCAAAACTGACTGTTGACTGACAGAGAATGCCTTCAGGCATTAAGTCCGTATTTTGTTCCAACTACATATTGTGGTAGTAATTAAAGTTTTTAAATAAATAAATAAAATACGACTATGTTCACGTATGTTTTAATGGTGGTAGGGCTTTGTGCAAGCTCGTCTGGGTATGTACCACCCACTCATCAGATATTCTAACGCAAAAACAGCAAGTACTTGGTATTGTTGTGTTCCGGTTTGAAGGGTGAGTGAGCCAGTGTAATTACAGGCACAAAGGACATAATATCTAAGTTCCCAAGGTTGGTGGCGCATTGGCGATGTAGGCGATGGTTAACATTTATTACAATGCCAATGTCTAAGGGCGTTGGTGACCACTTAATATCAGGTGGCCCATATGCTTGTCCACCTTCCTATAATATAAAAATTGTTTAATTCCATTATTTGTAGGATAATATAACTATTAATAAATATATTTATAGGAGTCGAGATGATGATGAGATGCTGAGAATTCTTGAATCTTAATCGAAGATTGTGGGTTTAAACCCGGGCAAGCACCGCTTAATACTCATATACTTATTTTTTGTATATAATTCACCATTCCTGCATGTTTCGGATAGTAGATAGTCTGCCGCATGTGTATCCATCAAATTGCATTAGAGCAGCGTGCTGGAATGTGATCCAAATCTTAAGGTTTTCCTCGCAGATACACATGCAGTTTCTCACTGTGTTAAATAGATAAATTAAAAACATGAAAATTCAGCTAGTGCAATTTACCTTCCGTATTTAAACCGAGCATATTTCACCTTCGATGAAGACTTTATAACGATTATTTTATCCACTAGCTTGCTGCTGACAGACGTAGAGTCGTAGAGTTTATGTATTGCAATATTTAAACCTAATTATACATAACTGTGATTTACACGTTACTACGTGGACCCTTTAAACATAGCCTAAAAATAAAGAGATAAAAAGCAACTAATAAACTTAAAACGAACTTCTTGATTTAATTCGTAACAGATGTCGAATGGTTTTATATGAAATTTAGTGATAAAATGATAAAAAAGGTTATATTTACACATACTATTAATACTTGAAAAAAAAATCCTATTTCGTAATGTACTGAGAACGATTTTAAGCAATAATATACGCCTATATAAAATACCGGAAAATATAAATAATTTATCATTTCATCAATTAATGTTATTACGCATTAAAATATATATCCAAAAAGTAGATAAATGTGCTTCGATTTAATGTCGGGTTCCAAAGCAGGACTAACCGGGAACAATAATTATGAATACTAACCACATTGTAAGGGTAATTTATTTTGGTGTAAACCATTTATTAAATAGATAACAAAAGTGCAGTGTTGAGTTCTGAAATAATAAAAGCCATTCCACAGAACTCAGTCTCTACTCACTCTTAGTTACTCTTTCCTTACAATTATCATTTTAATTAAATGACAGAGTCGAGATGACCCAAAGGTAACAGCTCGCTAATCTTAACCGATGATTACGAGTCCAATCCAGGCAGGCACTGTATTATCTTGTGGATATCTTTTGTTTCGTCGTCGTCGTCGTCATTACGTGCTCGGTGGTAAGTCGGATGATAATTTGCCACATATATTACCAATCCACATTGGAGTGACGCGAAGAATTGTTAGCCCAATAGTAGGACATTTTCAGACTGTTACATTTAAACCTATCACAATAAGATCTTTTTGGTATATGTAGATGACTCATATGTGCGCGTGTATTTAAATTTTAATATTATTTTCATTATAAGCTTATTATGCCAGTTCCGAGAGTAAATGTAGTTCAAATAATATAACAATATTATTCGATAAAATCACATTTGCGAAGGTTAATTACTGTGTGTAGATAAAAACACCAATAACTGACACTGATACTCACCCTTGAAACACGACAATAAAACCGGAAAATAAATTATCTATTCCAATCGAAAAAGGAGTAAAAATAATAAAACCTTAGATTTACACATTCCATGTGATTTGCTAGTAGTTCTGTCGGTATGCACTGCTGACGGTCTTAATAAGTAAAACTTTCATTATAATAAAACATTTCCATTTAACTACTTTCATTTACCAATACCAAAGTTCCGATAACAACTTCGCCGATATTCAAAACTCCATTTTTGACGTATTAGAGTATTGACGTAACAAATGTCACAGATTATTCCAGATCTCAACCAATTATATCACATAAATAACATCAGCTCGAACGCTGGAAGTTGGCAGTGTTATCACTATCGTGCCTTCGAAAGCACGTGATGTCGTCCTGCTCCAGAACTTTGTCCGTCCGTGTAGTATTGCCGTGGAATCGGATTTTGCAATGTATCATTACAACAAGTTGCAAACATGTACAGAGATGAATCTTGTTTGTCATTTACTTAGAAGGTATTTCAATATTAGTTACGAGTATGTTTAATGAACCGAAAAATTAATCTAATTATACAAAGCTATTTAACATCATTCATGCACTAATGGCCATTCAATTTTGTCGTAATGGTCTACTGATTTAAGCTGGTCGAGATGTTTCATATGTTAAGCTTTTATAAAAAACCGATCAAGTGCTACTCGGGCTCAAGTTTCCGTACTATTCTATTTCCCGTGGGAAACAGTCTTAGGATTTTCGTTGAGGTATTTCTGTAAAATATAGATTAGTGGACCCATTGTTCAAGCTTTTTAGGCATAGCAGTTTACGTGATAATTTGTAGTGAATGCAGGCTTTTCGTATATCTTCTATAATATATTGAAGTTATATAATAAATGAAGCAGTGTGTGTGTTTTTTAATAATTTACTTTTTTTTATTTAGGTTAATTTTTATTTATTTAATTTGGGATACAAACAGTACATGTATTATATTATAAACTGCACATATACCAATTAAGATTCCTTATATCTTCAGATCTTCAGATCTTCAGATCAGAGAAGCCGAGATGGCCCAGTGGTAAGAACGCGTGAATCTTAACCGATGATTGTGGATTCAAACCCGGGCACCACTGAATTTTCATGTGCTTAATTTGTGATTATAATTCATCTCGTGCTTTACGTGAAGGAAAACATCAAAAACCAAACACAAAACGTGAGGAAACCTGCATGTGTCTAATTTCACTGAAATTCTGCCACATGTGTATTCCACCAACCCGCATTGGAGCAGCGTGGTGGAATAAGCTCCAAAACTTCTCCTCAAAAAGGAAGAGGAGGCCTTTAGCCCAGCAGTGGGACATTCACACACTGTTACGGTACGGGATATCTTCAGATATGTCAACATGAAAGAGCAGGACAAAAATGTATTAGAAGTAAAAAGTCATTAAATGTCAAATAATTTGTATTTTTCAAGAGCATTACTTATATAATATATAGTTAGATATTATTATATCATAAATCTTTCAAAATTAACCTGTCAACCTGCAGTTAACAATGAAAGAACTCAGTTCGTATCTTAATCGTGAAACGTTCAAACCGTTTAACGATGATACGCTATTTTGATGTTTATACCAATTAAATTTTATAGTTATGGTAGTTATTGTCGCAAATCAGTTTCAAATATTTCCCGATTGTCGTCTGCGGTTACAGTTTGTAAAAAATGTTGAACAGTAACTTTATATTAGACAAACAATCTTCGCCGTCAAGTGCCACATTGCCATTTTATGTGGGTGATTGAGGTGAACTACACACAAGTGACATAACATCTTACTTCCTAAAATTGGTGGCTGATTAACGGTGTAAGAAATGGTTGATACTTCTTACGATCCCATTGTCAAAAGGTGATGGACTTACGATCAGGTGACCCACTTACCAGTCCACCTATATTATATAAAAAATCAGGATGTAGATTTAAGCAATTGTTTTTTTGAAAACAATGTAGATTAAATTTAATAGATTTCAAAAAAACCAGCGGAATCAACCGATGTGTTAACAATAGCTCTAGCTCGGGATAACTTGCGAAATATCGCATTCCTGAACGTATTCTTTAGGATTCTAAATATATATGAAAATGTTTTCAAAATAACGTTGATTTCATTGAAGAATGTTTCTGAAATCGAAATTGAATGAAGTGTTTATTTGTTGCATGAGGAATTCCTACATTTCATGAATGGATGTTCTATTTTCGTTAACGATTCGTTTGTTTTTAATATCTCAGAATCGTTTATCATCGTTCCTTATTTAAATTTGCGTAACGGTATTTTATACTGGGAATAATTTCGAAAGATGAAATAATATAAGTCTATTTTTAAACCTTATTAGCAATATCCGTTTTTAAGGTATTACTAATTTTGCTATGTTCCCCTCCAATCAAGCGTATATTTTGTATTAAGACTGTGGTCTAGAATAGTCAAGAAGAATCGAAATCGCGATTTTACCATCAACAGGCGGTCCGTAAGCAATAGCGCTATTGACGCTTCGCTTGTGCTGATTAATTTTAAATATAGCTATTGATTTGAAAAGGTTAATTAATAGCCTATTTATACTTAATATTAAAAATGCGAAATTAACTCTGTCTGTCTGTTACGCTTTAATGGTCCAATAAATGAACCGATTTTGATGAAATTTAGTACTTAGCAAGCTTGAATCCCAAGGAGGGCCATAAGCAACTTTTACCTAATACCAAGACAGACCCCCCAACCCCCTTGTATACGCGTGTGAAGCCACAGGCAGAAACTAGTTTTAACCGCAACATTCTTAAAAATAGCATTATATTAACGCATTCGTGTTGACACAAAACGCATTACGTAAACTAACACAAAACGACCAATGCAGAAGTGTGAATATAATTATATAATTAAAAGTATTTTTTTAATATAACACCACAGATAATAAATTCAAATCGACGTGACAACGAAAGCAGTTATGAAACAAAAACTAAAGCAATCGCGTTTGATTATACGATGATTGTTCTTAATGAAACAGATACATTGTATCAACCCTAATTCTTTCAGACCCCAGACAGTTAACCTCTTAACGGTTTTAAACCTATACCTACCGAATATGCTCTCATTTCAGTCCGACTCAAAAACTTTAGTATAAAATGTACTAAGCATATATATTTTTATTTTCGTCTTAAAACTTGTAAATAATACCTTTGTTTTTTTATCTTTGTCCTTAGCTAATTATATGTCGAATTTCATAACGAACGGCTCAGCGGTTTCGATAGACAGACAAGTTGACAGGTAAGCAATCTGTCAATAGATTTTGACGTTTATAAAAAGAGTCTACATTCAAGTCTATTGCCTTACTTTTTAAAAGATTTTTTTTTACATAATCTTTAATATTTAACACAACTATAATACATGTAGACAAATATAGATTTTATTACAGTAGGAGAAAGGACTAAGTTTGTATCCAGTGATCTTACCCTATGACCAAGGTGGCACGTGGTGTTGTGTCTTGTTAACACTATTTTTTTTTTGGTTTTGACTTCCACTCGTACCAAAATCCTTACAACTTTTATCCTCTGCGTTCTTTCATTCTATTGTTTTTTCGATTCAGTTAGATTCGAAATATCTCACAGGACGTGATGTGATATCAGAAGACATGAATATTCTTCTTCTTCTATTATGTGACTTATGTTTTATGGAATAGAATCGAAATTACTTTATTACAATACTTTTTAAAGGGGTTATTCCAAACGTCTATTGTTAACTATTTATAGGATTATGGTAAGACATGGGAAAAACCTAATTCAAAAAACGCATAAGAGAGTACAACAAAAACTGCCCATAAATATGTCCCACTGCTGGGTTAAGTTAATGTTTGGAGCTTATTCTTTTATGTGCTCTAGTATGTATGAATAGATACATATTTGGTAGAATTAAACAAATTACTATTATCGGAACAAATTAAACTCAGCGTTGCTTTTACGGATTTAAACCACTTATAGCTGCTTTTGCGATTCGGTTGGCTAATATTCATTTATATAAAAAGCCTTATTTAAAACTGCCTCAGTATTGTATTATTGTGATGTTAAAGCACTTATTTTATATAAAAGGCCCGATTTGAAACTACCTCAGTATTGTATTATTGTGATGTTAAAGCACTTATTTTGGTTAGGATAACACTACTACAGACTACGTGCCAGCATTGGCACGTAGTCTGAGGAGTGTATTAAATTAGATAGGGCTTATGATACGAACAGCCGCCGGCAGGGCCGCGGACACATGCGCGGGCGTTCCCGCAGCCTCGTCATTTGCGGAGAGAAGGAACACCGTAGGGGTTTTAGTCGGTAGAAGTCCGACAAAACCTTCCATCATCTCCAAGATGGGGGTTTTGCATGAGGATTTTGCCACGAAAAAAAACTATCAAACCAGTGGAATTAGTTCTAATGAAACTGCAATAATATGTATTGTTGTATTCCGGTTTAGTAGTTAATAAGTGAGCCAGTGTAATTACAGGCACATGCATAACATCTAAGTACATGGGGGTTGGCGGATTTCCCTTCGTATTTTAAATAAATATTTAAATTAAATGATGCAGATGGTTCAATTGATATTCATACAATATGACTTTTTTTTTTACTTGTATTGATTTACGAGTTAGAATGACGTCGTAATGATAATGATAGCCAGATGTTACTATCACAACTTATACAAACAAAACAGCTTCGTTACCTTGTTTCTTTATCATCTGTGTAAAAGTAAATTGAAATGGAATCTTTTTTTTTATAATTACACTAATTTTTAAATATAATTCGTATTTTAAAGTTAATCTAACTTTAAAATACGAATTATATTAGCCACCTCAAAAAAATCTTTTCTCAATAAAAAAAGGAGTGGAGGCCTTAGCCCAGCAGTGGGAAATTCACAGGCTGTTACTTTGTTATTTTAAAGTTAGACTAGTCTTATATATAATATATACAAAATAATTTATAGTTAACAATGATGTAACCTATTCCATATATAACAAGTTTCTGTAATCTTCTTTCTTCTTTAATAATTCTTAAATAGATTATTTAAATATAATAACTTATATAGACACCCAGACTCAGGACATATAGACATGTTCATGCACACAAAGGTCTATCCTGGGTGGGAATCTAACCCGCAACCTTTAGCGTGAAAGGCAAGTAAAGCCAACCGGCTCGTCATTTTATTTGGTTTTCCACCGATGTGTCGTCCGTAACTTTGGTGTCTTATCTTTAATTTGTTTCAATATTGTTTTAATGCGCCTCCATGGTAAGGCAGGTAGCATCACATCAGTAGTAAGTAAGAGATGGTATTCATAAGCAATATATAACACTAGTCCAGGTCACTTCTTCATTGACTCGGAATGTGTGCCAGTTGCGTAATCGCTTACTAACTTTTCTTAAACTACCCGCGGAATTTCTACCACATAACTGTATTATATAAAACTAAGTACTTTACTTATATTGTACTAGCTATCCGCACGGATAGGATATATGGACTTCATGAAACTTTTATAATGTAATACATATAACTCTTTTGGTTAACGCGGCAAACGTCAGTAAAACTTAGTCAAAATGTTTTTTTCTCAAATATTTAACAATCATACATTTCAGCCAATTTATACAAAACATTTTTTAATTATGTACCAAAACCTTTCTCAGAATCACTCGGTACAACAAAAATGAAAACCGTATGAAAATCTATGTAACTTTTTAGTTTGTAGTGATAAGCGTGACACTAACTTATGTACCTATTTACTAACCATGTGTAATATTTATGATTTATTTTAAACTATGTACAGTCATTTTTATAAAATATAAATTTAAAAAACAAAATGCACTACAAATTCATAGCAAAAACACGCCGTCTAAAAGATTGTCCTGTGACATTGTACCAAAGGCGCTGGCACTATTGCCTCATATTTGCCTATTTTTACATATTTAAGTATCGACCGACGTAAATCAACTTTAATATTATTTTTTTGAGTATTATTTCTTATTAATAATATCTTAACTTTGTCGAAAGTTCTGTTCTAGATTATCGTAACTACGAATAACGTTTTAATCTTATTTGTTAATGGTCTAGTCGATCTGACCGATTCCGACCACTACGGCCATTTTCAACGGACACTCATACGTCAAGTCATATGCGCAGGAGATTTTACATACATTTTTTTATATAGAATAGGAAGGCGGACGAGCATATGGGCCACATGATGGTAAGTAATCACCAACGCCCATAGACATTGGCATTGTAAGAAGTGTTAAACATCGCTTACCTCGCCAATGCGCCACCAACCTTGGGAACTAAGATGTTATGTCCCTTGTGCCTGTAATTACACTGGCTCACTCACCCTTTAAACCGGAACACATCAATACCAAGTACTGCTATTTTGCGGTAAAGTATCTGATGAGTGGTTGGTACCTACCCAGACGAGCTTGCACAAAGCTCTACCACCAGTTATAATAACTAAATTGTGTCCAAGCACAGGTGCAATTTATATTCCCACAATCCTATAAATTACATTCCCTCACTCTTGTAATTAGCAACGCGACCAATTAATGTTAAAAATATTAAGTATGTTTACTTGAATGTTTTTACTTTGTAAACACTCGAATGATTGAAAATTGCAATTAAATTTAGCGAAAAAAATCGATGACGTGGAATATGACATGGAATAGTACTCATATATTATAATTAATTAAGAAAAATAACGAAGCGATTAGCTCACAGCTAGTATCAATATAAAATAGTAAACATTTTCTCATTCCACTATTCCAAAATCACATAGTATCATTACAAGTATCAAAATTTAGCGAAAAAATCTATAGCTCTAATAAATACCTTGAAATTCATAATTTTTAGTATCATACAATAATTAGACCAAATGTTACAAGGCTGTTTATGATGTAACGCATTTGAACGCTGTTGTATGCATCCTAATAGATTTCCAATCAATGCTGTCGGGCCATTTGGTATAACACTATCATTTGTTATAATCAAACATGTCACCTTGATAGTTGCATTGATCTTGGATATAATAAAAGTCATTTAACATCACAAAACAATGTCCACCCAGCGTGTGTCTGTTTTTGAACGCGATACTGAGAACTGCCGAATAGAATTCAATACGGTTTTCACCAATTGATGGCGTGATTCGTTCGTTAAGGTTTTTTTTTAATTGGCTGAAATTCGAACTGATTAGAAACACTACCAAAAGTTATTAAGGTGTTAAAGATAAAACCTTTTTTACAGCGACAGTATCCTGGTCAAATTATACATTAAGAATATTTCAATATCTATGAATTTTTTTTATTTCATAATTTTTTTTTATTTTAGCCACATTTATCTGTTAGTTTTTTTGTGAATTGAAAGATTTCTGAACAACACGATCCAAAAATGAACTTATTGAAGATGTCGGGAAAACCAACTGGGAGCAAACTTTACTGACGTTCGCCGTATAAACCAATAGCGTTTATATGGATTACGATAACGTTTTACGGACGAGACGGAAATTTATTAGAATTTTCACTCCGACTTAAAAAAGTAGGAACTTCTCAATCTGTTTGTACACCTATATACTCGCAAATACATATTGTTTGTTTTTTTTAATGTATCTTCAGTTATTTTTTCGGTATTATTTGATTTTGACGATTATTTTTGTATTAAGTTTTGGACAATTGGAATGTTACGTGATCGTTGCCGTTTTTCTTTTTTTCTATTATTTAATTTAATTATCGACTATTGTTATAAGAGTTAAGAATTAAGTTTGGTTTTGACATAACAGTATATATTAACATCATAACAGTTCGGTTCCTATTCAAGTAAATACAGATGATTTAAAGTTGGATCGGAATTGATCCTCCTCAGTATAGTCAGACACAGTATAGGTGATTCGCTTTAATTTTATTAGTATTGGATTATGTTAAATTTGTTCAACCTAATTTTTAAAGTTGGTTTTGTATTTTGTTTTTCTTGAATTATTTTTATTACAAAATTGCAAATTATTTTATATTAATTGATACCTACTACTAATTTATTTTTAACTTAATAATTGATAGCAATTTACTGTATATTAATTAATGAATTAATATTTATAACGACTAGAACTTCATGTTTAATTTTTATTAATGAGTAATATAAGCCATAATTAATACTTAGTTCCATCCTAGGATTAGGCAAACCATTTTTTACCTTTTGTAAATTAACAAAAAAAAAAGTTCTATAATAGGGAGTCCACATGCTTTGTTTGTAAGTTTATGTCCTTTTTTAAAATGTATTATATATTGAATAAATTAAAAAATACCTTCATACATGTTTAAAATAATATGTTTATTTAAATATCCTCGAATAATTCAGTAAACAGCTGGAAAACATGACAAAACATGTGTCTTCGTTATATGCCGCGACCCCGTTTTCGTAACGTTTATTTTTATTAAGGATCGTAATATCTTCAGGTATTCAGCACGTTACGATTTCACAATCGTAAAAAAAAAAACAATTCGAATTAGGTGTACTAAATTTAATGGCAATTGAATTTGATTACGTCTAAACCTCAGGCTGAGCTAAATTCGTATGCCATGAACGCATTTGAAAAAAGAACATCCACCGACTGTTTGATGCTTTCGTCATCCGAGAATACAATGCTATTCGTCATATTTGAATTTGGAATGTCAATGAGTGCGAAATGCATACCATCAGCATCTATAAATAGCTCAATCGTTGGCATCGGAGCGCCAGTCGTAAAATTTCAGGTGAACCGACAATATTATGGCACTAAATCATTTTTAGATCTTCGCTCATGGATACGATATTTACAATCACTTGAGTCATATTAACAACTATTTATGTCTAACGAACGACAATTTAACTAGTTTATATGCTAATAAATATAAATATATTTACTTGTACTAGTCCCTTCCGTTAGCTTTGCTTATGTCGTGACCAACTTTATATCTACTTAACAAATAAGGTAAGCAGAACTCATAATTGTGTAAGTTATGAGTTCTGCTATGTTCTGATATGCTACTTTATATGAATATTTTAAAAACAAAATGATATAATTAGATTGTTTAATGTTTTTTTTTAAACAAAAAAAAAAGCAATATTTTATAAAATATTTTTTTATTTATTTAAACACACAATATATCATGTGATTAAAAACACGCCACGAATATTTCTTACGTTCTTATTATTAATGATTTTTACCAACTATCTGCTGCAAAGGTAACTGACATTGTGACGTCACAATGTTAGTTATTAATCTCGGGAGATAGTGATACGTCTGTGTGGATACAACTTTAAATATTATGAAAACTTTAAATAAATCTAGGTTTCCTTTTAAGATTGAGTAGCTACGACACAGTATAATACTATTGTAGTTACAATCGTATATATTTTTTATGATATATACTAATTGACAAAACAAAATATAGTATATATTTATGTAACAAACACTGGCCTATGGACACCAATGACTGTGATGTGAGTCTCGCATCCCTGAGCTCTCTTATTGTACATCTATCAGAAACTTTCACATAAATGCCAACAACAACAGCGGTACAAAGTTTTAACTTAACCGGATGAAAGATACGCGTCATTCGCGAACGCATAGAACTCGAATGAAAAGCATTTATTTTTGTATTTAAAAAAATATTTTTCATTCTTTAAGCCTGGTGCTAAAAGGACCAAAGTACATTTTTGATTAAGACTGTTGACTGTTGGAGAGTGATTGGTCAAAACCTGAGTTGCTCTTTACGTTCTTAGGACAAGTCATTCCTTTAACTCAATCGATTCGATTGATTCAAACGACTTGCACTGAAATCGTATAAAAATCTTATTTTACAATTGGTAGGGCTTCGTCCAAGCCTATCTAGGTAGGTACCACCCACTTATCAGATATTTTACCAAACAGCAATATTTATTGTTGTTGGGTTCCAGTTTGACAGATAAGTTAGGCAGTGTAATTACAAGAGATGTTACACTTTGATTTCCCTTGGCAGCGCATGGACCGCGAAGCGATGGTTTATACCTCATGTACGAGCGCTGACCATCAGATGAGCCATTCCCTTAACTGTTTAAAATAAACAACAATAAGGAAATATAAAACCAATTGAATAATAAACATTTCAAAAGAGGTTTAATTTCATCGTGTGAATCAAAATCGCACGACCTCATTTTGTGCTGTGCTATATTCAAATCTTCAATAATCCGATTTTCACTTACAAAGTTACAATCTCACGTATGTAAATTATTATTACTTTCATCATATGAAAAACCAGGATTTTACGAACACAACGATATGACGTAGGAAATAGATTAAACTTAAAATGAAAGAGATAACTACACTATGCAGACTCCATATGAACGGGAGAAACTATTGTAATAATTCATGACAATTCTTAAGTTCTTTCAATTTCTTAGTTCTTACAGAATAGCCCTCGATTAATCAATTTTTGCACAAATCATTTTTTTTTTGTAGAAAAGGAAGGTGGACGAGCATATGGGCCACCCGATGGTAAGTGGTCACAAACGCTCTTAGACATTGGCATTGTAAGAAATTTTGCCCATCGCTTAAATCGTCAATGCGCCACCAGCCTTGGGAACTACGATATTATGTCCCTTGTGCCTGTAATTACACTGGCTCACTCACCCTTCAAACCGGAACACAACAGTACCAAGTACTGCTGTTTTGCGGCAGAATGTCTGATGAGTGGGTGGTACCTACCCAGACGAGCTTGCACAAAGCTCTACCACCAGTAGAGTAATTTATATTTCTGATCATCGCTGATCATTTATATTTTTTTCGGTATACTTTAGCCTTAGTCCACAATAAATAATATAAAATTTAATTATTAAAAATCATGAAGTGCGTTTGTATCTGGTACATTTTACAATCATAATGCCAGTGTTGCATTGAGTGTTATCTAATTATAGATTTTAGCTCAACGTTCAATTCACGAGTATTCTTATATTGTTACGCGGCTTACAGACGTGCAGTAAGACATTTAACTTTTTTTATTGCGACATTATTAAATATCATGCAACGATCCTATCTAAACTACCTATATTAGTGATTGAAGAGATTTATAAATATTTCATATTAATAGTATATTTAATTTATTTTATTTTGTTTTCTCATATTTAATTGATTTTGTTATAATTTATACCTAAATATGTCGTAATATTTTTCTGTTAAGTCGTAACTGTCTTTAATATTTTACGATGGCAACATGTTTTTTTAAAGGCGATAAAAATGATTTGTCATCGTTTAGGGGTGATATAATAAATCGAGTTGGATATTTGTTTTTTTTTTATAATCAGCATCGTCCACGCACCACAATATAAAATTAAAATTGTGTCACTTAGCAAAAATGTGTATTATAATTGTTCTTGTTGTAAATCTCGTTATTGTATACAGACGATCATACAAATAGAATTAAATAAAAACAAAAAAAATGCATTAAATCCCAACATACCCCAATATGCTAATGGTAGTTGTTGGTAATAGGGTTTTCTTTAAGCCCGTCTGGGTAGATACAACACTCTCATCAAATATTCTACCGCCAAACAGCAATATTAAGTGTTGTTCTGTTCAGGTTTGGAGGGTGAGTACGCCAATGTAACTTCAGGCACAAGAGGTATAATTTCTTAGTTCCTAAAGTTAGTGGCGCATTAGTGATGTAAGGCATAGGTAACATTTCTTATAGCGACAATGTCTATGGGTGGTAGCGACTACTGACCATCAAGTGGCACGTTTGCCACTCTATCTACCTATTAAAAAAAAGAACATTGGTTTTTTTTTTTAATCTTTATTTTAGAGGGGTTTGGTCACCGAGTGATTATGCCACCCCTATAGGAATAACTAAACATAATAAACCCAGCTTACAAAATCAACCTTATACATAACAAAATTTAAATAATTCTATGTCTTAATCCAGCTTGTACTAAAGAACATTGGTTCGAATTAATATTTACGTTACCCAGCAGAAATATTTAGTATACGAAAAAGTGTTTTTTTATGTGACTGAAGCAATATTTTCTTAATCGTTTCTCATTTGATAAAACCGAAAGGTATACAAGCTAAAGATCGTTTTTATTCATCGCATATGTCAATCCCAACATTGTTGCGTATATTTAACAAGATGTTAATCCTTTAACGCGTCATGACCGGATATGTTTATATAAAGGTGCGTATAGACTTACGAATTAATATGTACGTATTATAATTAATCGAAAAACTGCCTCGTTGGTCTAGTGGCTTGATGTAAGGCCGCAGACCCGGAGGTCCTGGGTTCAATTCCCAGGTCGGGCCAATAAAATGTTATTGGGTTTTTCTGTTAAAAAATTCTCAGTAGCAGCCCGGGGTCTGGAAGTTGGAATTGTGTTCACTCCCGTGCCTCGGAAAGCACGTAAAGTCCGTTGGTCCTGCGCCTGAACTCTTTCCGGTCGTGTCAGATTGCCGTCCCATCGGATTATGAGAGTTAGGGAATATAGAGTGCACCTGTGTCTGCGCACACACTTGTGTACTATAATATCTCCTGCGTAGTTGGCTAATCTCTCTTGAGATTGGCCGCCGTGGCCGAAATCGGTCTGGAGGACATTATTATTATTATTAATCGAAAAAAAATATGTTACTTATAATACAACAAAAAAATTGTTAAGTAATATTAATTATATAGTATATAGTCCTTCTTATTGATTTCGATGACGACGACCCTAGACATTAATTGTTACGTCTAATAGGAGCCCTAATGTGGCTCGCTAGACTAAATTTGGTTTTAAAAACCCTTTAACGTGTGTCACAGTACAGTTGGTCCGCAGAATTGTATGTATATGTCTAGGAGGGTTTAGGTCTTTCTTTGCTTTGGCGCTTTTCGTTAGTCTTTTTCGCTTTGAGGCGGTCTTCCTCAAACGTCTTGATCTTTTAGATGGTAGAACGCCAAGTTGACCTTTGAGAAGCGAGTATATATTATTATATAACCGTCATATTAAATTTCTAATGACGTCATTGATTTATAAAACTCTGAAAACTTGCGTGTTTTTATCCAACACTTTGTTTGTCTAAAATCATATATGTTAACACACAATATTGCAATATATAATACACAATACAGGTATAATTAATATTGCTCTATGCACAAATGTTACAATTGTTACAAATGTACATTTTTTATTTAAAATTGATAATCAGACATGCAAACGTGTCACTTGATAATATGTCATCACCACCGTCCATACAATATACATATTTTTTTTTATAGTATAGGTTGGCGGAAGAACATATGAGCCACATGATGGCAAGTGGTCACCAAAGCCCATAGACATTGACATTGTAAAAAATGTTAACCATCTCTTACATCGCCAATTATCCACCAACTTTTCATCGTCGCAACTAATCGTAAGTCATGTCACTTGTGCCTGAAGATACACTGACTCACTCACTTTTCTAACAGAAACATGATTATACTAATTATTACTGCTGTTTGGCGGTAGAAAGCCGACCTACACAGTCACTAAATAACATTATACAATATTACAGATGTATACACAAGTCTAACCGCAGCTTAAGAGGATTTTAATAATAAGGTGAAAGTTTTTTTAATTTAGCACCGCAATGCCCCGGTTCGAAAGAAAACAAAATATCGTATTTCGATTATCCTTATCTCACGCCATCTTGGTCGCTTTCCTTTCTCCACATTGTAAATTTAACTGTCATTTCCGTTAATTGTAAATGATATCTGACTTGGCCATAATAGTATCGGAAATACATTAACGTGTATTTCAATTATAATAAATATTCAACGATCATTACAAACATACGCAGAGATTTTTTGTGCAAACTAACTTCGTACTGGTAGGGCTTTGTGCAAGCTCGTCTGGGTAGGTACCACCCACTCAACAGATATTCTACCGCAAAACAGTACTTGGTATTGTTGTGTTCCGGTTTGAAGGGTGAGTGAGCCAGTGTAGTTACAGGCACAAGGGACATAAAATCTTAGGTCCCAAGGTTGGTGGCGCATTGGCGATGTAAGCGATGGATAAAATTTCATACAGTGCCAATGTCTAAAGGCGTTTAGTGACCACTTACCATCAGGTGAATCGTATGCTCGTCCGCCTTCTTTTTCTATAAAAAAAAAAAACTTCATTCGTAGGACGTTGAAAACTGACTGAATCCTTTTAAGTTTTTAATATAAAAGTAAATGTCATGTAACTGTCACTTTTTTTTTGACATTTCACAATCGTGTCCTTGTTGTTGTTCAAGTTGAGTTTGAAGTTTGTTCTCATAGAATAGCTATAAAGGTTTTTTTTTGTTTGAGTTGTTTGGAATAGAATTATTGTGCCTTTGACAGGATAAATCGTTGCCACAAAAAAAAAGTTATCAAGTTATGATATTAACATTTGATCAATTTCGATTCAAGATTCGTTAACTCTCTGTTTTTGGTGAATACCATGCAAACTACAGAAGACATAAAAGAGAATGGATTATATATTATATTTTTAAATATAAAAACAGTGGTTATGTATCAATGTACTTAAGCTGTCATTGACATCAAGCAACCTTTGAAAAACACTATACAATTTACTTGAGCTTCCAATAGTGTTTTTAAATAATCACTTATGTAATTTTAATGTGTGAATTGTGTATAAGGATGGTGTATTAAAATTAAATGTAATAATTTACAGCAATGTTAAGAACTAATAATATTCATAATCTACACCTCATCATATAGGATGATGAATCTACACCTACTCTTTTACGATTTGAAGGTTGGGTGAGCCAGTGTATACACAATAAACAGGCACTAAGGTATAATATCTTCGATCTCATGTTGTGGTGCATTGACGATGTAAGGAGTATTTAATACTTCTTGCGATACCTTTATCTATGGACGAAGGACCAATAGCAACCTTCCTAATATTAATAAGAATCAGAAATAAATAAAAAACCTACTTAGCCAATCTATTTTATTCGAAAACTTCTTTAAAAAAAAACAAATGTAGGTAATATTAATATTTTAGAATGGTTCAAAATTATGCGAAATGACATGAATGAAAAAAATGACTTCTCGAATCTCGAATAATGAAATATAATATTATTACCAAAACTAATTTATGATATTAGTTTCCAGTTTGAAAATATACCAAATTTATAAAATTGAAAGTAACTCTGTCGGTCTATCTGTTACAGTTTAACGGCTAGAACACTTAACCGATTTTGATGATATTTGAAATGAATCAAGCCTACTTCTAGCCTAAGTCCTACCTAGAGGTTGAACCTTTAGGTAGGTAAGTTGGACTTAGGACTCCTCCCGTTACCAACATCTCAACTTACCTAACATGCGAGCAAAGCCGCGGGCGATAACTAGTTATATATACCAGTTATCAAAAAAGTCACTACCGAAAAAAAAAACATAAGACGCATTCTGTTTCTTTTAATTTAAAATGTAAATAAAACGCTCGTTGAACTCCTACGCAAATTTTATGTAATAATAGCTTATATTGACATTTGACTCATTCTTACAATGACAAACACATATAAACAGCGAGATTAAATATGGTTATAGGTACATGTTAAAGAGGAGAATAATTTAGAAAAAAACCATTAATATTGTATTTTATTGACGCACCCGTGAAGTCATTATGCAGTTATATTTGTATGTGCAGTCACTAAAATATATTGAAACATTACGTACATACAAATATATACCCATACCAATACAAACACACCCATACACGCAAAGACTTTTAAATTATAATTTTCATCATTCAATGTGTAAAGAACTTTATTTCTCATTAAGACATACTAATTATATATATTGTTCTCATGTAAGTGTAGTTAGTCACTTAGTTTATATTATAGCTATTTTAATGATATATTTTGATAGTCTGGATTTAAAAACATTGAAAGAGTTCACATTTTTTACATATGATGGTAGATTGTTATATAGTTGTGCTCCTTCATACTTGATATTCTTTTTAGCATAATTTGTGATGATCTCCTGGCCAATTTCGATAATATTATAGTTCACAAATGTCTCATATACATGCAATCTGAAGGAGGAGAGTGTAGTAGTGTACACGCTTCCAATTTCCTTACTCCGGGCTTCTACTGGAAATTTTTTATCAATAACATAATTTTTCATTTAATTTTTCAAAAATAATAACCACTATATAATTAATTATTTATTATTTATTATTTTAATGTTTATGTTGATGATTTTCTTTCCTAATTTTGTTTCTTTTAATTTGTAATTTTACCTGCATGTTGTGTCTATTTTGCTTTGAAATGTGTGTAACACCTATAATTAAGATAACATTTAGATTTTAATATTAGTTGTTTAATTATGTTCTACTCGCTTTTGTTAATGTATATCTTGTTGGTGTTAATAAATAAATAAAAATAAAATAAATAAAAATAAAATAAAATAAAAAAAAGTCTAAAGTCTGTAAACCGCCTTCGTCCGTCATCCTAATAATCCAATTGCAATATTCCATCTGCGAAACAGTTCATTCGTGTATTTTAAGCCGCTACGTTACTTTGTCGATCATATTTCAGTTATTCGAACTATTTCGAGTGATATACTCGTACCTTGAAAGTTCTTAGGATAAAATTATTTATCTGTGCACTTGCATATTTCCCGCCAATTTAACTGTCAAAAATTTTTAATAAAATACTTCCGATCAATCTCTTGTTTAATAAAACATTGGCGAAATAATCTGTGCTCTCTTGATTTAACTAAAAACCATTAACCTAATAAATGAATTGAATAAAATGCTAAGATAATAAACAAAATAATTTAACTTTATTGAGGACTTAAATAAATAAAGCATCAATAATTTTCATTTATATACTTTTAAAACATACAACTGTGCAATTGAAATTGCGTTTATCCTGGCACTTGGATTCTTGATTCATTTAGATTTGGACTTAATGGGTCGTTGCATGAAATTGATTTTATGTTTTGCGTTTTACGCGCGTCATGTTTGAGCAATCGCAAAAATCTGTATGGCCAAATATATCACCAAAGAAACCCCAATTACATTAAAAAACCATATTCAAGATTTTGAGCACTTTTGTATCGTAATTAATAAAACTGTTGCCAAATCGATAAGACTTATTAGTCCTTAATAAGGATTATACGAGTACTTAAATTTTTATTTAGAGTTAACGTTTTAAAATTGTATATCTTGCATGAACTTATAAAATCCTCAATGTTATTTAAAGTCATATATATAAATTAATTTCGAATGCTTTCTATTAAGGATGTTTGTATAGATCCTTAGTGTTATAGGGACAATATATGCCTGCGGGATTTTACTATATAATCGTATAAGGTGTTCACGTTTTTAACAGTTTCTATTAAAATAATCAAATTAGTATGCAACTAAGCTTATCTATTTTATTCTATAATTAAGAATATATAATAATGTTGTAAATATTTTTAAACTAACGAAGACTTGCGCGCCCAAACGGTGCCTACCGAGGTGGTTCTCTACTACAACATATAAAATGACGATATGGATCGTGAACATGACACGAGCTATTAAGGATACTGGCCAAATGCCATCAAATCCAGGCCAATAATATCCTTTCAAGGAAGACAACTATCAAAATAAAAGGGCTACATACACAAAAAAAAAAAAATTCATATAGTATAGTTATGAGTTATCCTTAAATTTAGATTGTGATTCCTGGCAGAAGAACCCATATAACGTAAATCAATAGAAGAAATACCACAACGCACAGATACATTATCATCTTAAAAAGAAATTAATCTGTTAATTTTAAAATGTATTTATTATAATTATGTAAAAGAAAGAACGATACACGAGTCACTTAATATCCCTTCGGGTTGTACACATAAATCAATTAAGATGGCAACCCACAAATATTTACATATGAAAACGCGCATTAATCATTCCATAATACATTGATGGATTTAATGGATTTATTTTTATGACCAATTAATATCAACGTGTATTGTGAAAGTGTGTTAATTGAAATGTTATTTATTTTAGTTGACCTTTGCGTTTCAGAAGTGAGAGAACTGAGATGACCAGATGAGAAGACCAGACCAGAAGATTGCGATTTGAAGCCCGTGCAATATTACAATTGCGTGTTAATAAACTTAATTAGTAAAAAGGTAAACAAAACACACAGTTACTGGTGGTAGGGCTGTGTGCAAGCTCTTTGGGTACCATATTTATCAGATATTCTACAGCAAAACAGCAGCACTTGGTATTGTTGTATTCCAGTTTGAATGAGTGAGCCAGTGTAATGACAGGTACAAAGGACATAACATCTAAGTTTATCACCTATTCTATCGTTCGCTTTCCTATTCTATAAAAAAAAAAGTAAACAGCCTTTGATTGTCGATGGCAAATGTTTCTCTTGAAGAGAAAGTATTCAATTTGTTGTACTTTGACTTTGTTTACTTTACCTACGACTAATAATAAATAATACATTCTCAGGCGCGAGTTTCTCAAATTATTAATTGGATATATTATTTCATTTGAATGTAGTAAACTTATTTATAGATATACAATATTATTAAAATATATTATAACAACATAATGCATACATGCGTAGACCATAGATTATATTATACTATTGCGTTTCTGGTCAGTTTTTTAGTTAATTTTCTTCTTCATCGTTTTTCGGTGTAAGTCTACATTCGACACAAGTAGTAGATTTTCGTTCACTTTAATCATGTATTTCATACATTATTGTGTTTGCCATATTTTTAATCTGCATTACACTGAGAAAAATCATTACCAAACCTAGTAGATAATACGGTAAATATAACGTGAAATTCACGCTTGTCACGTCAATAGTCTGTACAGCGGGTGTAACTGCAAAGCGCAGTTTGTTATATTGATGATTAATATATGTATTTAAACCTTCTCCGAAAGACATCTTCAGTTCTGTGTATGTATATTGGTTTAATAGTTTTTTGAGTCACGCTTTACAATAAATCGTCCTCT
The DNA here is from genome assembly GCA_905147175.2 of Nymphalis urticae. Lineage (NCBI taxonomy): Eukaryota > Metazoa > Arthropoda > Insecta > Lepidoptera > Nymphalidae > Nymphalis > Nymphalis urticae. The sequence goes on from LR990007.1 coordinate 2,576,806, forward strand.
CATTTATTAGTTATATAGATCCATAGAAATAACAAGTTTTTTTTATATCATGTCATATTTATTTCTAACCTACATTTTATTTTGTTATAATTTGTTTTCTATGCAATTCTCTAATCATAAAGATTACAGAAAATTTTATAAAAAACCTTCGAAAATTTGCAAAATTATGTTTGCGTGCAACATATGAGCAGATGAAGGTTGTTTTGATAAGACTTGATTGATCGTCATTTATTTTAGTGTGTAAAGAAAGGTTTATGGATACCATAATGAAATAAATATATTTTAATAGATTAGTGGACTACGTAAGATAATTAATTTACGCTAATTGAGAATGTTACCAGCTTGAGTCTTATGATCGTATGTGTATCGTGTCACAAATGACATAAGGAAGAAAAAAAATATATACTGCCATTCGTCATATTATCTCCATTCTCCGAGGAGTAGATTAGAATTTCCCCATCTCTTACCGTGGTTGTCATAAGAAACAGGAAATTAAAAATTTGGCTGCCTGGAATGCCTGCTTAGCACGGCGAGTATGGAAAATACATCTGACCTAAGAAGAACTGCCAAAAGAGACACGGTCGGATTATTTTACCTCAATGATCATAATTATGTTTAACAATAAATTTAATAACATTATATTATATTTGAATTAGCTCGTTAAATTCCTAAAATACCTGATAATAATTTCCTTCTAGATGTTTTGCGACCTCGACGGCCTATCTCAAGGACTACCTGTGCAAGAGTTATTATTTGGGAGAAATAAGTTAATTAATAAAAATAATATACGAGACAGGTATGATAACTTTTGATCACTATCGTTTCGTTAAACAGTTGCACTCATTAGACCTTGATATTTTACTTCCATCCATCCAAGTTATAAGCATCCGAGTTAAGAAGTCGTGTATGAACAACATGTTTTAACAAAATGCTATTTTCTTTCATCTATTGTTCATTTCTGTGACCGGTTTACTTTTAGACCATAGAAAGAAATTAGCCCTTTTGTAAATGTACACAATAGCTTCATAGTTGGTTAACTCGCATAGTCAATGGGCATACCACATCCGTTGTTATTTTAAACCGACTTCAAACCTGATTCAATAAATGTCATGGAAAAACAAGTCTTTATGTAATCTGTGTTAAAAAAAACAAACGAATAATATTATAGTATTTAGATAAGGACTGTAATTATTATTATAAATTGAAAAAAATAGTTTTTAAGAAAATCTGTGTTCTAAATTAATCTTAATTCGACTTATATTAGAAGCGCGCAAATTAGTGAGAATGGATGGATCTTGGTTTTTCTTAACATGGAATTTGGAATAGATATAGCTTATACCCTGATTGAACACCTGCCTGCGCCCCGAGCACAGGCGTAACCGACAATGGAAACTATTTCATTTTAATATATAATATTGTATTTTCATCAGACATAAGTGTGTGAAAGCTTAAGCTCAATCGGTGTGATGGAACTGAAAATTCAGTTGCAAGGTTTGAACCATATATACCAGCAAAGTAAAATAAATTTCTACTTCTTAAGTCCTGGCCGAAATAAACTTCCCATTCCGGATTGCTACTGAGAGCAAAAGAAAATTCGAATATTTTTTATAACAACTGTATAAATTGTATATTTCCTGTATGGAAATTAGCGAATTATAACCTAGAATAGTATTACTATCAATTCATATATTCAAAGTTCACGAGAACTTCGCGACCACAACTATTCATAGACCTGGTGTGTCAGTTTTTCATGAATAACAATTTATTTTATCAAATCCTCAATATTTATTTGTAATTCGTCTTAAAAACAATGAGATTAATGGAATTTATTGCAGCGTGTTATTGAGAAGCTGTGACTAATATGGGTCACTTAAATTTGGATTAAATTCAGACGATATATAACGTGCCTTGTTTTCCTTGTCACGATTAATTAAAGTTCTGAAAATATAATCAAACTAACAGCCCGTCCCGTCTCTGTACGGCTGATATAAAAATTGATTTAATTTTGATTTGTTAAAAGAAATCCTAGAATCATATTGCAGCGTCACCTACCGAGTCCAATCTAAGCAATGCAGAAACCAACTCAAACACACCCAAAAAAAACATCAAAATCGATCCATCTAAACGAGATGGCGATTTCAAGAATAGATATGTATAGATGGATTCAGTTACATATATACGTACAGAATAAAAAATAAATAGTAATAAAACAGCTTTTGGAGGTTTCTTGTGGTAAACACAATTTTAGTGTCGACACAAATGAAAAAAAAAACAGAGATCAATTTTCTTACCTAACTTTAATATGTTATTATAATAATAATTTATCTTTTCTATAAAAATTATGAAGATGTTTGCCAGGGAGGCTAAGCTCAAAGGGAAACTAATCAATTTCGTAGCACATATTATAAAGCATCAGTGTGTGTCTTTCGTTTAATTTCATACTCTGATGGAACAGTAAATCCGATCCGTGTCGTGTTTTCCTGCAATACCTACCTACGGCTTCAAGTACTTTCCTAGGTACTGGAGTGTACACAGCTGACCACCAGACTCCGTCTGCTACAGAGAATTTCTTGAACAATAAACCCAATAGCTTTTTGAACTCAGGACCTCGAGATCTGCGGTCTTATAAACTAGCTACGAGACCACACAGTAAAGTATATAAATAAACCACATCAAGTTTTAGTTATTTAAAAAATTGTATGGGTAAAATATCTATATTGTGGGGTCTGCTCGCTTATAGAAACTCCTTGGCTATATCACCGGATGTCCTCCCTAAATCGGGCCCTGATTAAGTTGAAATCGGATAAGCTACAAACACGAAAGCCGTTATATTTCTAGATTTCCTGGAATTAATCCGTGACTCACACAAACAAATGCAGGTGTGTGCATAACGTTTATTGAGTGGTCCAATTCGAATAACGGTTAAGTATTATCTGTGAAACACCCGATCACTATAAAATGTTTATTTCTGAGTTCGATTGCTGTGCCTGCAACTGTCTTATACAATGCTTATATATTCAATATATGTAGTTTTTTTTTTCATTAACATTTGAAGCTATTATTTTAAATTTTAAACGTTTCGTCCTGCATCTTTACAAAATAAGTATAATACTGAATGTCTCGTTAGTCTTGTTAGGCTAGCTTATGAAGCCGAAAGGACTTCGGGAGTCTTGAGGCAAAACTCGGGTCGGGTCGGGCCTTAAAGTTTTTGGTCTTTATCTGATGAGCAATTCTCAGTAGCAGCCTGGAGACACCCGGCAAGCATGTATAGCTGTTTGCTTTTCGGTCGTGTTGGATTTAACGTCTTATCGGATTATAAGAGTGAGGTAATAGTGTGCTAACATAAGTGCACTCTACTTATTCAGTATATTATGTGCATTGTCATCCTTAAGAATCGTCACCAGTGCTGTCTTTTTTTTCTTATAATATTCAGGCAGACTGGCAAATAAGGAACCTGATGGCAAGTGGTCACAGCCGCCCATGGACATTGACACTATAATAAATATTTACCATCCCTAACATCGACAATTCGTCACCAAGCTTGGGAACCAAGTTGTTATGTCCTTTGGGCCTGTAGTTACACTGGCTCACTCAACCTTCAAACATAACAAAACTAATATTATTATTGATCTTTGTCTTCCACAAATCTCCATAATACCCATTACTATTATTCGACATGCATCACAATGCCTATTTGGTTTTTTCTTTATGATAGTCCAATAAGACCAGCCAGCCATTGATCTCATGTATCACTGACCCATTTTCATTATACTATGCTTACCCTCACGCAAGTGTCAATCTCGACACTACCTCGGGAACTTATATTGTCAGACGCCTTAGATCTATAATAGCAACGATAAGGATATTGAAATGTTAGTACGACGATAAACCAACAGATTGACAACCCCACAAACTTGACACTACCTAATCTAGATCCACTATTGACATAATCAGGATTTAGCCGGGTAGTGAGGCAAGACTGGAATCCCATACGTGATAGCCTGATGTTATATATGTCTATTTTATAACCTTCATAAAAAGAAATATGCTTTCTATTATAAAAATCTTTGGTCTAATAAATCCTGAGATTTTCATATTCAAACATACACTTCAACTTTATGGATCAGTCACCACTCATCATTTCATGGTATAGAAGACCTTGTTTTCGTCGCGTTATCATTGACGTTATGACGTCAGAATCGAGTCATAGCGTGACGTAATATGTTTGCTTTGATCTTGAAATAGCTTTGAATATTCTACGCCCGTACGATTAAGAGATTACGTTTAATAAATTCAAACCGCTATCGGTATTTTTATTAGCGTTCGTTCAGCATAGAATTCTTATTATTTCGCCGTGTCGTTCATTCTCTGTTTTGACTTTTGCAAGATTAACAAAAGTTATTGATATTTCGAAAAACATAAATTGTTTTGATATTCCTTCCTGTAAATGTTTGTTTTTAATTTTAATAACTGTTATTACCTGGTGGAATGGAATTACCTGTTGGTGTCAAAAAACATCAAAATTTCTGCGTACTATGGCCGAATTCTACTTAATTCCGATTCAACTTTGACTATTCTATATTTATTCGGATCGGAACCGAACCGATATGATGTTACATATACCGTTGTGTCAAAACCAAACTTAATTGTCAAAGTTTATATCAGTAGTCGATAATTAAATTAAAGAATAAAAAATCGGATAAACGGCAACGATCATGCTTCGATTCTATTGATGACTTGACAATTTCTTAGTAGAATTGGGCCCCTGGTGTTGACTGAGTAGTCAAAATTCGGCCATTTTCGTTCGACGAAAAAATATATTTACGAATTTGCATGTTTCTAACATTGATTATCTTCTCCATTTTCCAAAATTTCTTATTAATAACGTTAAAGCTAGTCAATAGGTATAAAAAAAAAGCCAAACAGGACAAAAAAAATATGAAACCTTTTTTAATCGTTGCCTATTTATACATAATTGTAAATAAGTAGTTCGCGCAATTAACTTATATTAATATTTTCGAGTTACAATGACACGATACGGAACCCAGTCATTTGCTGCGTAATATTACTTGCCAGAATTGTTTTACAATGAGTCAGATATCACTGAATAATGCTGCTTACAAATCTACATTATATCGAAAGCATTTTATGTTTTGCATCTTAATTTTTCTTATTGTATTAGAAAAATATACATAAAAGTTATATTAAAACTTTATGTTTTACCTGATACGCCTTGTATTATAACATTGCGAGAACATGGTTAAATCTAGGATAGATTGAAAATATTATTAAAAGAAATAGAGACAAATATCTGTGCTTTATCCAAAGAGTAAAAAAAAAAAGTTGTCGTATCTGTATGGGATTAATAGACTTCGAAGTTGAGACCGTTTGAAGAAAGTTAGCACATGCAAAAAACATACTGGTACGATATTTTTTTCAATTTTTTTTTTTAAATTATCTATAATCTGGATTGTATAATAATCGACTAAATTCTTTAAATAAAAAAATTAAAAATCTTTCGTCTTTTTTTTCTAGAATAGGAAGGCGACGATATGGGCCACCTGATGGTAAGTGGTCACCAAACGCCCTTAGACATTGGCACTGTAAGAAATGTTAGCTATCGCTTACATCGCCAATGCGCCACCAACCTTGGGACCTAAGATTTTATGTCCCTTGTGCCTGTAATTACACTGGCTCACTCACCCTTCAAACTGGAACACAGCAATACCAAGTGCTGCTGTTTTGCGGTAGTATATCTGATGAGTGGGTGGTACCTACCCAGACGAGCTTGCACAAAGCCCTACCACCATTTAAATTAATGTAGTCTTACTCAAACAGCGATCAAGATACATGCCGCTCGCGGTATCATGCGCTGCAGAACATCATCTTCTAATTCGTTCAACCTATCACCATGACATAATTAAAAAAACCAACATTTGTTCATTCCAATACTCAACTTTCTTTTTTTTTTCTTCCTGTGTTTAGAAGATTAATATATGCGATTAGTTTCGTCATGTGTTATATACATATGTATTTGTTTGAATGACCTTGAATTGCAAAATGTATCACTACCAAGCCCACCGGCTGATGTCATTCCGTACAAAAACTTCAGAAGTTGTGTCACCTTGACTCACTTGTTAGCAGGTGCATAATGCATCGTTATTACAGAAACAAACTATACACAAGGTGAAGGATCATTAGAATCGAACTTACCAATTGTGACGTAATATTATTTATTTATTTTTTTACTTCTTATAATCTTTTTTTAAGTACATTTCCTACAATCATGGTTTTATACTAAACGTAGATCTACCACCGGTTCGGAATGTCGATTCTACCGAGAAGAAATTCAGTATTTACTTACAATTTTCCATCAAAATTACGTTAATTTAATTCAATATTATAGATTCTGTTAATAATTAAACACATACTCGTAAAAAACCTACGATATATGCAGGTTTCTTCTTGACCCCTTCATCACCAAACACGAATAAGACTGAAGATCATCAAGTAAATATAGTGTTTTTTTTTATAGAATTGGAAAGCGGACGAGTCACTCGTCACCAAACGCCCTTAGACATTGGCACTGTAAGAAATGTTAACCATAGCATACGTCGCCCATGCGCCACCAACCTTGGGATCTAAGATTTACGTCCCTTGTACTGCTGTTTTGCGGTAGAATATCTGATGAGTGGGTGATACCTACCCAGACGAGCTTGCACAAAGCCCTACCACCACAAAAACCCACGAGCGAAATCAATTATAATAATTATATCATCAGAGGTTTTGTGTGAGGTAAGTAACCTTCCTGCAGCTTAAATACAACGTTAATCTCAGATAATAAATTTGGTATACATACTTTTATATTTGATGATTAATTCATGATTAAGTGACGTGTGTTGCATTTATCTACTTAGTTAAGTTTTAATTATGACGTTTTAGCTTTTTTTGAGATGTGTCCAAACGATGAATTTGATAAAGATTTTAAATGTATTGCGATCATAACATATAACTTCGGTACCTTTTCATTCTATGAATAACATCGCGAAAGTATGCCATCTGCAAATTCGAAGCTGTGCTTAAAACAAAGAATTGTACTTTTATACATAAGCGCTAAATTCGAAACACGATGTCGTAACGGACACAGGTAGCAATAACTAGTACCATCTTAAACGAAATTTCTCCTATAACATATACCTACTATTGTTTTAAAAACATTATCTTTTATAATAAATGACATAATCATATTAGGCATGTTTACCGTAACAGCCTGTGAATGTCCCACTGCTGGGCTATAGGCCTCCTCTCCTCTTTTTGAGGAGAAGGTTTGGAGCTTATTCCACCACGCTGCTCCAATGCGGGTTGGTGGAATTCACATGTGGCAGAATTTCAGTGAAATTAGACACATGCAGGTTTCCTCACGATGTTTTCCTTCGCCGTAAAGCACGAGGTGAATTATAATCACAAATTAAGCACATGAAAATTCAGTGGTGCTTGCCCGGGTTTGAACCCACGATCATCGGTTAAGATTCACGCGTTCTTACCACTTGGCCACCTCGGCTCCGTCCGGCTTAGGCATGTTTATGTCTTCTTTATTTAGACTTTGGTCTAGTAGTGGCTAGATAGGTATAAGACGGCAAATACCAGGGTTATGTGGTGAAGTTGGAAGTGAGTACACTTCCATACATACGTTTCTCCAGCGCCTGAACTCTTTCCGGTCGTGCCGTATTGCCGTCCCATCGGATTGAAGCACGTAAAGACGTTCGTCCTGCACCTGAATTTTCCCGGTCGCGTCAGATTGCCGTCCCATCGGATTATTAGAATGAAGTGTATATCAGTGTTTGCGCACACACTTTTCTACGTGCCATCGTGGCCAAAATAGATCAAGGGGACATCATCATTCGTGTATCAACAAGTCGTTTATAATTAAAAATTCGGCTTTACCAGTAGAACAAATAATATTTATTCTAAAATTAAAAGGAAAAAATGTACGAAGACTGAAAGATTTTCAACAACACAAGTATCGATATGCATCGATCTTAATAGCCTAGACTGTAAACTATTTCCTACGTCTGTCATAATGAATCGATCGCCCATCTTACTCCGACTATGCTCGGCGTGTGCTATTTTCGTTTGGTCGCGAACATCACACAACAAAATTAACTGTTCGTTAACAACATTTGTTTACAGATTCATAGATTGTTTATCTGCTATTTGCTTGATTTAAATTATATGTATTTGAATATGTTTGACAAACTCTATTCGAGGTGTTTCTATGGAATATCTCATGTTATGAGCGTAAAATAACTGCACATAAATGTCTCATTGTTGTGGTATGTTATTATTTATTATGAATGACGATACTAATAATATACTGTAGTTATAGGAGGTCTAATAATAGTTCCTTGCAACAATGACGTTAGTTAGCAATTAATGTTTGAATTTAATTTAAATAGTTAGAATATTTTCGACCCCACTTTTAAACGTTGCTTAGCGACTGTATAGTTAAGCACTGATTTCTCTCTTTCTATCATTCTTAATTTTTGATTTGAAAGAAGGAGACATATAATTTTAACTAATCACCCGCTAATCAACGTTTATGAGTACGACCTTAAATATCTAAAATTGAATGAGACAATGTCGTCCACGGTCTCTCTTTTTAGATAAATAGTATTAAAATATATATATATATATATATATATATATATATATCTATATATATTTAAAAAGTTAGGACAATGATTATAACGGATGAATGAATAATAAATATCTAATTACCGAAGTAGTGGAATTACAGACACAAGGCAACTAACTTCCAATATCCCAAAGATATATGAAGATATATATATTGTAAAATAGGATGGCGGGCGTGCATGTGGGTCACCTGATGGTCAGTGGTCACCAACGCCCTTAGACATTGGCATTATAAGAAATGTTAACCATCGCTTAAATCCTTTGTGCCAGTAATTACACTGGCTCACTTACCCTTCAAACCGGAACACAACAATACCACCAAGTACTGCTGTTTTGCGGTAGAATATCTGACGAGTGGGTGGTACCTACCCAGACAAGCTTGCACAAAGCTCTACCACCAGTATATATATGGAATAGATATGGAATGATAATAATATTTCTTACAACGTCAATGTTTATTCGCCGGTTGTGGTTGTCAGTGGTGATCACTTACCATCAGGCACATTGCCAGTTACCTATTATAAATAAATAAAAAAATATACATAGTTATAATAAAGTACTAGAAGCCGGGTATCTGTATATTGAATAAATTTATCAAAAAACCAGCGTCAATAAAAAAGAGTAACAGAACACGAAAATGCATTTTATTATATATCGTAACAAACCGACACATATATATTTTCTATGTGATATGTACCTATATTTACACTAATTGTCATATTAACTAATTCTTGTCATAGTTTTATACGCTTTCAGCATTACTTCTGTAAGAATTCACTCCATTACTCACCCGTGAAATTTTGACAACCGACTTATGTAGATTTACTATTATGATGCGCGTATTCTTGATATGTTATAATAATACGGTCAATGTCGCATATCACTTTCTGACATTTTATCACCGTTCTTGCGATGTGTTTCGAGATTGTTCTTACAGAATAGTACCACTATTTCGAAATTCAAAAACGTTTACGAATGGCATAAACGCTTGTGGTAACATCAATACCATTACCTTTATTAATGCTGGTAAAAAAAAGTCATTTTATTCTAGGGCATAAAGAACTCGACCTTCGACCATATCGCATATCACTAACTGACTTACTGACATTTCACGACCGTCTTCTGCGGTAGATCTCGTTCGGTGTTTGTGTTTACAGAATACATTTTGTTTTGAATATATTTTCGTAACTAATTTATCAATTCATGTTTGTCCTTCTTAACCGTATTACATTGCTAAAGGGGTCTCTCTTGGCAGAGCTTCAAACAAAATGGAACGAATGATTAACATTCAAGATCAGTTGAAATTTAATACGTCCCACACGTCGAAAAATATAGGCCTCGTTGGTATTTAAGTTATTTTATATATATAGTTAGATTCCGATAGATTCCATTTTCGAGCCTCGGATCGGCTCAAACAATTTTGTCATGAAATTTCGTAACGGACGGTTTCAATCCATGTTCTTTAAAAAACACAAAATGTACCAGCAAATATTAAATAGTTTACTTTAGTTTAGATCAGTACTTTTACTTTCACTTTACATTTTAAATGAAATACATAGTCAACTATTTAATTAATAAATATAAGTTAATTTCAAATTTAGTATGGAAATTGAATGAATACGAACTCCTATCTTCATCAACATTGTGTAATAAAAAAACCTAATATTTTTTTTATTTTAACATAAGATTTAAGTAACTGGCAAAGATAAAATATTTGAGCAAATTTTATGAAATCAATTCGATTTTTAAAAAACAAGACGAAGCTAAAAAGTCTTAGTAATATTCTTAATAAATTTATTATTATTATCACAAAGTGCTTAACATATTATTTACTTAGTCTAATATAATAAATAGAGCTACAGACTCCTTTGATATAGATACAGATACTTATAAAAGTCTAAATTTCCAGCGTAGCTTGTGAGGTGTTCTGAGATAAGAGTCGCCAATTTCTCCTTTGTTGCATTAAAATCGTCGCTATCTTCCAACGTTTCACTTATATCTAGATATGATTTCGCTACCTTGTCATCTGAATTCTCAGCTACTACATACCTGCAAGGAAGTAAATATAGAATTAACATTGGCTATCAGACATAAGTTAAATAATTCAACGTATCCGTAAGCGTCGAACTGAAAGCGCTTATCTGATTTAAATCTAACGAATTTTAAGGCTGAAGGCTAAAGAAAGAATATCGATGATTTTTGACGTGGATCTAAGTCGACACTGATAAATCTATCAACATAGTCTTAGAAACACAATGATAGATAATTTTACCGCAAAGTTTCCGATTGTATAATGCCACCCAAAAACTAAGCCGAGAAAAAAAAAGCCGAGATGGCCCAGTGGTAAGAACGCGTGAATCTTAACCGATGATCGTGGGTTCAAACCCGGGCAAGCACCACTAAATTTTCATGTGCTTAATTTGTGATTATAATTCATCTCGTGCTTTACGGTGAAGGAAAACCTCGTGAGGAAACCTGCATGTGTCTAATTTCACTGAAATTCTGCCACATGTGTATTCCACCAACCCGCATTGGAGCAGCGTGGTGGAATAAGCTCCAAACCTTCTCCTCAAAAAGGGAGAGGAGGCCTTTAGCCCAGTAGTAGGACATTCATAGGCTGTTACGGTACCCAAAAACTTAGTACCAGCGTAGCTATTTATCTAGTTAGAGCATCATCGCTGTTTGCAGTGCATATTGTTCTTTAAAATATTGGAGCAATGGACCTTGACACATCATGCATGTGTAATTTATCTTTATCGCATTATCTAAATATAAACCTGTGTCATTGGAGTCTCTGCCGCGCATTTTCGGTTATCTCGTAAAAATATTTTCCGCTTTTAATTCACATTCTTATTTAGTAGTACCATTAGTCTAAGCTAGATCTTATATTGCCTGGTACTCTTAATATAGTTTAATTTCATTTAATCAAGTATGCTTTGATTTTCATTATGCCCATTGATTTTGATTATGGCCCACTCCTAAGACAAGCCTTACGATTAATTGGACCGGTAAATAAGAATATTAGTAATTCCTTGAAGAAATTGCTATTATTCCATAAAAAAAACTAGTAATAACTAATCCGAAACTGAAACTAAACCGAAAAAATAATATTATGTTATGTGTCTATATGAAATTTAAACTATCTAGTATCCATTACTTAGCATAACAACTTAAGTCTTGCAGTTGACAGTCTGATGAAATTAATTAATGCTTGACACGGTCTAGGCCATTGGAAGAAATAACCACTTAACATGAAATAATTCTTCGTATACCATGCGTTACAATATGATATACACTTCCTACCGACATTAAACATAGATTTATAATAGAACAAAAAGGAATATTAAAAGGTCGTGTTTTAGAAACAATTTGCAACTGTTTTTTGTGGACACGTCCTCAATCAATCACACAGAATATAGTGTTTGTGTGCATTGCAATTGACCTTGAATTCTAATTAACTTTAAATTTAAGAAAATTTAAAATTAAGAAGTTGAGATACATACATCGAATAAATCAGATACATACACATATATATATAAATGTTTCTTTATTTGTTCCGTATTTTTAGAGGTGGCGAGGAGTAACTTCAAAATCAATCGAATATCGAGCAATAGCTATTAAATTATACTTAGAAAAGCTATGCATAGAATTGCGTTGTTCTGATGTTATTGTGAACATTAATTTTTTTTATATAAAGACAGGACTTGGATTGTTCATTTTGTGATTGTAATAAAAAAAAACAATTAAAACATATTAATTATATGAAAATACATAAGATAATAAAATAAGATATTTATGAGTAAGTACATCTACAGTATCGGTAGCAAGAAGTTCGTACCTTATCAATTTGTTAAACTTATAAATGTTGTTCAACGTGTAGTTAGTTTAACAGTGCGGTGTCTTCTTCTTTAGAATGTGACATCAATTATGACAGAATGAGATAGGTATATCGGTGTTTAAGTAATCAGTTGCTAAGCAACGTTTATAAATAAGGCCATAATAGTCGTTTAAAATTTACTTGAATAAATAAGTTATCATCAAAAAATGAAAAAAATATTCGCAAAGTGGCTAAGAGCGGATGGAGATTGAGATCTGAGGATCGAACTCACTGGCGTGCCATTGGAAAGGCCTATATCCAGCTGTGGACGACGAAGGGTTGATGGTGTATGTATGTATGTAAAAATGTTTGTAATAGTTTGTTTAGAAGCCGTAACAGCCTGTGAATGTCCCACTACTAGGCTTAAGGCCTCCTCTCCTCTTATTGAGGAGAAGGTATACGTATTTTAGCAGCCATTATGAATAAATTATAACATTATATATACGATAGTATATGCTGGGGACAGTCTGCGCCAAAAATATTTGTATAATTTTAATATTTTACAAACGCATACTTCTTAGTATCTGTTGATGAAGCTAAATAAAAACTTAAAATAGTCAAATTATTAAAAAAAATAATCATGAAATGAAAAACACAACATCGATGGAAAAAATAACAAATTACCTTAAACACTTCTTCAAATACGCGTAATGGTTTAAGAAGCAGAAACAAGGACCAAGTTGTGGAAACAGGGGAGTCCCCGGAACTTCACCATCGAAAACTTCATTCTGACAAACCGCCCCTCTATCGCTAAAAACTTCCGGTGATGAGGGCTCATCATTATACTTTTTCAGATAAAGTTTTCTTATTAACGTCGACGTCATAACAGGCATTTGCTTATTTATGTCGATCTCATGCGTCCGTCTGTTGTACACTTCGTGTGACATGTCGATAGCAACTTTCCTTTTGACATCAGTTATGATCGATTCTAAGTCCAACGCTGGCGAACTTTTTGTAATTTCAGTGCATAGTGCTTGTATTAACCAAGAACCGTGGAGCTCGTCTCTAAAAAAAATTAAATTATGACAAAAATGTTGCCATTTTTAAATTTAATTTATTGAAAATGCTCGTTTCTTTTTGATTGACTTTTAATGTGCTTTATTTTCATCTTTATGTTCATGATCAACGGCGAAGGAGAACATCGTGAGGAAACCTGATTTTGGCGGTTCATATTCGGCCACATGTGTGTCCAACCTTCTCTTTGAGTGGACCGAAGGCCTTTGATCAGCTTATTTATTCAATACAATATTTACAGTGCTACTTAACTTCACTATTAACTGGAAAAATTCTACCATAATTATAAGTTATTAATCTTACCTGTGAGAAGGGTTACCACTGTATGAGCTATGAAGGATTAGCATGTCAGATTCAATTGGTAATGTATAAGGCTCTTCATCTCTATCAATATCCTTACGTATTTTACCACTCTGTTTCACTAACATACCAGTTATCGGTCTTGTCCCTCGACATGCCTGAAAATGTTTATGCATTACAGGTAGATTTGGAAGATGGACAAAGCCAGTAATGTCATTACAGTATTGGCTTTGTCCATCTTCCAAATCCAACTATAAGGTTTGATAACTTTTAGCTTTGGTAAATACCAACACATTGTTAGAAATACTTATTTATGTACTTCACTTAATATATTTAATAATTACATATTTCGATATTGTAATTGATTTAATAAAAATATAATCGGTTTCAGAATGTCATTGGTATTGTTTGGTAATAAATAGTTTTCCCGCGCATATATAAAAAAAGAGAACTGAACGACGATGACAGTTCATCGAATTAATTTGTTTGTTTTAATTAAATTTAAAAGATCTCATAAGTTTATTATATTAAAGATATTAAAATGAACAAATAATAAAATTTATTACTTCTACTGGTGTATTTATTAATATCGAACTGTGATGACAATTTGTAAATAACAAGATATTTATCAATATGAAATCCTCCTAAGCGATTTTCCTCCACAACGACCAATTGGAAAGGAGATTAGTCAAGACATGCATACAATAGTGCACAAATGTATACGCAAAGACAAGTGCACTCTATCTCACTCTCAAAATCCAATTGGAACACCATAGACCATGTGGTTAAAGAGTTTGAAGATGCGCATGTAAAAAAATATACGCGGGTACCACGCACCTATCGATGTGTCTGAACGCACTTAAAAACGACCACTCTTCTAAGTGGTAAAGAATTGTTCTAAAATACAATAAGTGTCGATGACCTTTAACATATGTATCAATAAATTTATCACCAATTTTCCATTATATAAAAACGTAATGATAATTTTTTTTATTACCTGAACTATTAGAAACTTCGGTTTGGTTAACAACGTGGGTTTGTCATGCGTTTTGAAATGGCTTATTATTTCACTTTCGCTGTATTGCATGTCCTTCGCCCTAAGCAGGCCACCATATGTTCCATGTGTTAACACTGCTATTACAATACATCCATAATCTGTGAAGTCTTTTTCTGACACTGAAAAAATTAAGAATATTTTTTTAGATATAGAACTGTGATGGTTTAAATCGGGCAAAGTGGAGGAAAAGAAGCAAGAAAGCGGACCCTGGCGTTACTAGGCTGGGAAAACGCTAGACAGAAGAAGAAGAAGAAGATAGAGCTGAGATGACACAGTTATTAGAACATATACATCTTAAGCAAATATTGCAAATGCAAATGCAAAAATAAACCTTAGCTGAACCATAGTTTGAGACCAATTCTACTAATATATAATGGTTACGATACGTTTACGATTCTATTCCAATACAACTTTGACCCGCAATTGGATCTGTGTGTTAGTAGAATAAGAAAACAGCAACGATTACGATTCAACGCTATAAAGTGACAATTTGTTAATAGAATTGCTTCAGCCCACACTGCGTGGTCGAACAAAATCCAAATCATCAAATCATCTCCCTTAGAGGAGACGAGTTACCCAGCTGTGGTACATTATAGGCTGTATTTGTTTTTTAAATAATACAAACACAGACGTATTGATTTCCAAATACTCCATCTATTTAAATGTTTACCATATCAAAATTCTTAATACGATGAGTTTATTTGGCTTTAAATAACCGTATTGATATGTGTGTGTGTCTGTATGTGTGCTTCCTTCATTTGAAATGATTGAAGAATATATGAAATCTTTAAAGATAAACTAATCTTAATATTTATTTCCATGATTCATAAAATTTATAATTGAATGCACATTAAATTATATCTGAAATCATTCACTGTCTTTATCTTTATTTGAAATTATAATATTTTTAAGTCGATATTTTTATGGGAAAATTGTTAAGATAACATTTGGTCATATTTATATTTTAATTTAATCGATCTCAACATGAGGTTATAATAATAAATTACATTAATTGAACATTAAGCAATTCTCACTAATATAGGAAATGCTTAAGTGAGTTTGTTTATTTATTTCTCCAAGTATGATAATATGATAAAATTAATTTAATAATTACGAAAACAGATATAGGTAACTAAATGGCCTTTATGTAAAGAGAACTAAGTTATTTTTCGTCTATATATATGTAACTGTATGTTTCTTTCACTCTTTTTCTGTATAAAAAAACTTATTCTATTCTATTCTAGCCATTATCTATAAAAAAAAATCTAAAACTTAAATTGATAAGTAATTACGAAAACTCTATTGAATATATTACTTCACAATCGACTATTAAAAACAAAGAGAACCTCCGGTTGTGTTGTATCTGAATTTAAAACAAAAAAAGAACCAAACAACATTGGCTTACTACAATTTATTTATCATTCTTTGGTTTATCTTATCATTTTTTTATCGATAACGCGAAAACTTCAAGTTTCTTAGATATTTAGGACAAGAAATTAATTGTTTATTAATTTACTATTTTATTTATTGATTTATTTTTTATTTCACTTTGGTCAATGGCCAATAGTTCCTTGTTTGTTTCATTACTAAGCCAGCTACCGGATATACAGCGACAGAATGAAAACTATTATGATTATAAATGTTTTTGACAAGTAACTCGGAAGAAAAATAACTAATTATTCTACTTTGCACTAAACCACAGATTAAATTACTTTTATACCCTTCGTAAAAATCAGCGAATACAGACTCCTTGCTTATAAGTATGTCATGTTCATCAATAGCCCCGCAAATCAACTGGATTTACATCATTAATATAAGATTTTCTATTAATATCAGATGCCCGATAACAGCCGGAAGCGACAACTTAATAATGTTATTTCCCAAGCACTCATAAAATATATTTTATATATGAATGAGTAATTCACTTATTAGATGACAAATAGGAACAGAGCTGTAAACAGGATGTGTTAAAAAATGCTACAAAAGCACTCCAACATTCCTTTTACACTATAATCTTCCGTAGCGTAAATTCACGGCCGTATTACGAAGACGTAAAACGTGTTAAAGAATCAGATAATTATTAATTGCATAAACTATATAAATACATTTTTAAGATATCATTAGTTCTAACAGTTAGCAATCAAATCTAATTCGCAATATTTAATAATTATTATATTATATATTTAATTTATTCTAAACAAAAATTAATACATAACAAAAAGATTTAATCAAATTAGTAGGTAATAAATGATATTAATTATGTAATTATTATTCATGGATTTAAATAACATTTATATAAAAAATAAGGAAGAAGTTTCTTAAAAAAGAGGTTTCTTTAATTTGTTTTTAAATATACTAAAATAATTTATGCTCTAATTTATGATCTCTTTTGGCAATTTATTGTAAAGTTATCATATACGATTATTATTAAATTGCATCGCCAGACAATTAGGTAAAAACATAGATATACAATTCATGTAATTAATATTAAGATTAAAATACTATAACGAAGCTATAGAAGACCAATATATTGGTCTGGTAAACATCGATAAAATAAAACAGGCAGACATAGGGGCTGCCGATAGAAGTGAATAAAAATAATGCGGCAGCGAAACGAAATACCTACCTAACCTATAAACTTTAACTTACAAAGTTGATTACAAACTGAAAATAAATACGTATGTATGAGTATTTTCAAACAAAGTGCTTAACGTTGTAATAATATGTCAAAAGCATAAAAAGTACTTAAAACTGTCTATGGTTATCTCGATATCTTTCATAAGAATTAATATTTTATAAAAACGACTTTGCAAATAATGCATTATTTTAGAAAAAAATTGATTACTATACAAAAGGTTATAGTCAAACTTAAATCATATATCTATGCATAGGCGAGTTAACCGACATATACCAGCATAAGCTGAACAATATTTAATACGATTGATCATATAGATCGAGTTCAACTTACATTGGAAGAACAGTTATTTTATAAAATACATGTTTGACGTGATTCTTTAAATTGACATAAATTTATTATTTATTAGCCGATTGAAATAAAACACCCAAATCCGTTAAGTCGTTCTTAAGATAGCGTGCACAAACGCACAGACAAACAGACAAAAATTCTAACAATCATTGTTTTGGGTTCTAATAGGTTGATAAAGGCCCTCGGTAATAGTTTTACTCTTTAGTCTTCCATGTACAAACAGTGACATAAGTTACAAGTAGAAGTTAGTAGAAATGGTTATATTTGGTATATAATTAATAGAATTGGTGGGTGTATTATTGTAATTAAGTGTTTGTTTGTACAACTATATACTAGTAACAGCCTATTAATGTCCCAATGCTGGACTAAGGCCTCCTCTCACTTTTTGAGGAGAAGGTTTGGATGTTATTCTACCACACTGCTCCAATGCGGGTTGGTAGATCCTATATACTATTAACGTATTACTTGTCACAGTTGACTGACAGACCTTGCTCATATGCAACCTTGAGGCGGACTGTCAAACTTATGACAGATATCGAGATGAGATCATAAACAATTTTTAGTATTATAGTTTTGACATTTTCTTAACAGTGAGGATTTTTAATATTTCGTTTGTCGCAAAACTTATTCCCTCGTTCACTCGACCTGTCGGTTGAGATCGGGTGTCGGAAGGGAAAACTAAGGGAGTCTTTAGGCGTATGACGCATCAATCTAACTATCGCATATAGAACTTTCAACACTCGTTCGATGACTAGAAAACCAACCAAAGCTATAGCATTCCTTAGAGTCAGGTCGGCTAAGTCAAACATTGCGCCTACCACAGAAATGGCATAATGATAAGCAAATCACAATGATGCTTAAAAGTAGCACAGAAGTAATTTCTTTAATATTTTAATCAATAATAATAGCTTAGAAACAGTACTAGTATTATATATATAACATTATAAGATTTTTTTTAAATTTAGAATATAACGGTTGACTGGCAAATGGGATACCTGATGTCAAATGGTCGACATCATCCAATGTAATTGTAAGATATATTAACTATCCCTTACTTAGTCAATGCGTCACCAACCTTGGGAACTAAGATGTTATGTCTTAAATACTGCATTTTGCATACTTGGCAGAGTAACAGTGGAAGTGGAAAAAGTATTTTATTTATGGAATTTAATTTCCTTCTAATAAATATTCAAAAATACATTTATAAGAATAGCTAAGAAGGCGCGTAGAAGATTCGTGATAACAAAGGTATATACATATTTCTAAGAACGGCTTTATAAGGATTACGATATACTGTCATGAAATAAGACTCCCTTATAAGAAGCTGTACTCTATACTCAGCTTTAGAAAAATTGTAGACCTCGGTAATAGTACATAATAGTGTGTTTCTTAAGATTATGTTTACCCATAATTATTATTATTATGAGATACCCTATTTTAAAATGTTATTTATTAATACCTGTTTACTACAAAAATATGATTATACGAAGCCAAGCATAATAATCATTGCGTAATAATGTATTCTGTATTATCTTCACCTATAATTTTTCGCTAACATTTTTTTGTACCAAATAGTATGATTATTATACTTACGTATTTTAAGTTCTTCCATGATTTCTAACTTCGTTAAATCCTTATGAACGTCAATTTCAAAGTTATATTCCGAGAAAGTTCTGCAAAGCGACGAGACGTCCTTTTCAGTTCCTAATCGAGGCTTGAAACCGACAACGTTTTCTTGATTGAATATCATCATATAATGCTTCTGAAATGATTCAAGTCTGTACGTTAAATCATTTTTGTTGAGAGCTCTTGTGTTATACAATGTTTTTTCGCATTCCACGGTCGGCGTTCCCGGTTCACTCGTTGTTTTTTCATTACATTCAGAATCGTCACCTAAATTTTCATCGTTTATCTGCGGTAAAGAAACCATGTCACCGTCAAAACTATCACGTGAATAAATATACGCCATTATATCTTCGTTTTCCATTATACTGTTTTAAAAACTATCAACGTTGTCAAACACAGCTTGCACCGATTGAAATGATTAAAATTAATATCGATCTGCTTTATCTTATCAAAATGACAATGCTTACAACATAGTGTATACATATACATTTGCATCGAACGATTATTTCTAGTGTTGTGATTATGACTCATGTTCTTAATCCAACTTTTCAAAGGAATGTTTTTTTCAGTGTATATAACCCAGACAAAGACGCACATGATACATAAAAATATAAGTGCATAAATGTGCCACCCGCTTAAACCAAATCGTCAAGTTATAGTTTTTAAATCCCTAATAATATATAATAATCTATAAAAAGATAAATGCCAAAATTGTAATATTTATCAAAAAAATAAAAATAACACGTTCACATTGTACATCGGATTAACTAATATTTTTAAACGATTTTTTTTTTAATTATTGTGATAGAAAAATTAGAAATAGGTATGCAACAAATGCATAACGCATTGTTGATTTTATTGGAGTTTATTTGCACTGGGAGCTCTTAATTATAAGTAAATTAAAACTCGGCCGCTTTTAATTGGAATATTTTGTTAAAATTCAATGAGCCTAACAAAAACCTATAGCAAAAGCTTTTGTCTTATTTATTGCAAAAATCTTTCGTAACAGCCTGTGAATGTGCTGGGCTAAAGGCCTCCTCTCCCTTTTTGAGGAGAACGTTTGGAGCTTATTCTACCACGCTGCTCCAATACGGGTTGGTGGAATACACATGTGGCAGAATTTCAGTGAAATTAGAAGTATGCAGGTTTCATCGCGATTTTTTCCTTCACCGTAAAGCACGAGATGAATTATAATCATAAATTAAGCACATGAAAATTCAGTGGTGCTTGCCCGGGTTTGAATCCACGATCGTCGGTTAAGATTCACGCGTTCTTACCACTGGACCATCTCGGCTCTTTTAATTAAAATTTCAGATGATGAAAAATTTATTTCGGATAGAATATGCGTATCGTAATAATAATTCGTTCTGATGTTTTAAAGCCTCACCTTTATCCTGAAATTACTTTTCGTCTTACAAAGAATAAATATGGGACTAAAATTTACCAAAGTTAATGTTATTATAACATTCATTTTCATTGTAACATATTTTTTAGATGTAAATATACACTTCCCCCTATATTTATAATACGTTTTAATTCTTTTACGTGTACAACACTTTCACGCGCACTGAATTTTTAACGTACTTATAAAACATAACTATAAATATTTTATTTATATAAATTTATGGGTCCTCTCGACAAGACCGATAGAAGAAGACGACGTAGACGACGACGAAAGCTTAATCATCGTCGTAATCGAAAGGTCGAAGATGGACGCTCTAACCTACTGAGTTAACTTTGTCATAGCAATGCATTGTTACTGGTGGTAGAGCACTGTGCAAGCTCGTCTGGGTAGGTACCACCCACTCATCAGATATTCTACCGCAAAACAGCAGTACTTGGTATTGTTGTGTTCCGGTTTGAAAGGTGAGTGAGCCAGTGTAATTACAGGCACAAGGGACGTAACATCTTAGTTCCCAAGGTTGGTGGCGCATTGGTGATGTAAGTGATAGTTAGCATTTCTTACAATGCCAATGTCTATGGGCGTTGGTGACCACATACTATCAGGTGGCTCATATGCTCGTTCGTCTTCCTATTCTATGAACAAAAAGAAATAAAAAAATAAAAAAAAACGACTCAGAAGTGTAAGTCACTATATATACTAAAATGTAATAATATCTGTAACCGTAACCGTAACCGTAACAGCCTGTGAATGTCCCACTGCTGGGTTAAAGGCCTCTTCTCCTCTTTTAGAGGAGAAGGTTTGGAGCTTATTCCACCACGCTGCTCCAATGCGGGTTGGTGGAATACACATGTGGCAAAATTTCAGTGAAATTAGACACATGCAGGTTTCCTCACGATGTTTTCCTTCACCGTAAAGCACGAGATGAATTATAATCACAAATTATGCACATGAAAATTCAGTGGTGCTTGCCCGGGTTTGATCCCACGATCGTCGGTTAAGATTCACGCGTTCTTATCACAGGGCCATCATCCATCAGCTTTTTTTTAAATAACATCTATATAAAATAAAATAGATTTTCCGTAGCTTATAAAGACTTAAAAATAAATGGATTAATGCAACTTCTCGCGGAAAGGAATGGTGGCGGTGCAGAAAGGAATGGTAGGAAAGTTAGAATCTTATTTGCTCCATTTATTTCAAAGAGGACAACTTTTACTATTTGACATGGCTGTCAAATCGTAGAAGATTAATGGAAAATTCTGCTCTACCGACTTAAAATTTACCCGTATTATTAGGAGTAAATAAAATGTTGATTTTTTTTTTTTTTTTTTTTTTTTTATATTTGCCGGGTGGGCAAATGACTCTACTCCACCTGATGTTAAGTGGTAGTAGAGTCCAAACGCGAGGACGGCCAGTACAGTCTGGAAGAAGATTCTGCACTAGCCGCCCTCGCCTTGCCGGCCCGCAAGATGCCTCTTCACGCCTCTTAAAGAGACGTGAAGCGAGCGACGTATTGCCACGATAGGGATGGGCAAAGTGTGGAGGCGTGTTTCCCCCGGCATTGGTTCAGCAGCCGTCTCCACTGGACCAACACCCATCGCGGCAATGCTCGCTCGGGCACTGGCTGTACGCTGGCTGACCTCGAAACGCGGCTGCAAGCCACTTCACGAGATTTTCACCATGCGTACGGTGGTAACAAGCCAGGCGGATGTTTATCATCCTACCACCAGATGATATCCCTTAGTCGCCTCTTACGACACCCATGGGAAAGGGGCAGTGAAATGTATTCTTTCTCCGTCACTGCACGGATAAGATGATATCCCTTAGTCGCCTCTTACGACACCCATGGGAAAGGGGCAGTGAAATGTATTCTTTCTCCGTCACTGCACGGATTGATATTTTGTATTAAGATTACGTTAAGTTAGAAAAACAAAAGCCGAGATGGCCCAGTGGTAAGAACGCGTGAATCTTAACCGATGATCGTGGGTTCAAACCCGGGCAAGCACCACTGAATTTTCATGTTCTTAATTTGTGATTATAATTCATCTCGTGCTTTACGGTGAAGGAAAACATCGTGAGGAAACCTGCATGTGTCTAATTTCACTGAAATTCTGACATGTGAATTCCACCAACCCGCATTGGAGCAGCGTGGTGGAATAAGCTCCAAACGTTCTCCTCAAAAAGAGGAGAGGAGGCCTATAGCCCAGCAGTGGGACTTTCACAGGCTGTTACAATAAGTTAGAAACCGACTAAGATTTTTAGTGGGCTAAATATAACTAAAACTATTTAATGTTATTTTAATACATATATATCGTTTTATAAGTAACAATTAGTTATTAACCATATCCTTTTTAATAAATAAATTTATGTTATTTTCAATTATTTGTTGTAACAAACTCTTAACAACTAATTCAATGTCGTATAAAAGTAAACAGTATAAATAATATTCGTCTCCACTCCATGCCTTGTCCTACGGCTAATTTCGGTCGTAAAATTTTACTGCTTTTTGTACACTGCATTGTGAAAACAATTTTAAGCAATGCGCGTAAGGTTGAATTTGCAAAAAATTGTTTATAGTATAATTATAACTACTTATATAGAATTGCCGAGTGTTTGGTGACAGTTTCGAGTATTACTTTTGTTCGTGACTGTGTTTCTTGGGTTTTTTTATATATCAATGGAAAAAAGAGAACTACATAGGTATAATATGGTATAGATAAACAGAAATTAATTATCATTTAAGTAAAACAAATTTTAATACAAATATAATTATAATATATATACTACATTTCTTTATAATAATAAACTAAAACATAAAATACTAAAATATTAAATTCATTGACTTTGTGATACTAATGCATTGTTACTTTTTCAATTACATTTTTACTTTCGTTATCAATCGACCATCGAATCATCTGTAGACTTAGAACAAATTTTGTTTCGTTTGTAGCGTAACTAATTTTAAAATCTTCCAAGAATTTAGAATTTAAATGTTTATACGCTGATCACCATAAGTATACGTTAAACTAAATTTGCTCTCACAATACAACTTTTTTAAAGAAGCACTCCTAATCTAAGATTTTTCTTATTCCTTATAACTCTTGCAATCTTGCACAGAGGACAAATCGTTTTCTCGTGGGTACATCATCGGTAGACGGCACAAATCTTGCATCATACAACATAAGCCACTGTACAAAACTTTATAAGTCATAAAATGTATTTAATATTACAGATTCGGTATTTTCAAACATTGTAAATAAATGCTTTTTAGCTTTTGCTATAATTGACATACTATGTAGAACTATACTCTGTGGCAAATTCTAACCTATTATTTTAATAAGGGAACTGTCATAGTGCCAATTGGTACTTGTTACTTGGTAGTCTACTCTGTGGCTACTGCGCTGCACTGCGCTGTGGTTATTCATACTACAGACTACAGTACTGTAAACCTAATGGTCTAAGTCAAATTAGCAATATTTATTTATATTCTATTTAAAAAATATTTCTTAACTATTTAGACTACAAAGTGTAAAACATGAAATACAATAAATATATTAAATTAGTTATCATAAGAATTTAAAATTAGAATATTTATATTATCCGCAAAGGTATCGTCGTAAGTAATAAAACCGTAACAATGTTTCAATATAAATATCTCAGCCGGGAGCATCTCGAAGGCTTCGATAATTACAAGGTAATTTAATTTACTTTCTGTTAAAAAGCTATTTATGGGTGGATAAATTTTTTCGAACATAACCTAAAAATCGATCTTTTTACGCAACATTATACTGCACTTGCAACTAGTTTTTGCAGTAGTAATTAAAATTCAAGAATTTGAAATAATCAACCGTTTATTTTAACACAGGATTGCACATATCGTATTTAAATAAACATGCAACATTAAAAATATAGGAAAAAATATTTGATTTTAGAATTATACTGAATGACTTATAAACAAATCGTTTATTTTATATTATTGCAATGCTAAAAATTATTAATTCATATATTATCATCTGTATGTATAATGCTAGTTATTTTATTCAATTTTCATATTTTTTTCATTTCAGTATATGTCAAAAGACACAAGCCCCTTGAGTGTTTATGTTATGCATCCTTTTTGGAATAAAGTTGTAGAGGTGAGTTTAATTCAATAATTTTGACATAGGTACATACTTAACTTAAATTTTGACATATCAATTATGTTCTCTTGAATGAAATGTAGTACCTCTCTTCCCTCCTTTCATTGATTCATTTTTTATAAATATGTTATGTCATTTTTTTTAAAAAGTGCAATAACCATTTAACAAAAAATATGTTTAATTATATAAGTGGCAGAAAACATTTTTAAATGCCAATTAATTTTAAGTACTTCAACCTTGAATCTGGTAATTAGAAATACTGTTTAAGTAACGACACTTTGCTATTTTTGCTTTAGTAATAACAAAATACTTTAGCTGTTGCGATTATGACGTATACATTTTTTTAATTAGAATTTTATGTCATAATCACAGAGAATCAGATAGAGGGATAACACAATATAATCAGTTAAGCCAAATTAAGCTGTTAATGTGTGTGTGATTGTGGCTTATGTACATGATTATTGGAGTGTGTGCAAAAAATAATCAATTTATGAAAAATACTCTCAACAAAACATTAATATAATATATGCTTACAAATGTTCAATAAGGAGATGTCGATGTAGTAAATAAAATATAATTAAGCTGACACACTGAATCTTTTTTTTTAATTAAATAAAAATAAAAAAAAGGATAGTAAAAAATAAACCAAAAATGTATTAATCTAGATACTTTATTTATTTCTCCAGATAAATAATTGAGTAGGACTTTTTGAAATTAATTTAAATAAAAATCTAATTAAAATGTCTGTTTCTCTGTCTTGTTTCTCTTTAAGATAATACCACGGTGGGTAGCACCAAATGTTTTGACATTTGCTGGGTTTATGCTGACAGTACTTGACTTTGTGCTGCTATCGTACTACGACTATGACTACTTGGCTGCCAGCACTAAAGTCCACAACGAGACAACCACTGAACCTCTAAATGGGCATATGGAAGTAATTCCGCAGTCCCTGTGGTACATCTTAGCAGTATTCCTGTTCTTAGCCTACACTCTAGGTAACTCTTAACCACCATAACATTTTCTTTATATTTTAAACAAACTGGAATTTATAAAGTTATTAGTTATTCATCAACAGTTATTAGTTAAGAGGTAAAAAATTCAATTTTAATTGTCAATAAATTTGTAAGTGTATGTTCCATATTGCAAAATACAAAGTAGGATAATTTATAAAGATATTTTTTTTCAGATGGTATTGATGGCAAGCAGGCACGCCGGACACAGACCTCTGGACCTTTAGGTGAATTATTTGACCATGGACTTGATTCATATTCAGTTTTTTTTATACCAGCCTGCCTTTATTCCATTTTTGGACGCTTAGACTTCTCTATAGCACCTATTAGGTAAGTTATTAATTTATTATTTCATAGAATAGTGGTAACATTAGTATTAACTAAGGCTTTGCATTTAATAAATTTGTTTCTAAAAATATCTAGAACATATTTTATATATTTAAATTGTTCCTCATATAAATTTGGATCATAGTGAATTATTGTCTTTTTGATAGTGATTTTATTTTGTCTCATCAATATTCTTTTTAAGAAGACTTTTGTTGTTATTGTGTTATTTAATAGCCTAGTTAGAATTGTGTGTTATAAGTATAAATTCTTTTCAGAATGTATTATGTGATGTGGAACCTACTAATAAATTTTTATCTAAGCCACTGGGAAAAATACAATACTGGTGTATTATTTCTCCCATGGGGTTATGATTTCAGTATGTGGGTGAGTAATAAGCCTATACTCTTATAAATAATATTCTTCTGAACGAATTTCAGCAACTGTGGCAAATCTCAAAGAATAAACATCCTCGCATGAGATATTATAGAATGTAAACAATTTTTTGTTGTCTATTTTAATATGTTATATTTCTTCGTTATATGACTGTATATATAAGAACATAAATAACATTTTAAATATATTTAACTTGTTGCATAAAATATTTAAAAACATTATATATTAACAGCATGTAATAAAATGTAGTTTTTATTAGTGATTAAAATGTTTTAGTTTGACCCTTTCCATGTGGGATCATGATTTTGATGTAACCATATCCATACGAGCGACTTTTTATGAGGTCATTTGTGTAGCACGATGGACGAGATATTATGTCCCAACAGTGCGGAGAATGTATTATTACGTTTTGTTAAAATGTAACATTGTTGTGGCTATAGGTATTACAATTTATTTATTGAAATCGAATAAGGAAAATATACTAGGAATAGTATATTCAAGTAGGTATAAACCCTATTTACATTTTTCGACAATAATTAATCTATATTAAAGACTAATATATACAAGTATTCTATTTTTAAAAGCTTATTATTCATACCTTTCACATGGCCTTATACTTCAGTAGCTCACATCACCTTTTTTTTTAACGTTAGAAAAATGCTTTACGCGTTTTCCCCACGGGAACAGTGGGGGGAATGTGGGACTCGCAGGTGTCCAAGGCGCCGAGTGCGCCCCGAACATCGGAATACCCACTAAAAAACCAGCGGTACCTTTTCCGTCTTAACGAGGACCGCCACGGAATCGCTTTCGCATGCTACCGTGACAACTCGCAACACCTGACCTGTCACCTAAATATTTATATTTAGTATTTTTCTTCAACTGTTTAGTGTCTATTTGTATTTCCTGAATATCATACAGCAAAAGCGCTCTTCTAATAGATCGACTCGTATGGAGTTACTTTTATATTTTAACGTAATATTACGCCTTCGCGATGCTGCTGAGTCATCTGTCAAAGATGCAGAGGCCTATATGATGATGATTACGCCGCATGGAAAGGGTTAAAATCCTGTTACAAAACGTAGAAACACTTATTGCATAATGAATTAGTAAAGCTTTTGCGCAATATATAAGTAAAATAATGTTTATTTATTTATTCAGTTGTTACTATTGTTACACATGCAAGAACAAAAAAAAGAAGTTAATTGCACTTCTAATTATAGGACATTACATGGCAAACAATGGTGTTTATACTTAATTATGTTTAAGTATTAGTAATATAAGATTAATATATGTTATTTGATAGTCGTAAACTAAACAAGGAGGAATTTATATCTTAATACCTTTAGTTGTAGTTTGGTTCATAGTGGCTTACCACTATGAGCCAAACTCTTGAGAAAACATGCAATAAGATAAAAACTTAACGAGTCCTTGATTTGTGGCGCAATTATAAAGTGATTTATATGTGAGTCTGGGGTAATAACTATAAGACTTCTCATCTATTTGCCTGAGCCTTTCCTATAATAGAATAGCAATGTTCTCTAAAAATGTTAATTTCTTCTTAACTAATTTCAGACGTCAACTTTTGTATTCCTATGGACGGGTGTTAGAGGCACTGGTTTCTACAAGCGTTATTTATTCGGGGGATACACTCTCGCGAACGCGTTCGAGTGGCTCATATACTTTACAGGCGTCTTCACCAATTTACCTGTCTCGTTATATAATGTGTACCAGTAAGTGATATTATTTATTTAAATTCTTGAATGATAACCTTGTGGGAGGGCTTTGTGCGAGCCCTGTCTGATGAGTGGGTGGGTAGTGCATTGCAAATAAATATAAAAGTACAAAAAATGTACAGTTATCACTGGGATAACTGTACATTTACTTCAAGAATAACAAGCATTTATGAGCCTACTTGAATGGAATTTAGATTTTTCACTTTTTATTGACCGTAAAAATTATCCGCAGATCGTATAAACTACGGACGGGGAAAATGCGTTCAACGACAGAAGCGATACGGCCGTTGTGGTCTCTGCTGAGCATGATGGTCGTGTGCTCGATATGGGTCCACAAATCGGATCGGTTGCCGGACTGCGACCCGCGTGCCTTATTCCTACTCATTGGAACACTGTTCAGTAATGTTGCAGTAAGTTATTTTATATCTATTATTTATTAATAATAAATATCTAGTCCATATATATTAACGATATTAATTTATCGAATATTGCTCGACTTATTTAGCAACGACAGTTTAGATTGTTATTCGTCGGCTACCTATTTCAATTAACAAAACAAATGAGCTATTTGGTCACCTGATTTCAACTCATCACTGTTGCCCATAGATCTTATATCCATTATTCTTTAGTGCCTGTAATTACATTACTTACTAACAGTCAGATCGCCAAAAAGCAATACAAGGTATAGCTGCTTGGCGGTCGAATAACTAATGAGTTGGTGTTACCCACGCTTTATCGACGACATACAAGCTGTTTCGTATATCTTATGAAATCTCAGTGACCCCATACTTACATTCTCAAATTCAAATTTGAAATTGAGTGCATAACAGAGTGAGAATTGTTGACATAAACTCATTTACATGAATTATAGTGGCTCAATGTGTATTTTATTTTCAGTGTCGTCTCATAGTGAGCCAAATGAGCAACCAGCGGTGTGAAATGTTCAATTGGCTGCTCTGGCCATTGTCGGCTGCTACCATGGTCTCCATTGCCTTTCCTAACTATGAACTAGTAATGTTTTACACTATGATCGCTATGAGTATTGCGGCTCATATTCACTATGGGGTCTGTGTGGTGAGTATTATTATAATATTTAAGTTTTTATGAAATTTGAATATCAAGTATTATAGTATGTTTTTTCTGTGTAAGTATTTATACACCAAATTTTGCGTGCTAAGATTATGAATTTTTATTTTTCTTGCTTACATAGCAAATAATTGCACATGGCTTAATTTAGCCATTCCTACATTCAACTGATAAAATATTTATTTACATATCTATACACTATCAATGTTTAATTGTTTTATATAATTTTCAGGTAAGCCAAATGTGTGACCACTTCCGAATAAACTGTTTCCACATAAAGCAACGTTCAGATTGACTCTTAGATGACAATGCGTGCTAAATAACATAACATTGAATGCCTTTATCTTATGTTAATTGCATTTTATACTATATGAAAGTCATTGTAAGGGTATACACATAATGTATGTAACTATGCAGTCATCTAAATTATATTTAATCTGTGGATTTTTCTTTTGCATAAGTCCAATTGACAATATGGTGTACAAGTTACAGTAATAATGCAATTAATCATGGCAACACAGTCACGCTGATATTACATACATGTATTATAAATAAATATACACATAGTTCATATTGATATAAATGAAAAAAAACCTTATTTTATTATAAATTTTAATAAACATCATTGTAACAAATTTAAGTTTTGCTTTTGTCTCGTAACGGCTAAAATTAATTTATATCAATACGAATAATATTTTTATTTGTATATTTATTTTTTCGGCACAATGTTGTTTTATCAATGTTATGTTATTAAAAAAAATGTGTACAACAAATAATTGACTTGAAAATTGAAATAAATATCTAAAACATTTTTTCTTTTATCTTTACACATTTTTGTTTGAGTGTTTGTAGCACGCATTGTCCATGAATTTACTAATAGATTTTTAGTGAATTCATTTACGGATATATCGATTCGTTTCTTAACCGTTAATTATATTTGTAATAATTTATGTTTAATTTACCCTAATTAAGTTTCCTAAGGGAATACGCATATAAGATAATCGGCAGCTGGTGCTGTTGAACTTATTTTGGTTTATAAGTAAAATCCATCATAAGCAAAGCTGAATAATAAAACTCACGCGTTTGCTCTGCCAACTCGAATGACAACTGTTGTTCAGTACTTTTTTTTTCTAACACTACTTCGTTCGAGACAGGGTTCACAACCTAAAGCCAGGCAGTTATCGTACCAGGGTCCGCAAAATATCGTACATCAGGATAATGATTATAACATACAATAACATAATACAAAATCACAACAATATATGTTAAATAACTTGTAATTGTAGTTAAAGTCAGCAGTGAACTAAAAAAAAACAAGAACTCCAAAATACGCAATATATTCTCCAAATATTATCAAATTCAAAGAGACCGTAACTGCCAACACTCCACCTCAAACCAAGATCGGTGATTGACAGACAGTAGCAACCAATAAAAGGATATGAGCGGATGCAATGACAGCAAAAACAATTGTAATTTTTATTGATTACTGTAATTATCAAATTTTGCATCATAATGAAAATTATCGTACAATACTAGTGTACCATCGTACATCGTACTTGTACGATAATTATCGTACGGTTGTGAGCCCTGGTTCGAGAACTGTCAATTTCGATCAATCGATTTTGACATTATCTATACGCACTATAGTGCGCGAATAACATTATCTGAATTTTCAGTTTATGTTATTCAATATAGACTAAAAAGTGAGATTGTTCAGCATTACCTATTATAAAAGTAATTATTGTAAAATTATTACTCGTAAGTACTAATACTAATATTTTAATTCGACATATTCGTCTATTAAAATTATTAATACTACTTTAAATTAACATGACTAATAAAATCGTACATTTTGATGTTTTAAATAATACTCTTGTATTATTATAATGTGTACAAAAATATATATTTAAATAACGCTATTTGCATTTTAAGCAATATACACAATTTTACGTTAATTGTGCTGTTTTTGTCACAAATAAATGTTTCTAAATTAATTTGACAGGACTTTAAATAAAGCTATCACTTTCTCGTATGTGAGGTTAAAAGGATAGCAATATTTTGTTGTCAAATTAAGTCAAATACACTTTTACTCTAAGTCTATTTTAAGACTTTATTTTATTTACGCTGGCGCGTAATTTTCACGCGAATTTGCTCGATCGCTTTTTACTGTGTATACGTTTCTCATAAAATAACATTATAACAAAGTAATTTTATACAATCAAATTATTTTTATACGACTATTTTCATTTTAAAAAAATGTTAAGAAGCCGGTAACGCCTTAGTATAGTTTTAATACTTTTTGTCAATTAATATTTAATCTGTGCAAAATTTTGATAATGCGTATTCCTTTTAAAGTATTTCAAAGAGATTATTTTTTTAATAATTATATTATTTTAACTTGCAATACCAGTTGTATTATATGCTATATTTACGTCATATTTCACAGAATTATGACGTTAATTCATTCCTATGTAATTATATAAAAATAATATTGAACAATATGCAACATAAAGTTTCTTTTTATTTTATTTTCTGTTATTGCGTGGATCTATTGTATTCTGCCAATGTGACGTATGGTAATTAAGAGTTTAACCACCAGGGCGATTAACGTTTCAACGATGGAAAAAAAATGTTTTTTTTTTTACATTTTCTATGTACAAAAAAAAAATTATTTTTGGGATTAATAATTTTTTAATATAAACTATATTAATTGTGCATATTTACGATTTATTCTTTATGGGGGTAATTTACGGCAGAGCAGAATAGAGCCACATCCATATTGCTATTTAATGTAATTGAATCTGAAACCTGTAACTTGTATAACTTTAAAATATATATATCAACTAAACTCAAATTGAATGATACCTCATGTGAGTTTTAACGCAAATCCGTAATTTAACTTTTAAAACTCACCCTAGGGGTCCATAATGTATCGGAATGGCTCAGATGGGCTCATGCATTGTAAAGTGAACGTCGTCCATTAAAAGTGTAATTTTAACGATATAACTACATTGTCATGTAATATAAAAGTATTGAATTATTTATCTAATGATCCTAGTCACGATTCTGAATCAAATTAATTTTACATAAATTTGTAAAAACAGACCTCACTAAGATTATAAGTCTGATTTTAACCCACCAGAAACATTAATTGTTTTCTAAATCTAAAATCCAATCAGATTCCTACAAAACATTAATTATATAAGAGTATACTTTAATATACATATTTATCAATATATCCGACATTGGTCTTAATTTTTTTTTTTGTATTTGACAGGTCTAAAAAAATTGCAGGTCTTTATGAACCAATTTATGAATGACTTTTAAAGCACTAGTATTTATATTTTGTACAAATTTGATTGGAAATAGCAATATTTGATTGGTCTGTTTTATATTTTTATTAAAATAGGTATGTACTCTATATTTCAAATATAAATTAATCTTTTATGATAAGCATGTCATATATCTAAGAGTTCATTTCAATAGAATTCGTACAAATTATCGAAAGTTACATTTTTGAACTATTTATTTTGAATGTAATGAAATTAAATCTTATTTTTTAACTAATAAAAACAAAATGTTTTATGATGATTTGTTCAAATTTGACGTTTGATCTGAACAAAACAGTATACTAATGAAAAATGAAAGTGTCTGTTTACAGCAAGAATGTGAAATTTCATATAACATTGAGTGAGAGAGATGAAACATGTTCTTCCCAATCTGCCTTGATCAAATGTGATAGAATAATAATTAGCTAGCTAGATATTCGCTTTTACACGGACAAAACACTGTCAATGCTTATCGCAACACACTCACATGAAAATATAATATTATAAATCTTTATTGTTTTATTTTATGAAACTAGACAAATAAATAAAGACCTTAAATATGTTTAGAATTTTTATTTTTTAATAAAATATGATATTTTACATTTTTTTTATACTGAATAATTTGCAGGAAGCAGTCTTTGAAATAAAATGCATCAGAAATTAAATGTGAAAAATTAAAACTGTATATAAAATATTTGGATCCTATTGTCCATTCGCGTTAAGAAAATAGTCATCGTATTTCGCCGGCCCAAACCCCGAACTAAACAATCAGGTCGCATAAAATTATGAAGTCAAGTTCGCAATTACCATTAGCAGTTGAAGACAGACTTTCGTACGAAACAGTTGCGTTACCTACAATAAATTTTAAAAATGAATATCTTACCTATTCGTAATAATAAAAGATCGATAATTGATAGCAAGGAAAGACGAATGCTTAATTTTTTTTTAAATACTTAAAACTGTGCGGTTTAAATGAAACTTAATGCAATTAAAATTATAAGAAAATTCTTTTATAATAAATAGAAACGAATATTCTAGTGATACTGATTAAATATATTATTAATTGTTTTATAGGCCCTGTAGTTGCACTTAATGACTATTTTCTTCATGAATGGACTATAGGTTTGGTTTAATGTTCAAGAGATTTTAACCACCTAACATAACTGCATAATGATTAATGCAAATAATTAACTACTAAATAACTACCATGTGAAGTGTTAGACACCATATGTCATTTTCTGTATGTGTATGTAAAATTTCATGATAATGGGTTCAATAGTTAAATTGTGGAGATGTAACAACTTTGCAGATGCACACGCATGCCAAAATACAGTCACAACCTGAATACTTGTGTATATGGATTAATAATATTTAAAAAAATAGTAATAACTTATTTTGCAATTACGTTGTATTGTTCAGAATGTTAAACGGGGCTTGTGTTCTACCTGTACAATATAGGGTACCTACATTGAATTGCTAACATGTTAAATTGATAATCATTTATCGTTATGGCAGTTTTATAGTTTATACTATTGTATAAATAATTGTAATTATAAATTTTGTAATATCTTTATGTAATTTATAATGTATTGTTTTTAATTTTCTGCAAATACTCTCCTTTTACTCTATCTCTATCTGCAACATCTGGTAAATAAGGTGTCAAGCCTCTAGCCCTTCTATCTTTAGTCACTTTACCCTGAAACAAAAAAAAAAATTACAGTCAATTATTATTCTTTATTTTAACATAAGGACCCTTTAATTTCATTTATTCATTAACCATTAAAGATGCTTTAATTATTCGGCCAGGCAGTATATAATGTATATTTTTTAATTGTAACCTATTTTTGGTAGTAATTTTCATACACAACAGTATTCAAGGTGTATTATTATGACAGTTTATGATGGATATAATTATTATAGATAACAGTAATCCTACAACTGAATAAAAGGTGCTATCTTCTCTTTATGGACTGATCACTATACTAATTCCGTGACATATATACTTTTTTTAATATAATAATCTTGGGGCCACTGTGTTAATTATCAAAATACCAATTACCCAATAGGTATTTTTCAAAAATTACGTACTAACCCAGAATTTTTTACATGTATTGTAATTATCGAAATAGGCTTCGCATTTTTCTTGCACAAAATTATTCTTGTTCAAGCATTCATAAGATTTTTCCTGCTCCTATAAAAAAATTTAATATATCAATTATATAATTATATTAAAATTGTAATGTTTTTTTTTAACTTATGCAACAACCTTTAAACATGGATTCATACGTTCGGCTTCAAGGTTTTTCATTATTATTTTTATTTTTATCCAATTTTAATTATAATCCTACTTGCGTGTCTTTGAAAACATTTTATGACTTTGATGTTTACATTTATATAAATTGTAAAGTCAAATGTCAACTGATAAATATTAAGCTCTACGACACCAAAAAGTATTAGTTTTTTATTTTATATTAGATATCTATGATGAAACTAGGCAAATTAACATGAATTAGTGTTACTGCTGTGTACCCAGTTTTCAAAAGGAAATGAAACAAAAAGAAAAGAAAGAAAACCCCACATTATCTTCCAAAATGTAATAAACTTGTAAATGATTTATTTATGTTATATTGTATCTTTTTTACGTTAATAAAATATTTTAGAAGGAACCTGTTTTCAAAAATCCATAACATTAAATTATTATTCATTAAAATACTTAGTACTTTAGTACTCCTCTAAATGTTTTGAATATGAATTTTAACATAGATAATTCAGAACTCTTCAGAATCAAAGTTAATCTGTTGTCTTGATTGATGATTACACAATCGTAATTGTTAATCATTAATCTGATTTCATTTTGCCCAAGTCTGGTACATCGTCTTAAAATATTGTTCAATGATATGTTTCATTAAGCACACACGATAAAAACATATCTATGTGCATGATCAATTGATCAAAAAGAAGACATAAAATTAGATTTAACTTTATTAGGAATTTATGAAATCATAGTTTTAGCATCTTATTGTTTAAATGCTATTTATTTTTTAAATAAAAAAAATCATAATAAACATTGTAACTTATATGCGTCAAACAGAT
The DNA here is from genome assembly GCA_905147175.2 of Nymphalis urticae. Lineage (NCBI taxonomy): Eukaryota > Metazoa > Arthropoda > Insecta > Lepidoptera > Nymphalidae > Nymphalis > Nymphalis urticae. Next base: position 2,612,872 of record LR990007.1, read on the forward strand.
CGTATTTGTTTTCTACGTCAGTTATTTTTCGCTTTATAAAATTAACCAATCAAAGTACACAGATTTTGAAAAAAAATTGATACGATTAGTTAAATATTACTAATGCAGAAAATATTTTTGTAAGCCAAATAGAACTAACTAAAATTACGACGCGAGTGTAGTGTTAAAAGAACAGCCTCATTTATTTGAAACTATTAATGTTTTACAATGTTTTTTCGTAAAGTAAGTGCCTAAGCAATTATAGAATAGTTTTAACGTATTAGTGATACTGTGTTAAATGCTTTCGAGATGTCGAAGAACAAAATAGCCGCTCGGATCGACAGTCAAAGTGTTGAAGTAAAAACTAAGGTATGTGGGAGCAAATTTCTAACTTCCTTACTTAAAATGAATGTCATTTACAATATTTATGTAAATAAAAAAAACTTTCTGTTCATATATAAATTAATAGGCTAAACTTCTCGTATTTTATCTTTTGTTATAAAAAATTATCGAATCTTAACGTGAACATTTCTGTTAATTTGTTAGTAATGTAATGAATGCAAAGAGGCATTAATTGAGAAACTAACGAACTAATTAAGAATAAACGGTTTAAATAAACTGAAAATGACATTATTGTAGATCAAGTTTAAATCGTTAAAATACAGCTAAGATAACTTTTATTAACTTTTAAGATGCCTACAAAGTTTTATGAGTTCTTAATTCTTTTAAAAATAAAACATTCAGCATCAAGCATAATTAACAGTAGTCAAATTATTTATAACAGAAGTTATTTCTGTAATTTATAACAAAGTAGTCTAAAAGTTTATGTATAGAAGTGATATCGAAAAACTTTCTATGCCTTATTGTTAAGTTAGTTTATTGTTTATCTTTTATGGAATGTATGGAATTTTGATCAGTGTTTAGGTTAGTAAATTAGCTTAAAATACTTCGAACTTTACCTGTTTGATAAAGTTATTTAGGAAATTTCTTCCAACTATTCTATCTTAATCAATAACTTCTGGTTAATTGTTATGAGAATATTCATTTAGTTTTTCGTTATAATATATTTCTATAATTAAAAGTCATTGTGAAATTTATTATTTGTGAAACCATAGTAACTGATACACAAATTGATAATAGTAAGATAGTATAGTATTTTGAGAAAATAGATTGCAGTGCTTGGAACATGTGAATCTTAATCGAAGTTTGCAGGCTAAACTCAGGCAAGCACTACTGAATTTCCATGTGGTTAACTTATGGTTATAATTCGTCCCAAGCTCAACCAACCCACATTTGTGCACCGTGGTGTATTACACCACCAGCTTATAATCTTCTCAAAAGTAAAGGAGGCACTGCACCTTGGGACAGGCTATTACTTTGTTACTATATTTATATAACATATAGCAAAATTTATATTTATAAATATTTGTTTGTTTTCAGTTTGATGCAGAATTCCGAAGATTTTCACTGAGTAGATTGGAAAAACTGAAATACGAAGACTTCAAAGCTCTTATCGAGAAACTATACAGACTTCATGATGTTACCTTCCTCATAAGTTACACAGACCCTCGTGATGGTGATCTTCTACCTATCAATAATGATGACAATCTTGCGAGAGCTCTACTTACAGCAAGGCCTCTACTCAGGGTCATCATACAGAGAAAAGGTAAACTAAAATACTTTACTACTATGATTAATCCACATAGACGCCCCCTATCTAGAATCCATTATCTAATAAAACCAGACACCTCTGTCCTTAGATTTTTTACTAAGATCAAAATATAATATATTTATCCTTAAGTATATTTGGTAAGACTTATTTAATAAAAATAAAGAAGAAGACTAATAGAGGCATTAGCCAAAAGGTCTGTGTGGATTAGTCGTCGTAAATCTATTTTTATATACAATTATTATTTAAATGACTTTTGACATTATTAAATAACACATTCAATTACTTTATATGTATCAGAGTATACAAGCATTAGTACCATCTTAAGTTGCAGCAGGCATCTTTAAGGTCTCAATATAGTGAAAAACCATACTTGAATTTTCTTTATACTTTTAAGAATAAGTGAGTGAATAATTACTGTTTCGGAAAATTAAAATGCATATTCAAGGCATTATTAAACATGTATATATATATTGTGTATAGACGAGTGTATAGATAGATATACTATACTTTTTCTATATTTCATACATATATTCTTGTATTGTGTATATATATAAACTTGATACTCTTAATATGTATTTGATGATGGTATTTATATATATATACATACATAACTCCAATAAGGCGGTTAAAGCTTTTTGTTAACAGCAGCATAAGAAAGCAGTAGTCAAAGAAAAATGGCAATTGTATAATCCCAGTTACTTTTAATTTAAAATTCGAACTTTAAATTAGCGATTTTTGTTGTACATTTTTTTTATAAATATAATAGTTGTAATACATATTTTTTAATTTGATACACTATCTAAATTAGTAAAAATCTCATAATAATCCAAATACTTTATATAAACTGTATTCCCAAATAGCACTTAAAAAAACGAATGCTGGTCATTTTATCAAATCATTCCTCATTTAAATTATCTGTAATTGGATTGGATATTGGATGTAAAGATTCCTTAACCAAACCCCCATTCCATAAATTGACCAATTGTTCTAATTTCAAACAAGTGTTTACAAACAACTACATTGCTGGAGTGTTAAAATGTTTATACAATACATTGACGCCTATATACAGAGCACATATATTAAATACTTTTGTTGCACTATAACACTTATAACTGTTGAATTAAGGGTTATTTTTAAATACATGGTTCGTTATATAAATCGGATATGGCCCGTCATTATGATGGTTTATTAGCATAGAATGCGACACTCCCATATTGTTGCGTGTTGACTTTTTGAGTGACTATTGTGAAGAGATATGGTTCAAAATTGTCGTACGTGTACCCTTATCTATTGTTCGAAGTTTTTAATGAGGTTTTTTTTATGTGTCTCGAATATGGCGATGTGGGTTTCATATTCAGCCTAATTCCATAAAACATGTACTAAGATGCATGATGATGAATAATTATCATGACGATAATCTATCTCCCAAGACTACCAAATAGCGCTGAAGATTTTATAGTAAACGACTGCGCAAACACAATTGTTCCCTCGGCTGCTAAGACAAGGAGCAGACCCATCGCTTTTTCTCACTTTTCTAGATCCATTCATAATACGACTAACTTCGTAATGCCTTAAGACTACGTGACGGAAAAATAATGTTTAATGAATCCAGATTTAAACCCGGTACCTTGGGAATGTGGGGCCGTATAAACGAGCCACTAGACCGACGAAACAATTATGATGATACACAAAGAGCTCTAGTAAATTGAATTGAAGAACTGGTGTAACAACTGCTATCATGAAATACCTACTTTCTTGATTAATACGATGTCCGTCTCCTGGTCTCAAACTATCTTCGTGCTAGATTCAAGACGATCGGTCGGTGCGCTAAAACGTGAAAGCAGAACGGACATATACACTCACTTTCACATTAATAATAATATTATAAAATATTATATTATTGCATTTATTTAACGCCACTAAACCACATTTTCATATATTTATTTTATCTATGTAAGAGTAACTTGAGCCGAGATGGCCACTGGGCCACCACTGGGTAAGAACGCGTGAATCTTCACCACTGAATTTTCATGTGCTTAATATGTGATTATAATTCGTCTCGTGCTTTACTGTGAAGGAAAACATCGTGAGGAAACCTGCATGTGTCTAATTTCACTGAAATTCTGCCACATGTGTATTCCACCAACCCGCATTGGAGCAGCGTGGTGGAATAAGCTCCAAACCTTCTCCTCAAAAAGGGAGAGGAGGCCTTTAGCCCAGCAGTGGAACAATCACAGGCTGTTACTGTAAAGTAACTTAGATTATTTTTCCTTAAATACGTTACTTTTTAATAACGTTTTCAAGTTTAAACCGTTGCACCGATTTTAATTCTCAGATTATGAGAATATAATACAAGGTACTATACACCAACGCAATCTCTAGTGATAAGTAATATAGAAATTATATAATAATATAAATCAAGCATAACATAAAAAATAATTATAGTTTTGTTCGTATACGATACGTTTGCGCATCCGATGGAATTTAAACTTTGTTGCTCTCGGTACGTGGCTGAATGTTCTTGATATATTGCCATTAAAGTACAATAAGTGGTATGTGGGTAGGGTTGCCAGGTCTTAATATACAAAGCCGAAGCCGAACATATATATATTTTAAAGCTGTACATAAGAAGTATATGTTTGAAGAGCTAGACATAATCTTTATTATATCGTTCGGCATTGCCTGGTTCCTTCAAAAGACACCGAATGACTGCGTTACGCTTAGTGTAATATATTTATAAAATCCTTATATACCGGGCGTATTTCGGTTCATTCGAACTGATGTGACTTGGGGAACTTCAAGAAAATATCCTATACCCTAACACAGAACTCCATGCGGGATGGTAGTCACTTTCCATCAAGTGAACCATCTGCTCGTTTTTCCCCTTTTCACTTAATAAAGAAAGCATACCGGATACTACATAAAAAACCAAAGACGGCTCAAATCTACCTTCGACCCCTATATTTTTATATATAGTGTACATACAGGGCTTATAATTTATTGTTAATATATGTTATATATAAAATTTAAGAAAACATTTCAAACATTTGATAACCGCTATGAAAGCCAAATATTTTTTAATCTCCGCTAATAACGTTCACGGTGCGATGAGTAAACGTATAAGGCTGATTACACACTTAAACTTTTTTTTTTTAATTTACTTTTAAAATGTTGATAAATAATAACAAATTCCTGGATAAGCATGAATATAATATAATATAATTGAAAATTATGAATAATCCCACTAAAAAAATTAATGCTTAAGTGCTAGACTGAGAAAGAAAACATCGTTTAGAAACTTGCATGTGAAGGATGAAAATCCACATTTAAAGATAGATTCTTATAGATCCGCATTGGAACAGCATGGTGAAGTGAGCTCCAAGCCGTCCTCTCAAAAATATAGAATGGTTTAGGTTAGTGGGACAATTCCAAAGCGTACCCATAACCTCGCCATTTGCAGAGCAAAGCAACACCGTGGTGGTTTTAGTCAGTAGGAGTCCGACATAACCTTCCATCATCTCCGAGATGGTATTCATGAGGATTTCCACACGAAAAAAAAGTGAGACAATCCCAGCATAAAATTATAAATACTAAAGGACTTCAAAATTTATTGGTTCTTTGAAATCATTATCGATTAAGTGCCCCGTGTTTTAACCATTGAGGGCGAATTCTTCTAACAAATTGTCATTTTGTAGCAATCGACTCGAAGAGTAATCGTTGCCGTTTATCCGTTGTACTATTTTTTAATGTACTTATCGACTATTGGCATAAAAGTTAATAATTAAGTTTGATTTTGACGCAACAGTATATGTTAATATCATATAGGTTCGGTTTCGATTCGAATTCTCTTTTACTGGTGGTAGGGCTTTGTGCAAGCTCGTCTGGGTAGGTACCACCCACTCATCGGATATTCTACCGCAAAACAGCAGTACTTGGTATTGTTGTGTTCCGGTTTGAAGGATGAGTGAGCCAGTGTAATTAACAAGGGACATAAAATTCTTAGGTCCCTAGGTTGGTGGCGCATTGGCGATGTAAGCGATGGTTAGCATTTCTTAAAGTACCAATGTCCAAGGGCGTTTGGTGACCACTTACCATCAGGTGGCCCATATGCTCGTCCGCCTTCCTGTTCTATAGAAAAAAAATATATATATATAGAATAGTCGAAGTTGGATTGGATCGGGAAGGTATCATAACCGTTTTATATTAGTAGAACTGTCCCCCTGGACGTCTCGGCTCTATGGTTGGTACGTTGTACAACCTGCCTTATATAAGGCTAATTTAAACTTGAAACCAACGATGCGAAGCGCTATTTTGATATAGAGAATGTGGCGACCGAACATATTTTAAACGGTAAAATATATATACATATATATATTCAAAGGGTATTCAAACTAAATCTAACAAATTTCAAAAGTTTTTAATTTTTTGTAATTATTAATTTAATAATTAGTGTAATTGTTTTTTTTTTATATTTGCGTTCTGAATCGATTAATGACTATCGACTACGAATCGAATGGTCGGTATCGATTAAGGGGTAATATCTAAATATGAAATAATTACTTTTATATTTAATTATTCAATTCTTTGTTTATATCAATAATTAAGAATGTTTCTTTTCACAACATTCCTTTTTTCTTACATTTCATTAGAGATGTTTGATAAAATTCTGGACCGATTTGGATCTGATAACGATGACATTTTAAAGCTAACCTAAAATGAACTTCATAGTCATTGAAATAAGGCTTACTATGGTCTGAGAAAGGATATCTATGTTTTATCAACTCGAATCAAACGGCCCAAGAAAATTCATAAGACGTCAATGACTTGCTTTTCACGTGATTCCAATGTTTGTTTTTCCTATCATGACAGTAAGTATGTAGTAAACAATTTTTTTACCTAATTCCTTTTTTGAAATATTCAATCGAATATAAATTGCAATTGTTTTTTTTTTAATTGAAGTATATTAGTAACGTCTTCAGTTAAACGTGCGCTAACATCCCGCCCGGTGACGCTGTAGAGGCCATTAGGGCCAATAGCAAGTAGACATTTTAAAAAACAAAAATTGCGCTAACAGTGGAGATGACTGTGTCACATTTGAACTTGAGAATATACGTCGCATAGCCCGTAATCCGCTATTGACGTTTTACTTGCAAATCTGAGACTTTTGCATAATTTGTCAATCAAATGTCAATATGAATTCAATATTTCTTAAAACGTTTTTAATGAGCATATTTTTGAACTTCTAAATCAAGTTTCTAAATATAAATATGCAAATACAAAATACCTTAGTATATTTTCTCCCTCTCTGTTTGTCAATCTTTGCCGTTCGATAGGTTTTAGAATTATAAATAGTAATAAGAGTACAAATTCAAATGATTGACGTATGTAAATTCTCGTATGTTTTCACATTTCAAGTTTGTCCAATTTCGACCATTCCGCGAAAGCTTGTTAAATATTTTATGTTTAGTATTTCTAATAAAATGTTATCTAAAGCATTAGACCTTGATACGACGAGAGCTCTCATAGTTTGTAGTTAAAAAAAGAACAATATCATACAATGGTCGAAGGTCGAGTTCTTTATGCATTAGAATAACATGACTTTTTTTTAACCAGAATTTAATAAAGATAATGGTATTGATGTTATCACAAGCGTTTATGTCATTCATTAACGTTTTTGAATTTCGAAATAGGGGTACAACGTACAACGTAAAACGGTGGTAAAATGTCAGAAAGTGATATGCGACATTGACCTTAATAATCATAGAATATCAAGAATACACGCATCAAAATAGTATATCACCATAAGTCGGTTGTCATAATTTTAAGGGTGAGTAATGAAGATACTTCTTACAGAATAGCACTGCTAGATAGATCACGTGATTCAAATCCGAGCAAGCATCTCCGATTTTAAGAGTAAGGAAGACCGTTACTCAACCGTGGGACTTTTACACTATCCTTACTAATATATAAGCGAAAGCGAGTTTGCTTGTTTGTTACGCTTCACGTCTTAACTTCTTAACCGATCATTATGAAATTTTTGAATTTTGAATTGAAAAAAGCACATAGGAGATATAACATCTCCCCCCACCCAGACACGAAGATTAATAATAACTTTCATTCATTAGTAGAAATTGAACGTAGTCATTTTACAAAATATGTCTATAAAATTTAATTTCAATTGTGCTATGCGTATTTCTATTTCTATGGAATAGGTAGGCGGACAAGCAAATGGGCATTAGCATTTAAATAAATTTTAATCATCACTTACATCGCCAATGCGCCACCAACTTCGAGAGAAGGTTATGTCCCTTACGTCTGTAATTACACTGACTCACTCACCCTTCAAACTGGAATACAACAATAACAAGTACTGCTTTTTTGCGGTAGAATGTCTGATGAGTGGGTGGTATCCTATCCAGACGAGCTTGTACATAGCCCTACCACCAGTAAAATAGCAAAAGGAATATAAGCTACGTTTATTTACTAATAAATAAAAGAAATAATCTAACCACAATCATTTTTTATTTCTATTAGTTACAACATTTTTTTCGATAAATATATTATAATAATAATTTTCTTAAATTTAAAAATACATAAGTACCAATGGTTTTGTACTAGTATTAAAATTGATAACAATTAAATACTACAATAGTTAAAGGTCACTGCTCCAGTTAAAACTAACAGCCATTAATAACCGTACAGTGTAGTCTGCTAGCAATCATGTTCCGAATGGTATAGCGCATGTTGCTCCAATACCATTATCCAATCAAATCCAAAAAAAATCCAATATCAGAGGATGAAAAGGTGTAAATATTTTTAGCATTATTTACTAAAAGCAAAGCTAAATAAAATATCTCTATTAATGATTAAAATGGTGAAGATGATATCATCCTGATCCATTTTCATCTAACAAGGGCGATGGGAATGTAAAGAGTTCAGGTGCAGAATCAACGACCTTACATGATGCACTGGGGCTTAAACACTTCTAGGTTCCCAAGTTTTTGGAAGAAAAACCAAATCAATCCCAACAAGATAAGATTGTGTTTGTGTGTGTATAAAAAATTATTGGTTTCTTATATTAATTAGTTAATGTTTAATTTTCTTTTGTTTTTTATTTTAGTATATAAATTTTATTATATATATATAGATTTTTCAATACATTAATTGTAACTTTTTGTCTGCAATCTTTGATTGTGCTGAATAAATGTTTTCTTATTCTAATAAATTTTCGTTGGTCCGATTCGGGGTTTGAATCCATGTCTACGGATCTGCGGCCTTATTAGTCTAGCCACTACAGTATAGCAAGCGATTTTAATTAAAACACAATGTTTAGGTCAAGGAACTGCCTGTCGGTAACCATGCGTAACTAGACTTGCTTCTCGTCGTATTGAATAAAACAAAGAAATACTTAAACACGCATAATAAACGTAATATAAAAATTATGTATGACAGGTTTATCTATTTATATATGTAAGCGAAATAGCACTCGCCGACCTTTTTTTTTTCGCTTGAAAATCACGTTACGCGTTTCTCCCACGGGAACAGTGGGGGGGTATGTGGGGCTCGCCGGTGTCCAAGGCGCCGAGTGCTCCCCGAACATCGGAATAAACACTAAAAAATCAGCGGTACCCTTTCCGTCTTAGCGAGAAGCGCCACGGGATCGCTTTCGTATGCTACCGTGACCACTCGCCGACCTGACTCATCACGAGATCTCTGAAACTATAGTTTCTAGTCAATCGAACTTGAAATTTAGCATTGTTCCTACTTTCGCATTTTACGCAAATCGTATCTATAATTATTATTTTACCCTTACAAAGTCGGGACAGGCAGCTAGTAACATTATAATAACCCGTCCCACCCGACCGGATTGTGCCTAAGTGGGCATATCGAAAAGATCAACTATACAAGCGTGGGCACAACTACGGGTGCACTATAATAGTGGCTAATAATAATAAAATGGCTAATGAAAATCTACCACGTTTAAAAAGCCTGGAGTAAGCTCCGAACGTAGTGTAGGATGCCCTGTGACAAGATGGACCGACGATTTTAAAATGGGTGGCAGGTACGGGATGGATGCGGACTGCTCAAGATCGGGATGGTTGGCGTTCTATGGGGGAGGCTTTCGTCCAGCAGTGGACGGCAAAAGGCTGGAAAATAAAGCTCCGAATCTTCTCCTAAAAAGTGAGATGTTAGCCCAGTAGTGGGACATTAACAGTTTACTGCCCAGACTTAACACGGGGCCTCGTGACCTTAGAAGCCGGCCACTAGACTAACGATGCACTTAATTTACAAACATACGTAACAAATACTCTACTAAACTATATATAATCGCGAATATAATTTGTTGGTGATCGTTTTCGTGTTAAATGACGCATGAAGAGATGCTTGACGTCATCGTGACGCGATAAACTTGTAAAAAATAACAGTTTCATTATTTACTTACTTGTTTTATAAAAGAATAATAGGTTTTTACCATAAATTTATACATAATCAAAGGGCTTTTACATAGTAATGCCTTCAAAACTCATAGACATAGGTTCTATACAATTGCTTTTAAATATTCATTACTAAGGCCGGAATCATTGATCAATTTCTATTTTTTTTAGCTTCACATAAAATTTGAATGACATCAATAGTTGTTTCAAAGAATTTTCTTCTGTTTTCTTTTATAAAAAAAAATAATTTAAATGAGATGACTCAGTGAGAAAAACATGAATCTTTACAGTAGATAACGGGTTCAAAACAGACCTTTGAGTTTTCATGTCCTCAATTTCGTTTTTATAATTGTGGTTGCGGTGAAGGAAAACATCGTTAGGAAATGAAATTGTCCTACGTGTGTAACAGGAGCTGAGTAATTAAACTCTAAGCCTTCTTAAGAGGGAAAGAGGTCAGCGGTAAATAAAATGGCGACCTAAAAGATAAATTTCAAAGCAAACATTGAAAGGAAACGCTAAATGACTAAAACGTTACGCATTGGTGCGTAACTTTATTTGGAAACCTGCAGTCAAGATATTTGTATGGCATTACGGTCTTTGTTCACTGGTCAACATATCTCGGATACCATTAGTCACAAGACGACTTAAGTCACAGCGGGCTTACATGTGACCAATATAATAAAGAGCAACGAAAATTTCAAAACACGAACGTTTAGCGATCGAAAATAATAATTAACATTCAATAACACTATATCTAGATTTGAGATCGAGATACATATACACTACTGGTGGTAGGGCTTTGTGCAAGCTCGTCTGCGTAGGTACCGCACACTCATCAGATATTCTACCGTAAAACAGCAGTACTTAGTATTGTTGTGTTCCGATTTGAAGGGTGAATGAGCCAGTGTAATTACAGGCACAAGGGACATAAAATCTTAGGTCCCAAGGTTGGTGGCGCATTGGCGATGTAAGCGATTGTTAACATTTCTTACAGTACCAATGTCTAAGGGCGTTTGGTGACCACTTACCATCAGGTATATGGGTAACATCGCCAGCCTTCCTATTCTATATTAAAAAAATGTAAGTTTGATGATAATAATATTATCTTATAGGTTATTCTTTTTCAAAAGCTAAGAAGATATCTTTGGATGTCGTATCGTAAATTAGCGTGTCAATAACGTATCTATTGAATTTGAGGACAAAAATAAATTATTTTATGTATATATATTATTTATTGTAATAAAAACAGTATATATTATTGTTATAGAACAAATAAGTAATTACATTTTTTTTAATACTTTTTATGTTACTATGATTACATGGATATCACGTAGTGAATAAAGATTGATCCATCGGTTGATAATTTTACGATCGTTTTTAATTTCGTGTTGTAGATTTAATATTGATTTCGTCTCAGAACTGCGATGCCAATTTAATTTTTCTTTTTAATTAATTATATCATAAGACTAGCCTTCTAATGCAAGATATTTTATTGCATAGTTGTATGAAACCTGCTTGCAAATATCAACAATAGTCAACTATTATACAAGGTTTCAACTGATGGATTCATCGATTTCGACCGTGGCGGCCAATCTCAAGAGATATTAGCCAAACTCAGGCCATAATATTATAGTGGACAAGTGTGTGCGCAAACACAAATCTCTGCCACTCCAATAGTACGATGGGACGGCAACGTGTATACCGAGGCATGGGAGGTTAAGCAGTGACAGCTTACATACTCTGATCTGCTACTGAGAAAACCGAATGTCTATTATTGGATCAATAAGGAGTTTGAATTCAGCACCTCAACTGGACTAAATAAACTGGAAACAAATAACTCTATCTTATGTCTCTAATATATTATTGACTGCCTCGTTGGTCTAGTGGCTTGATGTAAGGCCGCAGACCCGGAGGTTCTGGGTTCAATTCCCAGGTCGGGCCAATAAAATGTTATTTGATTTTTCTGTTAGAAAATTCTCATTAGCAGCCCGGAGTCTGGAAATTGGAAGTGTGTTCACTCCCGTGCCTCGGAAAGCACGTAAAGCCGTTGGTCCTGCGCCTGAACTCTTTCCGGTCGTGTCGGATTGCCGTCCCATCGGATTATGAGAGTTAGAGAATAGAGAGTGCACCTGTGTTTGCGCACACACACTTGTGCACTATAATATCTCCTGCGTAGTTGGTTAATCTCTCTTGAGATTGGCCGCCGTGGCCGAAATCGGTCTGGAGGAGGACAATATATTATACAAATAAACTTATTATTTTTGTTATATTTTACAGGCGACAGTCTTGAGGAGCTCAACGGCTATGGTACGATGCGACCTCGGAACATAATCTCGTCAATACTCAGCGGAACTCCTGCTAAGAACAAGGGACTTGCGATTTCGAACCCTCACGACTTTAGGATGGTAAGATTTTTTTTAAATTATCATTGAGAACACGCATACGCATTTTCATGTCAATAGTCCAAATTAAAAGCTGGCAATAAAAGCGCGCTTGCTTATTTATATTATATGTTAAAACATAAGAAAAGCGCTGTATCTGCTGGTTTTATGTATATTGCGTTAAAAACATCTCCTCATTTATTAGTATAGGTAGAAATACAGCAACTCTTTTACAAAATAAATTTATTAAGCGAAACAGTCGAATAGACATTTGTCGATGAGAGCTTTCATATTTTATTAAAAGCTATCATTAAGGTCTAACAATCTTCAGACAACACTAAAATGGTAACGCTCGGCGATTTAAAAGTTGGTACTCGTAAAAATATTCCTCTAAAAAATATCTTAATTTTAATTGATTTGAAAAATACGTAGAATTCTAATATAGGTGTATTTCTGGAAGTAATTAATAAAATTTCCAATTTTTTTAGTGATTAATTTGCGATGATCTCATTCTTTTCTCTAAAGGCAAACATCGGTACATAGACAATAAAAGTCTAAACACATGTTTCAGTGAATGGAATACATGTATTGTTATGTAAACAAATATTGATAATGTCTTTGATCTCATTGAGAAAATATATTGTGAAATAACTCTAAGCAACTGTGAATTTCTATTGGCCGGACTTGGAAACCTCCCGGGAACTTTATGATCTGCCTTATACTTTGGCCAGTAGACCAAGACATTTAAGCAATAGACCATATATTGTATGACAGTTCGTACTCAGCTCTTTAAATGCATTTACTGGTGGTAGAGCTTTGTGCAAGCTCGTCTGGGTAGGTACCACCCACTCATCAGACATTCTGCCGCAAAACAGCAGTACTTGGTACTGTTGTGTTTCGGTTTGAAGGGTGAGTGAGCCAGTGTAATTACAGGCACAAGGGACATAAGATCGTAGTTCCCAAGGCTGGTGGCGCATTGGCGATTTAAGCGATGGGCAACATTTCTTACAATGCCAATGTCTAAGGGCGTTGGTGACCACTTACCATCAGGTGGCCCATATGCTCGTCCACCTTCCTTTTCTATAAAAAAAAAAAAAAAAATTACATAAATTAAATCTATTTTTCCAGGTATCAGCAATTATCGATGTAGACATTGTACCAGAAACATGCAGGAGGGTTAAGCTGCTAAAGCACGGCTCCGATCGACCTTTGGGTTTCTTTATAAGGTAATGTCAAGAATAATTACTATTGTAATTACAATTGCCTACAATGATAGATTAATTATTTAGAATATATTTTTCTTATTATACTTGGTAGGGCTTTGTGCAATGGTCTGGGTATGTACCACAAATACATCACATATTTTACCGCCAAACGGCAATATTCAGTATTGTTGTATTCCGGTTTAAATGGTGAGTGATTCAGTGTAACTACAGAGATAAGGGACGTATCTTAGTTTCCAAGATTGGTGACGAATTGACGGTGTATAGTATGGTAATCATTTTCCAGTCGACGGTTTATATACATATATAAAATATATCTATTTTTATTGTATTAATAATTGATCTTAATACATTTGTTGATATTAACTATGTCCTAATTTATATAATACAATATTTTGACAAAAACCTAAGGAAAAACTATATCAAATGCGCCGGCTCTTGATAGAGGAGGAGTTTACTCTAGGCGCCAGGTGGTATGGTGCAAAAAATCAAACACGAAAAACAATTTACAGCGTGAATTAAAATTCTGATGGTGCCTTTTAAGAAGCGTGGGTGATTATATAAGTAAAGTTAAAGCGCTAAGCGCTGAAAGGTGATCTCGCTCTACTCTAATCAAGGGCTAGGGCCAGCGCTGGTTATTATCGACATATGTTATCTAGTCCACATTAAACTGGCAATACAAATTTACGTCATGTTTACATTCTTAAAAAAAAGCCGTGATGATCCAGTGGTAAGAAAGCGTAAATCTTAACCGATGATCGTGGGTTCAAACCCGGGCAAGCACCACGGAATTTTCATGTGCTTAATTTGTGATTATAATTCATCTTGTGCTTTACGGTGGAGGAAAACATCGTGAGGAAACCTGCATGTGTCTAAATTCACCAAAATTCAGCCAAATGTGTATTCCACCAACTCGCACTGGAGCAGCGTGGTGGAATAAGCTCCAAACCTTCTCCTCAAAAAAAGGGAGAATAGTTCTTTAGCCCAGCAGTGGCACATTCACAGGCTGTTACGGTTTACATTCTATGTAATAATTTTCAACTTTTCCAGAGATGGCACATCGGTTCGTGTGACACCTAACGGAGTGGAGAGATCTCCGGGTATATTTATATCGAGGCTGGTGCCCGGAGGTCTGGCCGAGTCGACCGGACTGCTCGGTGTTAACGATGAAGTCTTAGAAAGTGAATGGAATAGACGTGTCTAATAAAACCCTAGATCAAGTAAGTTTAAAAGAATTCAAATTATTATCTATCTTTTTCATAATGTTTATTTTTTAGATACTGGTAGTGGACTATTCCTATATATAATGATTACATTAAATATTATTTGATTCGTTAACAAAGCCAAAATAGAAACATACAAATTGTTAAAATTTATAATTCGAATTTCATTACGATTAGTGCAATAGTTTTAGCTCATTAAGGCTAACAGACTTCTTTCATTCTACTTTATTTTCGTTATCTAAAAGTAAAAAATAAAGGCACGTAGGTTTTATAAAATATATGTATTATCTTATACATCTCTTTTAATTAGACTAAAAATTCATATGTAATAATTATTTTGACTATAACTACATCAATATAATAAAAACTAATACAACTCACTTTAGAGCAGACTTTAAAAAATTCCTTTATAGAGAATAAACTTTTCTTGTTAAGTATCTATAAAAACATATACAAGTAAATTGAATTAAATGTACATCCGCCCACCAGGTAACAGACATGATGGTGGCCAACTCGTCCAACCTCATCATCACGGTGCGCCCCGCCAACCAGCGCACCGCGCCGCCGCCGCGCGCGCCCAGCGAGCCCGACGACGACAGGTACGCGCCTCGACACTCACTCGCCGCTCACTCGCCACTCACTCGCCATTCACTCGCCATTCACTCGCCCTTTACCCGTCGCTCAATCGCCACTCACTCGCCATTCACTCGCCCTTCACTCGCCGCTCACTCGCCACTCACTCGCCGCTCACTCACCACTCACTCGCCATTCTCTCGCCTATTCTACCTAGCATCAATGCTTAGTAATGTTGTATTGATTGTGAATTTTGTTTTACATTGCCTATGTGTACGGCCTGTGGTGATGAACAATTACCATCGGGAACAATAAATTAAAAAAGAAGGTTAAACTAAAGTTACCTGGATTACTTTCATAATATAATATTATCAAGAATATCAAATGAAATATGTAAATCAAAGATTCGTTTATCTCGCTCCTCCTCCTCCTACTCCTACTCCTGCGATTTGAATAAGGTACAACTTCAAGTATTGCAAACTAAACTTTAAAATAATCGGAATAGGGTACATTTTTATTAAAAGCCTAACGTTAAAATAAAATATCGTTTTTTTATCCACAGATTCGATCAGGAGGATCAAGACGAAATCGTCGATTTAACAGCGGTCACATTAGAGGATCAACCTGAACCAGCCTTCTCACACATTCCGAGCAAAGACGACGGGCAGATATTGCACCTATAGTACATACTGCAGAGGTACCGCCGCGGCATACACGTAAGAGACATTCCATAGTGCTATGTGCAGTGATCATTCCCTTTTAGATTCTAATACGTAGACAATAAGAGTTGATATCGTGTGTACTTAAATTTTATTTTTTCATTGCAGTAGCATCGACGACAGTAGTGGACGTTTTTTTTTTTAAATGTAAATGTGTCAAATTATAAATTGTTTCGTCTCTAAAAGAGTTAAAATAAACAAAAATCTTGTTATAAAATTGAATATTGTTTAATAGAATCTGATACGAATTGACATATTATATTAAAATTGGAATTATATTGCTATTCCGTATTCGTTAAAAGCAATATCGTATAATGAAATGTGTTCAAATTTTGAAACATATCAATTTGGAAGATAAAATCACTAAAATAAGATAAAAATTAAATTGATGCTTTTAAAAGAGCGTAAATGCCTAAAATTTATAGTATATTATATTTCCATTTTACTATAATTAATGATTAATATTTAACATATCATTAATTAAATATACTAGCGTCCCGCTAATCCGGACTTAAATCGTTTTATTAGTATGAGATTAAAAAAAAAAAACAAATGAATTTTAATTAAAGCGAAATAAGAAAAACATTTAGTTAACTCAATTCGTAATTCGAAAACTTAGAATCTATGTAAGAAGTTCGTTATGGAAAAAAAAAGTTAAAATATTTTATTATCTGCATTTTACAATATAGTCTGTTATATCCGGGTTCAGTGACCCATCCATTAGGATTAGTGGGGCTCGATATGAAATGAATATTATCTACTTGAATTTGAGACGTTTTAGAAATATTTCGTGAATATATATGTTATCTGTGTGCTAAAATAGATTCTTTAAATTGTTAATAATTTGCGGATACGACAATAATGTTAGCTAAATGTTTTGTATTGAATAAGTATGAAATTCCATCCATTTTTTGATTAGAATGTGCATTTTTAGAAGTTTTTGCTGTAAAATATGAACTATTTAGTAATTAGGCTGATGTTCCTGATTCGTAACACCGAGTTATATTTCTCTTGTTTAAACATATATACAAAACGTAGTTAGGTCTGTTGAACAAACGTCACTCAAACTTAGCGAACGGCTCGTTCCTATATTTAAAGAATCGTATAAAAAACTACTTATCGCCCGAAAATCTAAAAGTAAAATTTTTATGTGTAAAGTTTATTTATTACCTAATATACGATCAAATTACAAATGAATATAATATACAGTTGTTATACAAAGTCAAAATTAAAATAGTCTCTCCTGGTTCCCACCCGACGCAAAGCTGCCCATAATGCAGGCTGCATTTCCTTCATTTTCATTTATGTGTTGTACGTTAATAAATAAATTAATAAAAAGCAAAATTAAAACTTGAAATAAATTTACATACGACTGCTCAACTCAAAATCGCTAAAATCACTTCACTCAATGTAAAATATTTTTATAAATATGCGAAAAAATACAGTTAAAACTGTATTGCGTAACTGTAAAAGCGTATTAAAATACGCTTCTTAAAGCGCTCTATCGCTTCTAAGGTAAAATACCTTGCAATAATGTTTAATCGGCTTTATGGTTCGGATTTAAAAACTTTTAATTAAAATACTTTTTTAATAACGCATAATACACTAATAATTTAAAATTCAATATAACCCTAACACAGTGCGTAGTGTTTACTTTACATATAATATTATTTCGTCTACCTTGTACATATACTTGTTCGGTTTATATTATGTGTACAATACAATCTATACAACCAATGATAAGAGAAAACGATTTTTTAATATAGGAAACGAGAACTCAACCGAATCGATTGATTTTAATTCAATAAGTTCATATTTTACTCTGTTTAGCCGTAAAAATTTGATGTTAAGTTTAAGATAGAATAGATTATTTCACTTCCAACGGAAGGTGCTATAGAACTCGTTTATCGTATCGTATACAATACTGTTTCGTAATACAATATATACTACGTTTGAAATTGTAACAAATTATCGTTTGAGAAATTTGATTAGCTTTAAATATAAGAATTTATGTCGTTCATTTGTTTAGATGATATATAATACATTCCATATTTTAGTACATTTCGTGCCTTGAATCTCTGTGTTAAAACAATCGTTTGTACCAATTAAATACGTCGTTAATTATTTGCATTTCGAACTTAGTTTTTATCATAGTTAAACACATTGAAGTGTATAGGGCCTAATATCATGCCTTGCGGCACTCTTTGTAATTATATTCTCGAAAGTATTAATATTTATTATAGACTTATACACTCGAACACATACAAACGCACACACACACAACACACGAACACACATACATACACATACACACGCGTGAATATATACATCCCTTTCTTTTAAGTACCTAGGAGACGATTTATGAATCGTTAGTTAAATTTTATCTCAATTATCAGTTACACTTTTTGACAGTTCTTATATAACGGATTTGTCAATACAATGTCAATTGTTTTATTCCTCTGATAAATTAACTGGCGATTTGAAAATCGATTCTTAGTTTCGTATAACGTATATTTAATTAAACATATGATTAACAAAAACTTTTTTTTTTTAAATAATAATAATGTATTTTTTTTACAATTAGTATAATGCTTAATAATTTTAAGATAAATTACAACTAATCGATTTGTTGTAATCATGTGTCATTGTGATCAAAGAATTTAAATATTCTGAGTCGACCTTATTTCAAATATTTAGTTCATTAGTAATATTTAATGTAACTATTAGTGTGTATTATTAAGTTGTTTAAAAAAAAAAAAGATAATAGTGTATCCGCACTATCAAAGAATTTAGATATCGAAATTGAATTTTTTACGTATCGATATTTATCAATAAACAACTCTATATATTATATACTCTATATTATTAAAATGACATCAATGTATTTTTTTATATTATAATAAGAATTATAAAATTTTGCATTTATATAAATATTGCATTCCAATTAAAGTTTAATTTAAATTTGTATTCTAAATTGTAATATTTTGATCTTAGTTTTCATTTGTCAGTTAAATTCTGTCAATTTTCATTAAGGGTAAGACGAATTCATTCATGTCTTCAAATAACATTTTTTTTTGGCTCTATCTATAAATGTTACGGGGGTGTATAGAGACAATGCTGTGTTCTCTTCTTTCGAATGCCAAATCAATGATGATAGAATGAGAGAAAACAGTGTTTATATGCACACCCGCGAAACACTTTTTATTTGGGTTTGGCCGTATGTTTTGCTAAATCAAAGCAAAAAATTAATTTTTCAAATTTTTGTTTACATAGTTTTTACACGATACTGAACTTTGTTATATAATATGCATATTTAATAGCCTCAGAAATATATGTGTTTTAATGAAATATATGTATTAGATAAGTATTAAAATGTTTTTTTTTTTTGCATAATCTGATAAATTCCAGTTATGTTTATAAAGTTTCAGCCTGTTGCTTGAAACTTGTGATATAGGATTTTTTGTATTCGATCATTCTTAATGTACTTAATTATGTTTATAAAACTTTCAAATCACTGATTAGCGCGCATTGCAGATTTTTTATCGATTGAGCATGCAAAGCTTTGCCTTTGTCCTTCATATTCTAATACTTGAGTTATATTTATAATAAAAAAATTGTAATAATAAAAAAAAACAAATTCGAAAATCGAAAGACCAACGAATTAATAGTTCACTTATAATTTCAGAAAGTTCATCTTATTAACCATAACACCTGTTTGAATTTTAGACATGGCAACACTTATATCAATAATCGATAAATAATCAGTAATGTTCGTTAATGTTTGATTTATAATTCAAATTAGGAGTCGTGGTTTATAATGGGCTCAAATCTATACGGTCCAAAAAATATTATATAAAATATATTCGTTAGGAGATACCGTTATTTACACTAGCTTAGTATACTTGTGCTGTATGTAATTAAATATTATTATTCTTATCTTTTGTTTTTGTTATTGACTTTATTACCCAAATTAATCAATATTGTTACATATATGGTAATCAGTCAGCTACTAATGAAATTATGAAATTCGCTGCTCGACACGAAAGAAAAAATCAAATATAATTGATATTATTTTCCATGGACACGCATTTTGGTCTGTGTGTATTTTTTTAATATTAGTTACAATGTAGATATAATAATAATAAAAATAATGTAAAAAACAATGATTGTGATGCTGCCTAGGAATGAAATTATACATATAACTACCAAACTATAAACCAACAGGATGATACACCAGAATGACGTCACGGACAGCACGTCTATGGAGACTTCGAGATAACCTACCCCAACTGATATACACATATAATATTTGTATTAGTTAGAGTGTGTTTGATAATCGCTGCGGAAGTTTCCACTGCAGGGCAAAAATATCTTTCATGAAATGCTTGGAGCTTACACCACCACCAAAATTGGATATAAATATGACAGAACAGAAATCGCCACTTGCAGGTTTTATCGCGATGTTCACTTAATGTGGCACGAGATGAATTATAGGAACAATTTTTTTTCTACTGCATTAAGCATGTGGGTCACCTGATGTTAAGTGGTCAACACTATACATAGACTTTGACATTGAAAGAATTAACCATTGCTTACATCGCCACTGCGCCAACCTTGGAAACTAAGATGTTATTTATGTCCCTTGTGCCTTGTGTGCTTTAAACCGGAATAGAACGACAATAACTATTGTTGCTTGGTAGATACATGATAAGTGGGTGGTACCTACCCAGACGGCACATGCACAAAGCCCTACCACTTACAAGGACAGCCAAACTCTGGTGATGCTTCATCCAAACCCAACCAGCGATTTCCGGGTAATATGTATAAGCGCTGCGCGGGAAGCAAATTACTGCAAAATATTCGTAAAAATTCTCGTATCATCAAATTGGCAACATTTCCGTATCTTTCAACACCACAATTCACGAATTTTTGTTTTGACTAATTCATAAAACTAAAGCATCAATAGAGGTTATTGCTCTTAGGAGAATAGGATTTTTAAATTACACATGCAAAGTAATATATTTTTTTTACTAAATATATGTTTTTTGTACATTAATAGTTTGTGTTTAAAAAAGGTATGTTTCTGTAACCCTTTTGTTGTACAATAAAGCAAATTCTATTCTATTCTACATCTTTAGAATAAACTGTTGAATTTATTTATTTAGGATTTACCATCATGATATACAATAATAATTAGATATAAAACATGTTGGTTTCCTCACGATGTTTTCTAAACGTGAGATGATTTATAAACATAAATTTGGCAAAAATGAGATAGTAAAGAAACGAACAGGTAACATATAGCAAAAATAAATCTATACTTACTACAGTACAATAGTAACCGTAACAGCCTGTGAATGTCCCACTGCGAATGAGAATAAGGTATGGAGCTTATTCCACCACGCGGCTCCAATGCGGGTTGGTGGAATACACATGTGACAGAATTTCAGTGAAATTAGACACATGCAGGTTTCCTCACGATGTTTTCCTTCACCGTAGAGCACGAGACGAAGTATAATCACAAATTAAGCACATGAAAATTCAGTGGTGCTTGCCCGGATTAAAACTCACGATCATTAGTTAATATTCACTCGTTCTTACCACTGGGCCTTCTCTGCTATTATATTATTCTCTACTATTGTATATTACTTACTTATTATAAATGAATTCCTATAAATAAATATATATGTATATCCGTGTGATTTAAGTATGTTTTTTTTAACTTGGCAAAGTTCATTGAATAAATGCGACTTCCACATAAATATAATTTAGCGTTTGCGTTTAATTTTAGAATCATGCGCAGGTCCATTATTGACATATTAATTAGACATATAATAATTCATTGGACTGAATGCAACTAAATCAAATGTTGAAGATGTATGACGTACCTCATATAGTCACATTGTACAGCAGTGGGAGACGAATTACCGAAAAATCGATATAACTAGGTCAAGATAGTAAGATTGTGCTAATTTTCTCAGTAACATAACTTTTCGAATATATGTAGTCCCATTTTTTTTCAGCCCATGCTTATAAGCCCATACACGCGGATAATTGCGCAAATTGGTTTGCTCAAGTAAGCGTTAAGTGATAATTGATTGTTTGCATCGGCGAAATCCAAGTAGATTTTTTATGATTATATTATATGAGTTATATTTAAAAATCTTTATTAAAATTAAAAAGTAAAGTAAACTTAGTAGCCTCCTTTCCTTTTGAGGAGATTAGATACTGTTACAAAATATAAGTACCTCGGTAATTAACATGATCAAATCAAACCCAGACTCAGAAAATCATAATACACGTGAAACAATTAAGTTATTCAAATCTATCAATATTATCAAAAATAACATTAAGTATTGAAAAGTTTTTTTTTTCATCGATTTGACTGTTCTATAATAATACTAAATTATTGTCATAATAAAGAAAAAATTGTAACAACTACGTATAACAAATACACATATTTTATTTTGTCCATGAATAAATAAAGAAACATCGTATTCCAAGGTAATAAAGGCTAAAATAAAGAAGTAATTTGTTTGTTTTCAACATAGATATCATGGCCAAGGTCTCCAGAAATAAATGTAACATCCTCCAGAAACAGAGCTCAGTGCCAAGTTTTACTTATCGAGCGTCAGTCAACACACTAAAACCGCGCCAGATGGTCAAGAGTGAAAGTAATTGTCGATGCGAAAAGTGTCTAAGTTCGTAATTAATAATTAAAACCTTTTTGGTTATAAATACTACTTTCTTACTTTCGCAGTCAGATTAAATTTTCGCGCCTTTTTTGACAGTGAAAAAAGACGATATGGAAGACGAAACGTACCACGTGTACACACGCATGGAAGACATCACCGAACAGGATGATAAAAATTTAGCCGGAGCCAGAAAGGAGATTCGGAACGATTTGACTGTTATCATACCAGAAAATCCGTTTCCGGAAATAGAAGTCGATGCGTACCCGCCCTTAAAATTTTCGTGGGTTATTCCAAAAAAATTAGCGGCCATGGCTTTTCCTAGGCATGTAGAAAATTTAAAATTTTTGGTCGACCAAGGCATAACGCACCTTGTAACATTGACAGCAGGTAAGAAACCCCCCGTGGACGATATCGCCAGATTGAGGTGGACTGAGATACCAATAGAAGAATTCGAACCGCCAACAGTGGAACAAATTACAAAGTTCATTGATGTTTGTAAACGGTCCGACAAGAATGGCGAGGTGGGTACCTGTTTTTTTAATATCATAATAGATTACATGATAGAAGTTGTCCTATCAACTTTTCACTCAATACATAAATCCCATAGAACAGTAAAAACAGTACCATCACTTTTTCTCGAATTCCCAATTGTACGGGAAATTCCAAGTAAAAACTTATTTCAGACTATAAGGGATAATTTTTTTTTTTAAATCGGTTAAGCTGTTCTCTAGTGATGCTTTGCCAACGAAAAGCATTTCATGTTTATTTATAAAACTTAAGTTTTAGGTCACAATTAAATTTGTTTTTTTTTTTTAATAAATATGTGTCACGTAAAAAACTTTAATGTTTTACAAGTCATTTAAATGTAATAAGACATAGTTAATAATGAATTTTAATTAATTTACTCAGTCTTTTAAAGCAGTTATATTTAAATAAATTAGTAAACACTATCGACTGATTTCCAAAAGTTTGATCAATCAATCGCTGAATAAATGTATTACATACATACAACTTTGTTTGACGTTCACCTATACAAACTTGTCACTACAGTCGGAAAAATATATAAGCGAGAAGATCAACCAAAATGATGTAAAGCTTATTTAACGTAGAACACCGCTGGCACGGGAAACGGCCAATTAATCTTACAGAAACTGGTCGTAAGCCACGATATTTGTTTACTTTTCACTATGACTAGTTTCACTAAAACAAATACGTAATATACCATTATAGACTATTTGAATTTAGAATTTAGCGCCCTAACATTATTTACCTACTAGGAGTCTCTGCCCGCGTGTAATGGGGGGGGGGTGATAATGGAGATGTTACACTGTCACATATGTCATACAGAAAAAAACGGACATTTCTGTATAACGCGAACATTTTAGACAAGTTTAACAGTATATCAGGCGGATTATAATTTAATAATATTTATTT
The DNA here is from genome assembly GCA_905147175.2 of Nymphalis urticae. Taxonomy (NCBI): domain Eukaryota; kingdom Metazoa; phylum Arthropoda; class Insecta; order Lepidoptera; family Nymphalidae; genus Nymphalis; species Nymphalis urticae. Next base: position 2,637,206 of record LR990007.1, read on the forward strand.
TTCATGTAAAAATTTCCTTGTTTTTATGTTACAGGTAGTAGGTATTCACTGTCGCCAAGGCCGAGGTAGATGTGCGGTGATGCTGGCGTGTTATCTTGTACATTTCCACCGGTTCTTACCGGATCAAGCGATGAACGTTATAAGAATGATACGGCCAGGTAAATAACTATTTAGAATTGAAAATTTTAAAATTACTTCTATTCAAAATATATTTATTCTTTTATTGTATCTATATGACATAGTCTTTGCTTAGTCTTGTGTCAACATTTTAAAAAAATCTTACGAGTATCCGATTTTTTATTTTACAATTTAAAAATTATTTTACTATTAATTAAGTTAAATTATTTCCAGGTTCATTAGACTTCGAAGAGCAAGAAGAAGCGGTTGGAAAATATTTCGAAAACCTAACAGAGAATAACCCTCTTAGGTTTGGCGTCAGCGGTGACGTCATGGAAGAGTTTATAGAAATTGCGAAAGACGCAACTAAAAATGCACTTTTATAATAAAAATTGCATTGTATAAAATTGACTTGATTATAATTATGAGAATAGAATAAAATGATATATAAGATATAATCAACAAATAATCTCGGCTAGTTTGAGATTAACGTTACAGAAAATGCTGATATATTTGAAATAATTTATTGCTCGTTACACCTTGATATACGAATGACATTTCAAAAAAAACTAATGTCAACACTGGCACGAATAACCTAGATTTATAATAGAAAAAAAAATCGTATATATTTTGCTCATTACTTTTTTAATCAAGGCTGTCTATATTAGTCCGTTACTATCATCGACCTAATTTAAGAAATACTGACGTCTCTGAAGACATAATGATTATTTCCTAGGATTTTAACAATATTTAATGGCTCTATAAAAAATTTCATCGTACATCAATTCTGACGAGTTATTTTTTAATAATCATTATTTTTATGTATTGTTCACTTCAAATGCAAATGTTTTTTTTAAATATGTCCGCATTCTGACAAACATAAATGATAGTCTGCTAGTATTGTCGCAAACCTGACGTGACTCTTCAATCTATTATTTTAACACTTCCTTATAATCACTTTTATTTATAAAATTTAAATGTTTTGACATTTAATTTTTTTCTTTTTAAAAACGACTTCAATGTGATTCTATTGACAGGTTCTTATTTTAATAATAATTCAAAGTTACATGATTTTTTTTAGTACTTAATTAATATTTTATGATTATTATTATGTCATTATGAGAAAGACTACCTGGCTTTCTTATAAAAGTTGCTTAGCGGTTTAGTTAAACATTTATTTGTCTCTTTCAGTCATTATCGATTTGATATTCGAAGGAAGAAGACAAAATTGTTAAACTAATCACCCGCTAAATGACGTTTACGAGGCCGTTAGTAAAATTAAAAAAAAAATATTTATAACATGTATGTTTTTGTACCTGAAATAATGGATTTAATAAATAAAGCACTATTTGTTAATAATTATTGATTTAACACTTTTTTCTAATGATAGTATTGATTACCTTTTTATTTTTTTTCCTTCGTAATTTAAAGCAAACAAATAACAGTGCTTTTAAGCATTTAATATATTCTTCTAAGAGATTGTTCATTTATCGTCCTTGATTTCTATCTAGATATTGTTAGGAATATGTCAAATCATTAAAAAGTACTAAATTGTCTATGATCTTATCTTTAATATCTTTAAAATACATATATTCCGAAATCTGATTCGGCGTAATCAGATGTAGTATTTTATAATTAAATATGTTGAAGGACAATGAATAAGTATCACATACAGTCACTGCCTGCAAATTTCCCGTGGTAGCCCAAAGATATACATGTACATTGATTTTCATCAACACATGCAGGTTTCCCCATAAAACAAAATAAAATATGAGATGATTAATAAAAACACACATGCAAACTCAGTAGTACTATCCTGGATTTGAACCCAAGACTTTAAAATAATAGTTCAAAATTCACGCGCTTTAACCAATAAACCATATGTGTATTGTTATATAATACATATAAGTATTACAAATTATACAATTAATTATTAGGTAGAAAAAATTAAGTAATTAATAAATATATCTCAAAATGTCCTAATTCCTAATTATAAATTGGCAGTGAACGTTGTCTTGAACTAAATGTCATAAATGTACACGATGCCAATCGCAGTGCCAATACATCTATGTTGGCATAACTCCAAACACTGTCCCCTATGTCTGTTAAACCGTTCACAACGCAGGACTGTATTTAAAAATAGCAAAGTCCCAAACCTTCACTTGTTGGCACTGTTTATACAGTAAATCATAATGAGAAAGTGTTGAAAGGTAAAGTGAATTAAGATCAGGTGTTTTTTTTTTTTATTGTGAATTAAAAACGTGACAAAGGAAACGAATCATTAATCCTAGTGGGAAGACAATTGACGTAAGTTATATAGTTAACACTTTTAATATCTAAAGTAGATCGTGCAATAAATGTCTAATAAGTGCCTAGGTTTTAATCCGTGGGAAGGCGTGCTCTGTGCTTAAAATCGAAGAAAGATAATCATGAAAGAGACAAAAATCTATTTTGTACTACTATAATATATATTGGTTTATAATTTGATAGTAGGAATGAAACGATCGCGTCCAGGTTATTTATGTTAAACTGTTATTGTGTAAACTGCCTATGATTTTAAAATATGTGATATATATATATTTTTTTAAAAATCCCGCTGTTTCTTCCGCCGGTTCTTCTCAGGTCTGAGGCGTTTATTTCCGAACCGGTGTCAGATTTATGACAATCAATAAGTAAGTGTAACGCTGTATTGAATAAACTCTATATTCTATATTGAATAAAGAGTTTTGACTGATACGTTTTTCGTATTATGTATATGGTTTATAAGAGATATATGAATGAATTATGAAATTGCAACAATCAATCGCGCCTTTGCAGTTTTCATGCCATTAATTCTTACTGCAGAAAATTCTCTATTTACTTTTTATTTAACGTTGTTAATAAAATAAATCGATAAAAAATGGTTTTTAACACTTAACTTGTTCTCGGTAATACTATATACATATACTTCCTTCCTTCTACTACATATATATACTTCCTTCCTTCTACTACATATATATACTTCCAATACTTAGCTACACCTAACGTGTTGTGTTTGTACTTAAACATTTAAAAAAATATTTTGGCTGGTATTTTTAGCTATATAGAAATCAGGCTCATTTAAAATTTCGACTGTGCAGAGACCGTGTTTGTACGCATTATTTCTAAATGAAACGGCCTCGTCGGTCCCTTGTGCCTTTAGTTACATTGACTTACTCACCCTTCAGACAGGAACACAAGAATATCAAGTATTGCTGTTTGGCGGTAGAATATATTACGGTACTACTCACATGGGCTTGTACATAGCCCTAAAACTAAGTGAACATTACGTGTCGCATTACCGTCCCATCGGATAATGAAAAATGAAAAAAAATAAAAAGCCGAGATGGCCCAGTGGTAAGAACGCGTGTATCTTAACCGATGATCGTGGGTTCAAACCCGGGCAAGCACCACTGAATTTTCATGTGCTTAATTTGTGATTATAATTCATCTCGTGCTTTACGGTGAAGGAAAACATCGTGAGGAAACCTACATGTGTCTAATTTCACTGAAGTTCTGTCACATGTGTATTCCACCATCCCGCATTGGAGGAGCGTGGTGGAATAAGCTCCAAACATTCTCCTCAAAAAGGGAGAGAAGGCGGATTACGGATAATGAAACCTCACCTCTGTTATTCCATGCACAGTATGAAGTTACATGTGACAGCATGAAGTGCGTTGAGAATTGCTACCGTGGCTGTAATCGGTCAGGAGAAAATCCTCATCATCATCAAATCGGATTTTCTAAAAATTCATAGAAATTTATTTATAATATTTTGTAACCAATAAAACTACATATACCTCTATACATATATACATACTTACCTATGGCAACGGTTTACCAGGCATATATAATAATTATATAGAAATATCAAATTTACTTATTGTTAATTTAATTTTATTGCAGATTAAATTTTAAAACAAAAAATGAGTACTATAAGAAATAGAACCAATGTAAAGTTAGCGAAACTTTTTTACAAATACGCTGATAGAACTGACCACGATGAAAAAACAATAGACGAAGGCAATGAACCAATAGACATAGACGAAGACTCATATCCACCTTTTAACTTCTCATGGTTCATCGAAAACAAGATCGCCGCCATGGCCTGTCCGCAGAACGTTGGCAACTTGAACTATTTAGCAGACGTTGGAGTAAATCACATAATCACCTTGTCACCTGAACGTATACCGCCTATAATGTTTTGTAATAGGAGATTGAAGTGTACGAAGATTCCGATCAAAGAGTTCGGCGCGCCAACCTTGAGACAAATAATTAAATTTATTGAGATTTGCAAAAAGGCTGATATCACAGGAGAGGTATGTTGAATATATCAACGAGGCAAATCGCGCTGCTTAGATTTTACATTATATATATTTTCGATTTATTTTAGAACAAAAATGGAACTGGTATAATAAAATAAATACCTACCCTCTTTTGAAATTCCACTAACAATTTGTTACTTTATCGCAATTGAGGCGAAACGTTACTGCTGTCGTTTAACCGTTTTCCTGTTCTACTATCACAGCTGGATAGTTGCGATTCGATCAAACTTGGATAAAGTATCGTATTGTGAACGTATCATAATCATTTTAAATGAGTAGAATTGGTCTCCAATTACGTCCACTTAGATTTTTTTTTTATTTTTTTTTTTATAGAACAGGAAGGTGGACGAGCATATGGGCCACCTGATGGTAAGCGGTCACTAAACGCTCTTAGGCATTGGCACTGCGAGAAATGTTAACCATCGCCAATTCGCCACCAACCTTGGGACCTAAGATTTTATGTCCCTTGTGCCTGTAATTACACTGGCTCACTTATCCTTCAAACTGGAACACAACAATACCAAGTACTGCTGTTTTGCAATAGAATATCTGTTTTCCGGTATGATTTATTTTTGTGTAAAATAAAATCGTTATAAATTAGTATTCGGCACCTGGAACCGGAAAAAGCGTCAACTAAATTTCCATGTGCTTACTATTCATCTCGAGCTCGGCGGTGAAGGAAAACATCACGAGGAAACCTGGATATATCGGATAAAATAATGTGTCCCTTTGATTTGGTCTTTAATATTTGAACGCCAGAAGGCTATGTATGTACAGGGGCTATGCAGGATACCTTTATTATAGATAAATAAGTCTAAATTAAGCACATGAATATTCAGTGGTGCTTACCAGGGCTTGAACCCACGATCATCGTTAAGATTCACGCGTTCCAACCACTAGGCCATCTGGGCTTTTTTAAATTTTTAATTATGATTATAATTCATCTCGTGCTTGGCGGTGAAGGAAAACATCGTGAGGAAATCTGCATGTGTCTAATTTCATTGAAATAATACCACATGTGTATTCTACCAACCCGCATTGGAGCAGCGTTGTGGAATAAGCTCCAAACCTTCTCCTCAAAAAGGGAGAGGAGGCCTTTAGCCTAGAGTAGTGGGACATTAAAAGGCTGTTACTGTGTTACTGTAAGTCGAAATACTTATAGTGATAATAATAAATATCCAATAAAGCATATTAACGCAGCGTTTTAGAATAAGCTCTAGGCCTTCTATGCAAAAGGACGGGCTTTAGTCCAGTTGTGGGATATTTACTGGCTGTCACTTACAATGACATTAATTAACAAAGATGACAAAACAAGTTTTTTTTTAAATATTAATTTGTAATATTTATATTGTTATTATTTTATAAGATTATTGGTGTCCACTGTCAAAACGGCCATGCTCGTACTGGTACAATGCTGGCCTGCTATCTCGTTTTCTTCAAGAATATGACACCAGAACGAGCTTTACTTACAGTACGAGTGAAAAGACCAGGTAATTTATAATTCGTAATAGAAATACTATTGATAATTTACTTTTAGAATATAGTATTACGTACCCATAATATTTATGTATATGTAACGCGATTTTTAAAATAATAATTTTTAAATAATGACCCCGTTACAAACACTATATATATATATATATATATATATATATTTGTTTATCTTTTCTTTACACAAACGCAAAAACGTCTTCAAACTGATTTGGCTGTATTTGTCTTTAGTTCTTCTTCGAATCAATTGAGCTATATATTCCTATTGAAATATTTTTTATCAATTAATTTTATTGCTATAGCTTCGAATCTTTCGGATGTCACAAAACACTGATTATAAATATAACTATAAAATGGATATGCGAAAAAATTTCAGGATCCTGTGAACCCTACGCTCAAGAGATGGTCTGTCATTACCATGATTGCATCCGAGGTACGATTACGAAGCCAGACTATCGTCTTGTTGACGACAAACTATATTTTGACTTTTCAATGAAACACTCCTACCCAGACGAAGATCTTACAAATTTGAATGATGATATGCCGCTGCCTGTTATGGAGACATTCAAGGATAAACTATATAAAGACCCTGAATTCATTAAAAAGGTCGATAAAGTGGAAGCGGAGAAAAGGAAACGAATGAAAACAATGGTGATTAATCATAAGATATATTTTTAGTGATTACATTTGCATATATATCTATATAATTGATTAAATCAATATAATTGTAACTAAAATTAATATATAAAATATTTAATAAATTATTTAACAAACTATATCACAATAATGCTAAATTTGAAATTTCATTTCTAAATCACCGATTGAATTATATTTATTAAAGTAGGTTTGATAGGTTTTCGGTTGTTTTTTCTGGGCACCTAAATCGCCCCTCTAAGGCGTGATGACCACTGCCCTAAACCTCTGCCTCTGCCCTAACTGGGTCTCCCATGATATAATGTGTCCTAAAGTTATACAATCAATAAATACAATAAAAGTTTGTGTACGTCGCAACTAATATCAACCATTTCAATGAGTTTGTCAATAATGTGTTTTAAGATCAAGAAGTTTCTGTCTCAACTTTTAAATTTCGAAACACGATATTATGTTTTTTTTTTTATAAATAAAATGATTATACAAATCAATTTCATATAAAAATATTAATAAATTAATAGATAATCAATTTAACATAAAACTGTAAACAAGCGAACGTCCCACCAAGCGAGCGGGCGCCATATCATAGACATTGATAATACGGACATTTAAAGCCAGTGTTGCCAACACTTGAATTTCACCTACATGGGATTAACCCCCTAAGTTGGCTACACTGTTCGCGCCGTTTGCCAAAGGACCTATTGTACCAAGGGCCAGCGGGGAGTACTAGCTCTTCCCCAACGGTTCATGATCTGGCAGCCAATCAAACCCGGCTTCTCCCAGGTGCGAGGAGACACTGCTAACCAAATTTTATTGTTGCCACGTCGCACTTGGACGTTAATGATCTTGTAATAAGCTTGCTTAACAATCTTACGCAACTGAAATGTGTCGGTGTAGTTGCCGATGTGGATGTGGTCGAACTGAACCAGCTGATCATTCTCGCGTAGCCCCTGCAATGTGTACATTGTTGTTGTTGAATTATTTTTAAGAATTAACTTAATTTACATACACTTTTTCGTAACAAATAAACCTACTTTCGCAATTATAATATTAGTAAATATATAGTAATGACGAGTCGAGCTGGTCCAGTGGTTAGAGCACGTAAATATCAACCGATGATTGCGGGTTCAAATCCTGGCATCGCTAATATTTCATGTGCCTAATTTGAGTTTATATTTCATCTCGTACTTGGCTGTGAGGGAAAACATCGTGAAAGGAAACCTGCATTTATCGGATGAGAGTCTGCCAAATTGGAGCAATAAGAAGGGTGGGTGGTGGAATAAGCTTCAAACATTCTCCTCAATAGGCGGGGCCCTATCGCAACAGTGGGAAAATTACGGGCTTTTATTACATAATATGAACTAAGTACAAGCGTTACCGTCAATGCTGTAGTTTTTTTTCAAACATTTACTTTTTCTAGCAGATTTGTAATGTATTGAATATGTCTAACTAGTTAAAAAGTATCAATTGTCTATGGGAAAATCCTAATGTCTTAGATTATAGAGTATCTATATAATTTGACAGCAGGCTGTATGAGTAGGGTCTGTGCCGGATGATTAATACGAGATACACGAGACGATAAAAATTAATTGTAATAATAAATATATATACAGTAGTTAATCAGTTTATACATAAAATATAATTTAAAATATTAAACACATAAGTGGATTTAGTTACTTTCTATTTTATATGTAATTTTAATGACGTAGTTGATCAGCAACAGAAATATCTCCCGTCGCCCTTTTACTTTTCATGAGTAGGTACAAATCGCAAAGCTGCCGATTTACATATGAAAATAATACTATTTACTATTAATTTATAATTTAAAAGGTCAACGGTAACGCCTTTACTAGTTTACATAATGTAAGAAACTTATGTAATATATTTGTGTGCATTAACTTGATATCTCAATACATGAACGAGGTAGGTAACACACACAGCTAAGAAAAAATACCATCTTAAAACATTTCGCAGAAACACCGTATTTTAATAATCTCATACAATTACATATACATCGCATTTATATTTTAAAATTATTATATAAATAATGTCCTGAGACATTATTTACACACGGCCGTCTGATCCCAAACTAAGCAGAGCTTGTACTATGAAAACCAGACAACTGATATACTACATATACTATTTTTCTTTTGTAAATACATACTTATATAGATAATTACACCCAGACTCAGAACAAACAGACATGTTCATGCACACAAATGTCTGTCCTGGGTGGAAATCGAACCCATAACCTTCGGCGTGAAAGGCAAGTACCAACCACGCAAACCGGCTTGTCACAAATGTAAAAAAAACGAATATGAATATAATTTAAATATTTACATTAGAATATTTAAATCCAAAAATTTATATCCAATAGTATCGAATAATAATTGATAAATAAATAAATAATCCTATATGTAATAAAATGCTATATATTTACCGCATCGTGAGCAGGAGATCCTTCAGCAACAAAGTGTATAGTCGCAAAAACGTCGTTATAAAAGTCGTCGGATTTGTTAGGATTGTCTTCATGAGCAAAAGCATACAAGGCATAATTGAGTATTTCCTCATAGCTTTCATCGCCGTTAATGGCGTAGTCACCGAAAAACGATGTTTTAAAACGATAGTCAGATGTATTCAGTTTCAGTATGTCGTTCAATGGAACCATCTTAGGGCGACGGCGGACCTTCTCTGGAATGAAAATATTTAACAATATAAGTATTTCGCCATATATTCTCATCTTATATTGGCAGTTAAAATAATAAATCAAGTACGCTAGACATTGCTAGAATACCGTAACGGATTGTTTCGTATCGTTTAAAATTTGAAAAAGCCGAGATGGCCCAGTGGTAAGAGCGCGTTAATCTTAACCGATGATCATGGGTTCAAACCCGGCCAAACAGTTTTTAATTTCACTGAAATTCAGCCACATGTGTATTCCACCAACTCGCATTGGAGCAGCGTGGTGGAATAAGCTCCAAAACCTTTTCCTCAAAAAGGGAGAGGAGGCATTAGCCCAGCAGTGGGACATTCACAGGCTGTTACTTATACTACTTGTACTTGTTTAAAATTTGAGGTAACACTGAGGCTTAAGTATTTTGTTTTAAATAACGACGTACGTATTTACGGTGTGAATAATTCAGCTGTCAAAATATTTTGGAGACATGTGTAAAGTCGTCGTCCTCTAACGAAGGTTTAATGTAAAATTATTTTCAATCAATAATTCGAAGTTAGTTGTATATGATAAATACTAAACTGCTTACGTTAAAAAAATTCTATAAATCTTTATACCGATACAGAAATTTTTCGGACGAAGTGTCTTATACACGAAAGTTAACTTCATGAGTTACATGACTCCGTACTCATATGACGCCAAGACGTCATAATGTTTATAAATATCTAAATGATGCTACAGCGAAACCTCATATCAGTGCAATGTTGTCTATCAATATAAGTAATATATAACTGAGCGAATGCAACGTAGAATATTGATTTTGTCGGTGGAGAGCAAGCGATGGGTGGTCTACCCCGTAATTCTATGAAATGATATATAAATATCACCGAATATGAAAACCATTTTGCTTTATTTTGTGGACATTTGCATTTAACAAATGATTGAATTAAATAAACAATTAATTAGATTAAGCCTGGGCGACTGGCTCTAATGAAAATTACTTTAAAAAAAATGTAAAAATTGCGTTATTCCAAAAAAATACACCACAATGTAGAGTAAATAAACTTAAAGAGCAAAACTTCGTCTAAATACAAAATTTGAGCCAAATCATTTATTCATCTAAATAATATACAATAAACGTTCTTTGTTTTTATATATGGGCATTGTGCAATGATTACCTAGCGAAAACACGACTAACCGACGAGAGAAAAAAAAATACAAAAAATATCATCATGCTCAAATCGGTATTAGCATTTTATAGCAATATACGCAATATCCTGTAAATTCAAAATTTTCCGAAACGAGGCATGTGGTAAAAATTACTTAATTTGTTTTTATGTATAAGAGAAAAAAAATATAATCTACATCCATCAACTTTTAAAGCTTTGACATCAATTCGACATCACAAATCAATATAGATTTACTTCGCATTTATTATCAAAGTCCCAAAGTCAAGACTCGTGCAACCTGTTGAGTTGTTTACAAACTTCATTCTTCAAATTCACGGAAGGTTTTGTGTTATTTATGTTTCTGCATATTATATACATAAGAGAATGTTCCTAATTTTAATAACGGAATATAAATATCGTAATTCGTGACGGCACTATCATCCGCTGACCACCCGACCCTATGAGGACATCACTATATATTTATAATAATCCTAGAGATCTCATTCTATTTAATTTCTACATTCAACTTCCATTCATTCCATAAGGGGGTATCCCTTAGAAAGCTGAGCCTTGGCCGGGTTAAAATATGTTTTTAATCCAAGAGATATCTTTCAAAAATTTAACTCAGTAGTTTGAGATATTGTGTAAATTTTATACGTAATAGATCCCGTATCATATCGTTTACCTCTTGGGTGTAATTTCCATTAAATCTATCTAAGGCAGACGAGCAAGAGAGTCGCTGGTTTGTAAGGAATATACAGTTAGATACTGAAGTAAATATAAATTATTTCCAGCAAATCAACAATGCGTCGCCAATCACGGCGTCTATGATATGACAGCCCGTGTGTCTGTAATTACATCTATATTAAAACAGAAACATAAGAAATACTAAGCGTTGCCGTTTTGTTTTAGAATAACTAGTTAGAGAGTGATGTGTGGTGTACCCACGGTGGGTAATGCTATTTTGGTGTTATATTATTTTTGATATAAACTTTCCGCCGGAGCTACGATGGGTAGTGCTATTTTTTTTTTATTTTACTCACCTTTGACGGTCTTCTTTGGTACAATGTAATAAACATTTGTCAGGACTATTTCCTCAAATTTTTCCTTAAGTTCATCACTTGTCATTTCGGAGAATGGTTTGTATAAATCAATTTCAGTCAGCGTATTTTTTTTTTTAACTTGCTCGGTAGGTTCTATATAGCGGCGAACCATTTTTATTATTTCACTGAAGCTTTTCTTTAAATGAAGAATATGCAATTGCACGAGCTATTGAGTGAATTCTATCCTTGCGATAGTCAAAGACAATTTAATCGATCGGTTCGCGATAGATGTCTTGTATATAATAATGTCAAATTATAGAGATTCTAGCTTTTCTTCAAAACATATCATCGACTAGCGATTTTACTTCATGATATATATTTTTTAAATGGTGATATGTAAACAAATAGACATTTTAAAATATATTTATGATGATTATTATCCATTGCTATATGAAAATCGTTGATATATTTTAAACTGATTGCCTTTAAACTAATTTCATTTTATGACTTTTGATAGTAGTGTTACGAAAATATTTATAACATATTGTAATTTAATTTCTTGTAACCACAATAATTAACACATTTATTTTTTGTAATAATACGTAGTTAAATAATTTTTACTTCTGGTACGGGTAACACTTATTCAATAAAATTAAAAAAGTAAATACAATCAATAGGTACCACCGTAGACAGAGAAACAAATAGACCAAGGGGCCGTGAAGCCGCGATTGAGACAGAGATAGTTTGTCAATGTGTGCGTATAATGTTGTCATAGTAACTGCATTCCCTGTTGTGGGAGATAAATAATTTTCAGGATTTAATTAAAACAAAATGAGGTTATCCAATTTTACTTTTTAATACTTATTATATATTTTTTTAATTAAAATATTTTTTTGTTTTCCAACTACACCCAAAAACCGTTGCGTTGTTTGTTTTTGTTTACGTTATCAATAGTTCTTCAGTATCTTTATATGGTACTGGATTAGCATTCTCCTCCGATGTTGAAATCTAAAACACTCAATTAAATTATTAATAAAGAATGGTTGCCACATATATTTCATTATTCAATGTTAACCTCTTGACTCGGAATCTAATAATATTATAAAGTCATGTTAAATAATGTTGTCGTTAGGAAATTATAAATAGGAGAAAGATTAAATTAAAATAATATATATACATATAACGAAGCACTTTAGGTTATTATTGGACTCCGTAATTATTTATTTACATTTTCGACAAGTCGATATTTTTTATCGAAAATCGGGACACTTTTCTAGCTGACGCTGGCAGCACTTACATGATAAATAATTATAGGTTATGAATGATAAAACCTGGAAAATCCTATTATCTTCAGGATTTTAATGCAATATAAGGTTCCGTCATGCTATGGCATAAATAAACATCACTGAGAAACTATATTTAGATACAAAATAGTCGTACTTACGCGTGAAAATACACGCCGCCAATTTTCTTCTTGCTATCACTTTAACATGAAATAATACGACAATGCACCATTGTATAACCTTCGATATGATATAAGGATTGTTTCACGGCCTCTACACTGGATTTGAATCGTTATCTAACATAAAAATAAGCGAAAATTGAACAAACAACACAATTAATGCACCAACTGTCAAGTTTGTTTCGCAACTGAGTAGCGAAACAAACACCAAAACAGGTTACGCGATAAGGGACAAAAGATTTGATAATTCTATCTCTGTCTAAACCATAGGTAACGTAATTTTCGTTCTCTTTCTTGTGTAAGTGAAAAGGAAAACGTCATTGCGTCTATTTGTTTCTCTGTCTACGGGTACCACAAAGAGTGTTTCTGACGGAAGTTGAACCAAAGAGTATATCCTACCCTACCGTAGACAGAGAAACCGTAGAGAGAGAAACAAAAAAAATCTCTGTCTACGAGAGAAACAAACGGACTCGGGACCAGTGCTGCCAGTGTTTTCCTTCTAAATTTGGGGGTAAGTCACATGTAACAGGGATTTTTTTCAAGGGGATAATTTTTTAGAGAAATTTTCTCTAGGGATTAACTCTACAGTTCAATTTAATCGAGTTAATTTCAAGCTTGCCTCATTGCTGCTTGCATTACCCACTTTGCTTTTTTTATCATACATGTATTTTCTATTTATTTCAATTCATCGGTCAGAGGAAAATGGGGGTATTTCGCGATGGTGCTAGGGGGTGATACTTCTCAGAGGTTGGCAACACAGCTCGGGACTACGGAAGTATTAGTATTGCGGTTGGTTGAATAAGAAGCTATACGTATTACGTGTGGCACTCGTCTAGAAAGAAAAACCGATTTAATTAAAACCATCTTATTTAAAAACTTTATTAAAAAATAAAAATGGTTGCCATGGACTGGCCGTCAAGAGATCAACTTATGGATTTTATTCAAGAAACAGATAGAATTGACAACGAAAACAATGGTGAAAACTCAGTTTTGGATAGAAACGATGATGGAATGCAGGATCCTCTTGTCGATGTAGATGGTTTTCCGCGAAGCGATATTTCTGTATATAAAGTGCGACAAAAAATCATTTGTGAGTATTAAAATATGTCTCAACTAATTATTAGCGATATTATTGAATCAATTTTAATATACTTATTTTAATTTTTTATGACACTCAATTTTAGCGCGTAGAATATAATTAGACAATACAATACAATTTCTAGAATTTTATTAAGTCTATTTATTTTTATTTATTTATTTAGGTTTTATTATTGCCTTTGTCAATGTTAAAAATGAAAATTAAATTTCTTATTGCATATTTTGTTGAACCTTATGTACTTATTTATATGCTATTTACTGATACAATTTTTTCATAAAATTTCTTCACAAAATTGTCATGAAGAAAAATAATTAATTAATAATTAATTATTATTCTTCTTTAATTAATCAGGCTTGAAAAAATACCGCACGAATCCGATAGAACGTGTGGAACAACATCTTGGTAAGGCCCATGCTAAGTACCTTATCTCCAATCGTCAAGGCATGTTTGGTCCGAGGCGCTGTGCCTTATATGCTTATGATTATGAAGGACCCAACTGCGATGAAGAGGTAAACGATAATGCCAGTTTTGCTACTGTGGGCAATGTTCAAGCGGGCTCACCTGCCGATTTGGGGGTATGTTATTGTTATTTATTTATCTAAAAATATTATGTTATTTTAATAATTTTTAATAATGGGTTCAATACAATTATTTAAAAACATGTGTCACTGCAACGCTTGTAACTACTATTATGTGCAGCTATTTGCGAATGATGTTTGCAATAAATATCTATATGAGATACAGTACAGCTATTGTTAATTGTACTGTGTGAGCTATGTTGAATATCTTGTTATAAAAATTCTATTTATTATAAGCTTCAAAATTATAATTGTTATATTAATCTGTTTTTAATTCCTTAGGGTCTACGCAAAAATGATAAGTTCCTGCAGTTTGGCTCTATCAATACCAGCAACTTCTCTGATATCAGGCAGCTGCAGAACATTGTTAGGCAGTTCATTGATCAGCCTATTAATGTCGTTGTTAAACGAGACGGAGAAATCATTAATCTTACCGTTGTTCCAAAACGTTGGGAAAAGCCTGGATTATTTGGCTGCCAGATAATGAAGCAGTGGTGTATTGTGAGAGTCACAACTTAAATCCAGCTGTTAACAGTATATCGGAGATCTCAGGTATTAGTCGTATCACCCTGAGGTGTCATCAGAAAGATGGCCACACACTTGGTCATCACATCAGCTTGCTTAGCGTTTTTTTGTTGATAAAATCATGCCATTATGTTAAGTATATACGAGTCTTATGTATGATTTTACTGTGATTTATTTTGTGATAAATTTTATTTACTTAGAATATTGAACAATTACGATTAATTGTAAGCTTGTTAGATTTAGATAAATGTACTTAATTCTGATTTAAATTATATGTAAACGACTAAACATGTCTATTTTATATTAAAATAATATTGTATTAGAGGAAATAGATGATGATTTTGGATATGTTAACAATTTTTTTTAGACTGCATTGGCATTTCTTTAAATAAACTATGTATTTAACATTTAGAGTAATTATTATTCTACTTTCACTATATGTGTAGGTCGTCTGTCAGTAGTCCGACTATTGTATACAACGTAATATCTATCCATAATAGTTTGTAGTTAAATATTATTGATGTTTGAGAAATTCAATTTCGATATAATGTCACATATAATGAATCAGTAGATGTTACGATGTTAAAATTTGTGATGTTTTCATTTTACCATGTGTATAATGGAATAGAAATTTTATTCTATTGTTCATTTTAATATAGTAATAATTTAATTATTATCTTGATGTAATGAATTAAAAAAAAAACATTGAATAAATGTAATGTTATGATACGTAACATTTAAAAAATAAATCTCGATATTGATGAGCGTTGTTTCAATTAAACATATTACATTATAATTATATTGCGGAATTACGTATTTACAAAATAATAACATGAAGGATTTAACTATATTAAAATTAATAATTGCTAGTATAACAATGACAAGCATGCTAAAAGCGTTTCCCTGTTGATTTTATAAGTTTCTATTTTCCGGAATAATTTTTCATGAATACGAAAGAGTCAAAATGGCTGATCCTGACGGATCGATTGGAAGCTTCGAGATACGTGTTAGATGATTTGAGCGCATGTCATATGGCCTGGATACGAGAAAGCGTTTTCATTGGTCGACGGAGAGCGTTCTACTTTATGGTTCGTCGGTCAATTTGTTTCTACACAACAATACGTAATAGTACCTACTATGGAGTCCGCATTAAATATGTCTGCGCCCGGACAAAATCGATAAATACAAGGTAAGGTACCACACACCGTGCAGATATAGAATGGGATGGAACATGGCGTCGCGTCTATTCACTTCTCGTTCGCACACTGGCGCAACTTACTCCCATCCGCCGGTAATAATATCTATACAATTAATTCATCGAATATCTCGAAAAAGGTAAAACTATCAATATAACAGGGTATTATTGGATGGATTGAGTGTAGAAATCATTCACATTATTTGCAAAAGAAAACTTTTTTTTATAGAAAAGGAAGGTTCAGGTATAGGACGAGCATATGGGCCACCTGATGGTAAGTGGACACCAACGCCCTTAGACATTGGCATTGTAAGAAATGTTGCCCATCGCTTAAATCGCCAATGCGCCACCAACCTTGGGAACTACGATCTTATGTCCTTTGTGCCTGTAATTACACTGGCTCACTCACCCTTCAAACCGGAACACAACAATACCAAGTACTGCTGTTTTGCGGTAGAATATCTGATGATTGTGCGGTACCTACGCAGACGAGCTTGCACAAAGCTCTACCACCAGTATGCAACTGCAGTTTCACTACATGTAACAAATCGATTACCCTTCGAATTATTTCCTCTACGCCGTAATCTAAAGGTTTGGTCCCCATCGACTACTGTCAAAAGTAAAAAGTTGGCTAAAGGATTTTTATTTATCAAATGTAAAAGTGATCGCCGAAACAGGCCAATTTTGAGAGTAAAATAAAGGGATGGTTAATATTTCCACCTAATTGGACCACTTACCATCAGGTGGCCCAATAATCTATTTTAAATAAATAAATAAGGGATCACAAGGACATAATATCTTAGTTCCAAAGGTTATTTCTTACATCGCCAATGTCTATGGGCAGTGGTGACCACTTATCGTCAGGTGGGCCATTTTCCCGACCGCCTACCTATAACATAAAAAAATATATCACTAAAAACACCGAAATTTCTTTATCTTTAATTAAACCTAAAAATTGCTAGGTGTATTATCTCGCCGCGATAACGAGAGTCAAAGGTATAATAATAATAATGTCCTGCAGACCGATTTCGGCCACAGTGGCCAATCTCAAGAGAGATTACCCAACTACGCAGGAGATATTATAGTGAACAAGTGTGTGCACAAACATAGGTGCACTTTCTATTCCCTAACTCTCATAATCTGATGGGACGGCAATCCGATACGACCAGAAAGAGTTCAGGCGTAGGACTAACGGCCTTACGTGCTTTTCGAGGCACGGGAGTGCCTACACACTTCCAACTTTTAGACTCCGGGCTGCTACTGAGAATTTTCTGACAGACAAACCCAATAACATTTTATTGGCCCGACCTGGGATTTGAACTTAAGACCTCCGGGTCTGCGGCCTTACATCAAGCCACTAGACCAACGAGGCAGTCAGAAAATATGTATATATGATATGTACCCGAAGGATACGATAATAAACGCTATTCAACTACTTTCGGACTTTATTTGTTTTTCATTATAATAATTGCGCAACTTGTGTTAATACTTTCTGATAGGGCTTTGTGCAAGGTCTTCTGGCTAGGTACCATTTAAACATCATGTTTTAAACAGCAATACTTAGTACGTAGGTATTGTTGTGTTTTGGTGAGGTGAGCCAGAATAACTACAGGCACAAGGGATATAATCATAACATCTTAGTTCCCATAGTTAGTGACGCAATGGCGATGAAAGGAATGGTTAATATTTTTAACGGCACCATCTTTGGATGGTGGAGACCAGTTACCATCAGTCCATTTGCCCCTCTGTCAAGGTTATACCTTCATTTTGAAGTTATAAAAGTTATCTCGGTCTCATAAAATCTCGTCATTGTTGTATTCAAGGTCAAAAGAAAAAATACACAGTTTTTCGCGATAATATTGGTTACTGTTGCTCCAACAATGTTACCATCTATTATAAAAATCGTAAAGTAAAAGATTTGTGACAAATTTTAATTATATTTTTTTGCGATAAATGGCTTAGCGCTCAAAAAAAGTTTTAACTACGGAACATCTGTCTCATGAACTAATTGTATAAATAATGAAGAACGTCGTATTATATACAAACGTTGAAAAAGTCGTATTACGTTGGTTCGTCTTCCGAGTTATAATTATGAGAGAAAAATAAATATCTAAAAACTAAATATTAAGTGTAACTTAAGAGAAAATAATTAATTATTTTTCCACTTAAATCTACTTTCAATAAATTAAGATATAAGATTTACGACCTGCTGATGCTGTTCAATATAATATTCGTAATAAATAAAACAATCAATGCTTTAAAGATTTTATTTTATATAATTTATACAAAAAAACGGCATAATATATGTAAATGTTGATATTGTAATCAGTAGCATCCATTGAACCTATTGTTAGGGTAATTTATTAATTGTTATAAAATAAGTTACAAATATCAATATCAAAACAGTTAACTTCTTAATATTTATTTTATTATTTGTAAGAAATATGTATAATTAAATAATAACGGATTGTAAATTGACTAAAAAGTTTTTATTATTATGGAAGGTGATACTTTGTTAGACTTAATAAAAAGACGTCAAATAAAGTTAAATATTTTTTTTTTTTTATATAACTATGTATATAACACTATTATTCTACTTATAACGCAATATTTATGCCAAATCAGTAAGAAGACAGAACAAAAAAGGTAAAATTGTGTAATAAATAAACAACACGTCAAGCGATCGTTAAACACGAAAGTAGACGAATACTAGAATTCTTCAAACAAATTGTCACTGTATCGCAACCAAACCAGACTGGTTTATCCGTTTTCTAATTCTTTATTTTAATTTTCCACTATTGACATAAAAGTTAGCAATTAATTTGTTTTAACATAAATATATATAACATCAGGTCAGATTGGTTCCGATACGAATATATATAGAATAATAAAGTTCGATTAGAATTGAATCGGGGACGCATCGAAACCATTATATATATATAATGAATATATAATAGAATTAATACTACATACGTAACGCGTTAACGTGAGATTTATAATTTACAGACTTTGTATACGAAAACTACGATTAATAAAATTATTCTGTAACAATTTCTAACAAATTTTTTATCATTAATTTAAAACTAGTATTTCATTTAATTTTAGCATGGAGTCCAAAATACCACTAACTTTAAGCCATCTTTAGAGGAAAACGAATGCTATGATTGCTATTTATATCTTCATGTAGAGCGTTACTTTTATTTACTCGGAGGCTATAGCAAAGCTTTATGATGGTAATATTAAATGTTAAATAACATGTTATTTATCCTCCCCTTATTATATATTATTTTTTAAGTTTTATCATCACGCTTAATGTTACATAGAATTTTTTGCATATACAAAATTATAAGTTTAAATTACAATAATTATTTTATTATAAAGAAAAGTAATAGGTTCAAAGCTATGCTAAAGATTTAAAGTCAACTTGAAGGATCAACATTATATTAAATCTTTCCCATGTTTATTTTTCGACTACCACTTGAAATACCAGTTTTTGGGTTTCAATAGTGCTCATGATGCATTTTGTCTCGATATTTGGCAGCCAAGTAATCCTGGTTGCGCCCATGGCCGAGGAACAACCGTAATATTGAGTACATGCCTGTCTCGCTTGACTTGTACTTGTATGGGTTGGCCAACCGAGTGTGATACAATGTTGTGTAGCTGGGTGACGTCTATGAAGTTATTTGCATTGATTGAGCCGAATTGGAGCACCTTATCATTTTCGCAAAGACCCTGAAAATTAAAATACACAATTTGATTATTTATTCTTACTAGTGTACCCCCTGTGATTAATATTCGACCATAACCGTTATTGGGATGTTTTGAACACTTTTTTTGACATAATTTTTTTTTTGCTACATTACTAAAGCCTTTGCTCATCTTTCAGCCTCATCAACCTGTAACTTTACTGTTAAAGCTCCTGATTATTATTTCAATAATAGGTTGAGTAAACACAATTTCCTGACGGCATGTTGAGTAGTTAAGATGAGAAAGCATAACAAAAAACTGACTTTACAATATATAATATAAAGACTAAAGTGTATTACCCCCAAATCAGCAGGTGAGCCAGCTTGAACAAAGCCCACAACAGCAAAACTGTTATTATTTTCTATCAAGTTTCCATTTCTGCTGGAGCAGTCAACATAATTAGTATGGCCATTATGGTTCCTCGAATTTGATGCGCCTTCACCGTTAGAAACAAACTGAGAATGAACTTCACTTAAACCTTGCTCTATTTTTTTCATGATATTTTTGTGGTCATTTTGCAAACCTGAAATGTTTTTTTTTTTTAATTTTAATATCAGTTAGTATGCACTTGTTTTGTTTGTTTTCACTTGGACTGTTTTGGAGAAATTTATCTACAAAGTACTTAATAAGCCAGGAATTATGGTTATCTAGTACAGAAAAAAAAGAAATTAGATTTTAAAAAGTTTAATGGTTAATCAAGACAAAATCAAATTCAACATTTATTTTAATTTATGAATTAAAATAAAAAACTTGATAAATATCAAGGCTATCTTAAAATGAAATTTATATACGTACATATTCAGTCCTTTAAAATTATAAAATTGTTTTGTAACTTTATAGTACTTACAGATTATTCTATGTCTTGCGTGCCTGACTTTGTATACATCAATGTCGCTGCGAGGAAAACCGTCCATGTCGACAAGGGAGTCTTGCATTCCAACATTATTCGCCGCCAAGACTGCGTTTTCATCACGAATTTCGCTTTCAATTCTATCTTTTTCTTGAATTAACTTCATGACATGATCTCTCGCTGGCCCATTCATGTTGTAGCCAACCATTTCAAATTCGCACTTTATAAACAAAATGTAAACATATATCGTTTAAATAACCTAACAAAACCTTAAGCAAGGATTCTTTTTTAAGGAATATTGATATTTATTATTTACGAATTGCAAATCTTTAAATGACATGACAATAATAAGATTGATATTGACAGTTGATTTGAATGAAGGTGTCAATTACTTTTTTAAATATATTACTAAGATAGTGTTACCCTTGTTATAAACTATTTTCCCTAAACTATTTTTATTAATATTTGAGATATTTAATAGAGGTACATATATTTTTTTATTTATGATGATAGGAAACATAAAATTGAATACTTGGCGAAAAGGGAGCAATTTTTCCTCCGTAGACAACAAAAATTTAACTGAAAGTACATAAGTGTATTTGTTCTTATAGGTTTGGTGTAAGATTTAACTTAATTTGATTTTTTTTTATAAAATGATTAGTTCAAGTTACGCATAAATACGGTATACGGTAGTGGCTTTGAGCAAATCAGCACAAGATAGGTACCAACCATTTAATGTGACAATCATCACAAATCAATTATTTAAATTTATCTATACAGGGTGACTGGTGAATTAGTATCAATACTTAAGGACGTGATATTTGACGACCATATGTGACCAAAAAAAAATACATATAACATAAATATTAATAAACTTCTAAGTAAAGTTAACTAAAAGTTATGTAATTAATTACGCGTCATGTGGACACCCTAGCTGCGCTGACGACACAACACAGTTAGGTACATTTAGTTATCGCGCGGTACTTTACCTACGTCCAAACGCCGCCGCGTGTTAACAGGGTAGCAGGCTACCTTTGATAAACAAGCATGATCCAATCCCCCTTCATACTTTAAACCTGGCTTAAAACAGGCAAAAATACCAAAATATTTCACTCGTTTAAGCAACAAATTTGTTGACTAGGTAAATGATATGAACTTGGGACAAAAATTAACTGTTTACCTATCTTGGTATTTCCGGCGTATTTAAAAATGGAATCATACTTATTTACAACGATTGTCAATCATTTAACTACCTATTTACCTACATAACTACACTAACCTTAACAAATGTTCAAAGTGAGCTCCTGCTCGTGTGATACACAGTTCGGCACGTTTACGCATATTGTATTTCACACGCTTTAACACGAATGGGTCACTTTACTACTCACAGTACTCACAGTATTCTGCATTTGTGTATTGATAAGCCATACCTTAATTAGGTATGGGTTATCAATACACAAATGACGGGTCACACTCACACACGAAACATTAGGTATACGCGTAAGATCGATCGCTAGGGGCGCGCGCGCGGGAAGATGGACGAACCTTACGGCGGCGCTCGCCCGACTAATTAGCCGCGGGGCAGGGGTTGCGGGGGGCAAACACCACGCCGCACGTGCCGCGGAAATGTGTCCACACTTTATTTATTTAAAGTAAAATTTTTGTAAATTTGGTCAAAAATTAAGTACCTATTTTTTTTACATAATTCGAATGAGAATCATGTACCGATTATGCTCCTAAAATATTGATACTAATTCACCAGTCATCCTGTATAAGTATGTATTTACAAAAGAAAAGTAGTATACGTAGTATATCAGTTGTCTGATTTCCATAGTACAAGTTCTGCTTAGTTTGGCCATATGTGTATAATGTCCCAAGATATATTATTATTATAAAATACAGAGCAATGTTTTCATCGAGTTAAAGTTGAAGTTCTACCTTACTACTGGTACTACATACATTGTAACACCATTGTAACAAAGGAACATTTTAAGTCCCTAAAGTTTGCAGTTCAATGAAAATGTAAAATTTTAGTTTTTATTTCATAATCTTAATTCCGAGTGAGCACAAAACAATAGGTAAAATTCCTGTTTTCTTTATATATTTAACGCAATATATCATTGTCTTATTTTTTTTAACTTGTGTGCTTATTATCAAAAACGGATAGTATTATACCAATTTTTTTTTCTATCACGGTATCACGGTAACAGCCTGTAAATGTCCCACTGCTGGGCTAAGGCCTCTTCTCCCTTTTAGAGGAGCTTATTCCACCGCGCTGCTCCAATGCGGATTGGTGGAATACACATGTGGCAGAATTTCATTGAAATTAGACTCATGCAGGTTTCCTCTCGATGTTTTCCTTCACTGAAAAGCACGAGATGAATTATAATCACAAATTAAGCACATGAAAAACTTCAGTGGTGCTTGCCCGGGTTTGAACCCACGATCATCGGTTAAGATTCACGCGTTCTTACCACTGGGCCATCTCGGCTTTTTTTTATACAAATTAAAAATTGACAACATTAAATAATTGAGTTAGATAATATTGTTAGGAATGTATGAAAAAAGACACTTAATTATTCGTAGATTACCATTATGGTAATATTTTAATTCCATCGAGGCAATAAAAGATGGCAAGTTTGAAATAAAATTGCTTTTTTTATGCTATAGGTAGGCGGTTGAGCATTTGGGCCACTAGATGGTAAGTGGTTGCCAACGCCCATAGACATTGGCATTGTAAGAAATGTTAACCATCGCTTACATCGTCAATGCGCCACCAACCTTGAGAACTAAGATGTTATGTCCCATGGATTCACAAATACTTTTTAAATTATTTGAATTACTAGCCCTTTTTAATAACGATACATAAGTCTTTACAACTTTCCAAAGGGTTTAAGTCGGATGTAATCTAATGCTTATATTGACAATTGAAATCTCTATTGCAATTTTATTCTTATTTGGTGTCTTTCTATGATTTTTATTTCTTCTATGAGTTTAGTCTGAATACTAAAATCATGAGCGTGTTTAATTTTTCACATCAAACGTCTTTCAAAGCGGCCGTTTATAAAATAGCAAGAAGGGTATATGGTAAGGAATAAAACAATAAAAAATATTTGTTACTTTTTATTTTGAAATCAATTGAGATTTAAAAAACTGTAGCTCTTCAGAATCAATACTTTATACAAAAAAATATTGCAAGCTTTTAGTAAATTTGCTTTGATTTTATATTTAACAAATACAACAATGATTTAAATAAAAATGACCAGATTAATAGTTTTACAATATTCCTAATAATAAGGCTTATTCTTAGAGTCAGATTTATCATAAAATTAACAAGTTAATGTGTGTTGGTTAACATTTTTAGAGAAGGTTACATTTTAAAGCGTTTTTTTTTATATATAAAAAGTATTCTTAATATAGCTTCGTTAAGTAAATGTCTTTTGTGTGGACAAAGTGTACTTTAATTATTTACTAAAAATAAAAAGTCAGCTATGGAATTTCTTATCGTGAACAATGTCTGGTTGTAATACGTTTGTATTATTAGGCGACTCTGGCGTAAGTCGGATAATAATAACGTATTAACCAGTCCAATGCGAACGTCTCTTTACAATCACAATAATTGTGCAATAACAGTATATAAATAATAATATACATAATGTAAATTATGACGATTCCTAATATTTATTTATTTATTATATATACCTATATGAAATTCGAATAAATACCGAATGAAATAATATAAATGATTGTGCATTACAAATGAACCACGTAAATCTATTATCACCTTAAATAATTAACGGTGACGACTTCACGCTGGTTCTGTTGCGACGTATAGTTTGGCGTTACTATAAGCACAAATAACCGAACGGAAGCCGTTACCGGTAATCGCCTACGAATCGGTATTCCGTAAACAAAATGGTCCCTAAAGGAAAATTACAAAATCACACTTTCCCGTCTCCAATGGAGACTAATACGTATATAACACTAACAATTATGGCAACATTGACAATAAATAAGT
The DNA here is from genome assembly GCA_905147175.2 of Nymphalis urticae. Taxonomy (NCBI): domain Eukaryota; kingdom Metazoa; phylum Arthropoda; class Insecta; order Lepidoptera; family Nymphalidae; genus Nymphalis; species Nymphalis urticae. Next base: position 2,662,168 of record LR990007.1, read on the forward strand.
AAGAAATATTCACATGAAAAAAAAAGGAATATATCGCAATTTTTTAAATATTGATAGCACAACATAATCAATTTATAAAGTGGCAGGGATCATAGAAAATAAGTATACAAGGCAACGAGTGCAGACTTTATGTTTTACTACGCTATAGTTGTTACTAATTAAAAGCCAAATTCGCATATATTTTTTAACAAGCTTGGCCCGGTTTGCGAATAGGTTAATTTATTGTTAGTTATATAATTGTTTCATCGTTCGAAACCGTAACGGCACAAGGCGCTCTGTCAGATCTTTACGCATGTTACATTTTAGCACTGGCTTGAAAATAACAAATACAATTCTGCAAAAACGGCATAAGATTACATCGACGATAAGTCAAAGCGGCTTGCGACTTTACGGATAAATAACACGTGACAAAAGACCGCCATGTCAAACTGTATAACGTTCAAAATGGCGGTATTTTGGCGGGAATGATATCGACGTATAATGTCCTGTTCGCCTATAGCCGGAAGGGTTCGCGCTTGTCGGTGCGCGGGGCGGGCGTGGCGCGGCGCGACAGCGGCGTGGCGGGCGCGGCGCCGTCGGCCGCGTCGGACGGGCGCCGCACGAGGCGCGCCGCCGCCGTCTGGGCGCCCGGCCGCACGGGCGTCGTGCTGCCCGAGGGCGTCCTCTGCCTATTATCGTTTCATTGATTACTACATATTTCCCACCATTGTAATCATGCATTAAGCTACATAGAACGAAAATCCAGTCACCTAAACTGACGTCATACGGAAGAAGTAAACAGAAAACGCTTAAACCGAACACAAACTACAAAGTTGCTCAGCATTACCTAGAGTTATGGTTAGTCTCCTTGGGCACCGGAATGCGACTTCTGCCGGGCGTTTGTCCGTCCGTGGAGGCAAACGACCCACTCCTACGACGATTGTTAGCGAAGCACAAAGATAGACAGATTAGACACGGATGAAGAAAGAAAGGTTTAGTTATGTTAGTGCACACGCTACTGCGCTTTTTATTTTATTTTTTTACTTTTTAATAAAGACAGAAAACCTCCCACACCAAAACCAACAGTAACTAAAAATTCAACGTCAACAACTGTTAAGCTTTTCGTTAAAATTTAGAAATTAAGCAACAAGTATATATTATAATAATAAGTCAACACGTAGAAGCAAAAAAAAACATTATGTAACTCGAAGAAGTTTTCTCTTTTTATTTGAATAATTATTTTTGATTATCAGAAGAGTGATGAATCACACAATGTGCACAAGTATTTTTTTTAAACTATAAACAGTGCATGTGCAATAACAAAATATAAATACAAAAAAAAATACATTACATTTTTAAGCAATTAATATATATTTAAAAGTTTTATCTTAAGTATGTCACACACTTAATACTCCATATACACAAATTATTTAGTAATTAAATAATAATTATTTAGCTGTACTAAATAGATGACATACTATGAATTATGAACTTTTGATATAATGAAATGAATGAAAAGCTAATAGATGATAAAGCTCCGTGAATGAAACCGAGTTAGTATTTGAATGCATAGTATATTCCTTTGTCATAATAGGATTAAAGAAAAAAAAAAACAACATTCAACTTTGAATTAATGTGATATCATCGTTCGAGATCTTACTTATCTGTGGTATACATTATGGATTCGTGAAAAATTGCCGTTTGAATTACTATCGGAATTTATGAAGTAAAATGAAAGTGGAAGATATATTAAGCAAGAACTGATTGTAGCGTCAAATCTTATGGAAGGTGTACATCTAAGGTTCGATTATCTTTACTCCTATTGCCATTGGAATATACTATATACATATAAATATATATTGAACACAAACAAACAATGCAAAAAGTTCGAAGATGAGAGATTTGTGAAAACGAGTCGACTAGCAAATGAATGATATGTGGATTTATGTGATGACTATAAAGTAAAATCATCGAGCATCAATCAAAGTAATCGGGCCAAAAACATAGCTACGGTCAACAAGCGGTACCCTTTGATGTCTCGTTGGGTTGGCTTTGAAGCGTCGCCGCTCGACTCGCTTATATTACTCTCATATTCATTGTCACTCGTCATTCCCGATATGCTGAACAGTGAGGAATCGTCTTCGGGACTCCTCTGGTCAGATTTAGGATCATTGGATATGGGGCTAGGATCTTGAGAAGTCTCTCGTGAACGGGATTTTCGGGACGTTTTGGACCGTCGTTCAACAGATGGCGTTCGTTGCGATCGGTTGCCAACATACACGGGTATCTTCGTGGAACCCTGAGTTTGGAATGCAGGATGAGTATGGGATAATGATTTGGGATGTTCAGAAGCCATTGAGGATGGCTGGGAATGTGTCGAACTGTTCGTTCGTATCCATTTTCGTAATTGATGCATGTGGAAAGGAAAAATATAATTTAATAATAATTCATAATTACATATATCTATAAACATACATGTTAGATAATTTCACTCGTTAAAACTCAGCCGAGCCCTGGTTAGACTAATATAACATGCCTCGTTGTTGAATTAAACAATATTTTATTATTTGTATAGCAGTCCCACCACCAGTATGAATAATATATAAGGAAATGCCAGCTTGTACAATATAAAGTATAGAACACGACAAGTGCACAATACGCCTTGACAACACTATGGAACATCTTACAAGTTCACCCTTAAAAGCCAAGTGACGTGCTGACAAAATCAACGCATTTTTCCCATAGGGATATAGTCCACGATCGCAATTTGTTACTATACATTCAATAACCTCACAAGTGAACAAGGATGCAACATATAAAGAAAAACTTTTTATATTATGAAGATAACGAAGTGCGATCGCTGCCCACCCTCGTTGCGATCAAGACACGAGCAAATCCACATTCACTTTTCGGTACCTGACTAACGCCGGCACCGGTGACAGTGTCGGTATACTGGATGTGCGGTAAATCCCTCCACTAGGATACCTGCCCATACCCGTGTAAACCAATTGTAATACCTCATAAACTATTACTTCGAGACTTATTTAACACAGAAGTTAACTGATAATTGAGATTAAAATGAAATATTCTAAACATTTTTTGGCAATAACAATGAATTAATCTATAGTATTGAATATTTTAGGAAATTAAGTAATCGAAACAAACCTTCCACTAGCTGGTGTCAAGAGACCAGTAGGAGTTCTCGGTCGAGATCCGCCGTTGGGGGTCGTGACTCCCAGCTTGGCGGCATTGGCCGCCGCTCGCGCCGTGGAGGTGCGGGTGTTCGTAACCTTGCGCATTGGTATACGCGACGGTGTAAGAACTTCATCTGAAACATTCATTATTCAATTAATATAAATCCAACAGAGATCAAAATACGCCGTACCGTAACCGTAACAGCCTGTGAATGTCCCACTGCTGGGCTAAAGGCCTCCTCTCCTCTTTTTGAGGAGAAGGTTTGGAGCTTATTCCACCACGCTGCTCCAATGCGGGTTGGTGGATTACACATGTGGCAGTATTTCAGTGAAATTAGACACATGCAGGTTTCCTCACGATGTTTTCCTTCACCGTAAAGCACGAGATGAATTATAATCACAAATTAAGCACATGAAAATTCAGTGGTGCTTGCCCGGGTTTGAACCCACGATCATCGGTTAAGATTCACGCGGTCTTACCACTGGGCCATCTCAGTTTTTTTTTTTTATCAAAATATATCAAAATACGCCACTGTGATAAAATTACGAACCTGTACTATCTAGAGACAGATTAGATCCATGTCTTGAAGGTGGTTTCGATCCTGCCCTGGATCCTGGTCTGGAACCTGGCCTCGAGCCCCCAGGAGTTAGCGTTGATCTAAAGAGATGCAATAGATTTTTAATAATTTATAAAAAAACAGCTTGGCCCAGTTTGCGAATAGGTTAATTTATTGTTAGTTATATAATTGTTTCATCGTTCGAAACCGTAACGGCACAAGGCGCTCTGTCAGATCTTTACGCATGTTACATTTGAACACTGGCTTAGAAATTACAAATACAATTCTGCAAAAACGGCATAAGATTACATCGACGATAAGTCAAAGCGGCTTGTAACTTTACGGATAAATAACACCTGACAAAAGAACGCCGTAAAACTGAATAATGTTGCCTTAAAATATTCGTTAAAAGTATTTACCTTGGTACACTAGGTTTCCTATATCTTTGGCCAAGACCACTAGCAGCTTCGTTATCACTAAGCGAATCAGGCGTTCCAGCGCTCAAAGAAGATCTCGAAGCTCGACCTGCAGCTCCACCAGCGGACATCGGCACTGAGCGAGCTGTTCGCTCTCTTACCTACATTTAAAAATATAAATTAAAATTTGACAACATTACGTCATTAAAAGAAATATTTTTTTAGTTAGCTAAAAAACAAACAGAAAATGGTATTAGGATAATTTGAAGAAAATGATTGTATGAAGAAAACGACGAGTTCACAATTATACCGTACCAAATATCTTCTTAGCAATAACGTGTTATGTGCATGCTGACTAAAATGAACTTGACGATTGAAACTATTACTTTAACGTACATATATCTAAAACACATAAAAACAAATAAAAAATAATAATGGCTGCAATCAACTCATAAAAAAGTGCAATCAACCACGAAACTCTCACATAGCCTATAAATTACCCAGTGGTATCCAGGAGAAGGTTGATATCCGTGATGGTGTGTATAGTGATGGGCGCCAGGCGTTGTTGAACCTTGAGATCTTGAGTGGCCGTATATAAAAGCTTGCTTAGTGCCATGTGTCGAACCCACGTGTAGTGGGTACGAACATGGAAGCTCTTCTCGTTGCCGGAGAGCCTCAAATATTGGCCTCAGCTGCTCCATAAACTCCTCCGCTAAACGCATCAATATAAAACCGGAAGCCTTTCATTAAGGGTGGAACGAAAATCCATTACAAACAACAAAACTCTTTCATAGTGCCAATCGTTTTGCCGAAACGCGATTTAAGGAGACGAAGTTACGATAAGTCCACACGATTTGCCGACGGACACGCGGTTTTTTTATATTACAGGTTTGAAGGGAAGTAGCAGGAGGGATGAACAAAATACATTACCATAAGATCCATATGCGCTGACGTGCCACCCCTCCAATGCAGTGGGTCCAATGAAAAGTACAACTAGCAAACAACACCGAAAACTACACGAGCTGGTGTCTCAATGCTTAGCTTTGAGCACACTAATGCATTACGATAACGCTACGAGCTCATTACATGCTGCAATCACGAGGATGCCTTTTGCAAATGGATCGATCAATCCATGTACAAAGTGCAACAGAAAAAAAGCGAAAAAAAAAGGAAATCCCAAACCGAATTGCTCCCTCTATCTACTACTGTGCGAATAATGTGATACATGTGCGAAATTAAGAAACTATTTAAAGTTTAACCTGTAGAATTGATTTCATTAAGTAATAAAGTAGCAATTTTAGCTACTTACCTTTGTGATGGGTCCGGTAGATGGAGGCGTATTGGTATTAGAGCGAGGCGTACGTGGTCTGAATGCAGCCATGCTCTGGGACACTCCATCGGCCAGAATGAATTGCTCTCGCAGTTCGATGTTGGTGCGACCCTTGGCTGCATGCGGGCGGCGTCCGGTGTGCAGGATTTTAAAAGGTAGGGATCGGAAAGGGTAAAAAAACCGTTCGGTAACAGGACAGGTGAAAAAAAAACACCATAAGTGTTAAAAAAACGGGGAGCGTGCATTGGTAGTGAGGAAAAGAAAAAAAAAACAACAAAGAAAATCAGATCATGTCAAACAAAAAAACAAACGAACATAACGCATTATAAACAAAAATAAAAATGTAAAATGTAAGTGTGCAGTTAGGATAGGATTGTAAAATACGATCAGATTATTCTTTCACCAAAATATATGCAATCATTATAAATCAAGGGCAAGATTTGTTTGTAATTCAAATATTTAACATTGTTATAGAATTCGTTAAGACAATTTTCAAATATGATGTGATTATGATCTTGCACTTGACTTATAAAAAACATCTACTAGAAAGTGATTAGAAATACCGTATGCAAATAAACTTTAAAACATGCAAAAGTTCATGGCGAAATTGAAAAGCGAAATAATTTTACCTCTTACGTATCCATTAAAATATACTATTGCTTCTGTATTTACAGCTATAAATACATATAACGTGTACATAAATTTAGTGAAAAAATTAAATAACTACTGTGAAAGCATCCAGTTTTAAACCCTTAAGAATATATAGCAAAATATACTATATTCCAAAAAAAAAAAAAAAAAAAACACAAAATAGCTAAGCCACACCAAAGAACATCTATCAGAAATGGAGCAATCTTTTCTAAAATGAATTCCAACGTATTCTTGCAGTGAATTTAGAGTAAGACAGTAAAGATAGAATGGATGCTCCATTGCAGATGACATTATCTTACCGAGCGGGCAACAAGCTTCGTGCTGTTCCGGCTTGCTCGGGTCAGGCAGCGGTAGCACTAATGATACTACTCGTATAAAGGATAAGGACGAAACGCAATCAAATAATATAAAATAAAATCGGGGGATAGGGAACCGGATCGGGTAAAGCGAATACGAATTAGTAAATTAGTAGCAACATCGATTATTGTGGACCTAAATGAGTCTTACTTTAGCCTTACGATTGTTGATACTAGCAAAAATTAATGAGAGGGAAAAAAAGTTATTTATCGCTTTTTGATTAAAGAATTTGTCGCACCGTTTATTTTATTTTTTTATATAATTATTTTCTTTTAAATAATTTTAGTTTAGTAAATAGGTTTTTTAATTATTATATTAAATTTTCAATTTAATTAAATTTTTTTTACTATTTAGTAACGTTATTAATGAAATTTTTATTGTATTTAAACATTACGTGTTTTTAAAAGAAATAACATCTACTGGCAACATTACTTCTATACGTGTCTAACACATCGCATAATTAGCGTCCAACTCGAAGCTAGACAACAATTGAATACGATCGATTATTGTAAGCGAGTTTTTTTTGTTTTGAAATGTGTTGCTAGGTATACGCATTTTTAATTAATTTCCCCAGTCTATACTTGAGTTGCCACTAAGCAGACTTCAATTAGTTATTAAAAATAATCTTATTATTAAATCTTATTTACTCTGTTTCTGACTCTATATATATATATATATATATATATATATATATATATATATATATATATATATATATATATATCTGACAAAAATGCATGGATTGCTGGATCTCGTGTATTAACTAAGCGAAAGTACTTTATACATTTTCTAAATTAAAAAAATAAACAATTTTTTGACGGTTCTTATCGGTAGTGATGTGTACTTGTAAAAATCTATTTGAATAAAAATTTGATTTAATTTATTTTAAACGAAAATGAATGGTACGATTATTGAAAATTATAGAAGTAGAAAGCGAACAATGTTATTGACGTTTCTTATATTGGTGTCATTTAACATGGTTTTTGATCGGTGGGATGGTATGTACTTAGTAACATATATAGAACGGGATTTTTCCTAAAAGCTTTACAGCGATTATTTTTTTAAGTATTTGAAGTCTTATAATAAAATAAAGTTTTGTAAAGGTTTTCGAAAAAATAATATTTTTTATTATCTGTATTAAAGTTTGTTATTATGTTGCCAGCATTATTTTTAACTAACTTTAATATTTGTAATTCGATTAGTTTGTATTATGCTAATAAAAAATATATTAAAATATCGGTTATTTTGTTATTTCACACTATTTCTTATAACACACAAAAATTTTAATACTTGGGGCCCGTCAACACCTGTTATGGGACGCTAAATAATTCCCATGTTATGGGGTTAACACATAAAAATTACCGTAACGTTTGACACTTTGAATAAAATAACATGTAGAGTATATAAAATAACATTATCATAGATTGACTTTCGGAATTGCAAAAAAATTTTTGCAATAAAAAAAGTCATTCAAGTAATTTGTCAAAAACACAGCGGAATAAAATTAAAATAATAAAGCCTTTTTTAAAAATTACAATTAAATTAATACAAAGATAATTAAAAATAATATATTATAAAATTGACGTTCGTTGAAGCTTTATAATTTTAGGTCTTATTCCGTAAAACATCGTTCAATACTCGTTTGTTTTTAAATTAAAAAGTAAATTAATACTCATTATAATACTCAAAAACTAATCAAGTATTCGAATGATGTTTAATCTTTATAATTTTCAAAAGAGCAGGTAAGTTAAGTTTAATTTGGAAAATATATAGGATAGAAGTGTTTCTCTGTAAGATCCTGCACTTTTCTAATTAACTTAATTCATTTTTACCAAATTAATCAGGTAATTTTGAAGTTCAGGGTAAAAGTGAAAAATTACCATATGATATGCCTTAAATTAAATACTGTAACACAAATGAAATAATTCATTTTTACCCTGAACGTTTAAGTTAACCAGTTACCTAACAAGATTATATATAGTGGAAAGTGTTTTCTTGATAAGTGAATTCTTGTGTAAAAGTGAAGTGTTTCATGGAAACGGAAAGAACATTTCAAGGAAACGGTAATGTTTTAAACGCCTATACATTTTTTTTTATTTAGTCTCATAATTATAATATCATAAGCAAGGATGTTGTGTATGAAATATCGGATCTGGTTTGGATACAGATATACAAATAAGGTAATGAATTTATTTTATTATTCAAATAAATGGAAATCTGACTCCTAATTGTTTTTCATACATTACTTACCAGTTACCAGTAATTGGTCGTGTTTCGTTTTTATTGGTAAAATGGACATTAATGGAAACACGAGGCAAGTGAGCGGTCTTTGTATAGGCGTTTAAAACATATTGGATTTCGCACCTTCCATGGTTTTAAACAGAGAGTGCACAATGATGGAGTGTCTTTATATAACATTACTCATGTTGCAATGAAAAGCCTTGAATATGTGTATGAAGCCTGAAGACCCGTGACACTAATTTTTGCAGTTGTGGGGCACAGATAACACAAGGCTGGTCTTGTTCCATAAGCCAGTTCAAAGTATATTTGTTGGTGATAGAAAACAATTATGTAAGTATATACATAATACATAAATAGTAACACTATCGTATAATTTCTGTGTTAGTTCCTATGAAATTGTACGTATGTGTGTTGATTTTAATGTATGAATGACGTGTATGTGTGTGTTGTGTTTGTGTGTGTGTCATTACAGTTGAGGACCTACCTCTGCAGGGGTCGTTTTTGACGAGGAACTCGTCGAGCGCGACCCAACCACCTCCCACGCGCACCATCACCGTGGAACGTAGGATGCGCACCAGGCGGAGCTTCTGGGAGTCGCCGAACTGATAGGAAGAATATTATGTTAAAATTTATATATCATCATTTATTTTCTTACAGTAACTCGCTATAACATAAATTAATATTGACATGTTGACGCAAGTATGAATACAAATATACATATATACCTTAATCATAATTACGTATATAACGTACTATTCGATTATAAAATATTGAATTTAAATACTTATTTGTATCCGGATATAGTCATTGAACCACAACATTTAAAGGATTAACATTAAACAAAAAAAATTTGGAAATTGTAACCAACATTGCCTTTATTCCGAAGCTAAAGTATCATAAAAGTAACTCACCCTGTACTTGCCCTCTCCAACTTGGAATACCCTGAACTTCTGTCTGCAAGTACACAGCATCACGAGCCGTTTCACTTCATCGTGGATCTTATCAGCGTCGGTCGGGGGACCGCGTCTTTCAACCTGAGAGGACGCCAAGGGAACATCTTTTAAATATCGAACAGGAATTTTATCTAAAGGTCATCCACCAAATACTCCATTGCCTTTAAGAACATTTTCAGAAAAACTTACTATAAAATGGTTATAAAAAAATAACCTTCCATTTATATTGCTTTTATTTTGGCTTGGAAAAGATATTAGTTGTGTAACTTAGTTGATTGGTTGCTTAGTTTTTTTATTAGTCAATAGTAGATAACTTTCCATATTTACGCCAAAATAGCAATTATTTGAATGTTTTTACCAAATTATAAGGAAACAATTTGCAGGTTTTTCGATTTCAATTATTGTTTACGATGAGTTGCCCTCGCATTCCAAATTTATATTCGGTGACCAATACTAAGAACGCTTACCCAATCGGGTCGGAGTGCGGCGATGAACTCCTCCCAGTCGATGAGGCCGCTGCCGTTCCTGTCGAACAGGTCGGCGACGGCACCCATTTCGAGGCGAGACGTGTCGAATTCTGTAACGAATACTATGCTGAGAATCTCTGCTATGTATATAAACAGCACCTTTCGAAGGAATACTAACGAAATTATCAGACGGCTATCACTGGTGGTAGAGCTTTGTGTAAGCTCGTCTGGGTAGGTACCACCCACTCATCAGACATTCTGCCGCAAAACAGCAGTACTTGGTATTGTTGTGTTCCGGTTTGAAGGATGAGTGAGCCAGTGTAATTACAAGCACAAGGGACATAAGATCGTAGTTCCCAAGGTTGGTGGCGCATTGGCGATTTAAGCGATTGGGAACATTTCTTACAATGCCAATGTCTAAGGGCGTTGGTGAACACTTACCATCAGGTGGCCCATATGCTCGTCCACCTTCCTTTTCTATAAAAAAAAATTACTCACTGGTGTTTATGATTCCATCGATGAAATCGTTGCGCTGTATAAAGCCGTTGTTGTCCTTGTCCATCTTGCGGAACAGATCCGTGAGACGGGACTTCTTGTGGTTCATGAACTTCAGGAACTGTGTGACAAACGTACTCATGAGACGTGAAAAATTAACAAGTAATTAGGCTAAGAATTTGTTAATCAAGGGACCCCTTTATTAACAATATATGGTGTTTATAATCAAAGCGTAACAAAAATTTTGATACGCGAAATCAAGTCTTAATATAGACCTTTAGAATAATAGTTCCTTACCCTCTTTCTCCATTCGTCCCAGCTGAAGTTGGATACCCGCTGAAGTTCGCGCAAATGAGCGAGACGCTCGTGCAGTCTTCTCTGTCTCTCCCACGCGAGAAGCCATACGGTGCGCCATTTGTCCCAGAGTTGTTTCACGCGAGGAGATCTGAACTCCGGTTCTGCGCCTTTGCTATTGGACATACCGCTAGTTTTAATATGGCAGTTTTGAAATTATGTTACAAATTTTGAGGACTTTTTTTCTAATAACAATATCTATTTTTAATTTAATGTTACATGTTATAAAACTGTTAAAATTAATGAAATAAGAAGTATCGATTAGACACGACTTTAAAATTGCTGAATAGTATGAATCATAAATTTATATGGTAACAATATAATGTTGCAATATATGAAAATAAAATTGAGGAACTTTTACTGTTACTTTAAAGCGTACACAACTCATGCTGATATTTCCAAACAAGAAGTACTAGCAATATATACACTATATTTATAGCAACAAACATAAAAAAATATAAAACACATAAGCGGACTATTACAGTTTTAACACAATAATGTTCAAGTAATATATATATTTTTAATTGCAATTATGTTTTAATTTCAAATGTAATATGAGTACTTACATAATGCGTATGGTAGGTTTTAAAAAACCTATTAAATAAATCTTTAACAAACCTTCGACAGGAATACCTTTACGGTGTAAATTATAAAATAAAATAAATTACAAAATAAAACTACTGTAATTAAGATAATTATTGTAGATTGTAAGTAATTTGACCAATATTAAAAATAAAACAATAACTACTGTCGCTATTTAAAATGAATGCTTTCAACTGATTTGATTTCTCGTTTAAAGAACAACTGTAAAGTGGAACAAATTATATTTTATTATTTAAACGAATTGAGAAAGTATATGCTGTTTTAAGACATTCGATTTCTGTCGCGTAGATGTGGCAGAAGTTTTACAATCGCCCGTTGTATAGTAAGCCTTACCTTCCTCTAGGCGGGAACCTCGGCCCGTAATGCGGCAGGTTGCGGTCGGGGGAGTCACGTCCGGGACTCAGGCGACTAAAGCACACAGTTAAATGAGCACACGCTATTAACATACAAATACCCATACCTTGCTCGTTGTTAGTTACCGGTGCCCTTGAAGTTAGTTAACACGTAGATATTAGTGTCAGCGGTACTTTTAGTGTAAAGGTAGTAGATGGAGAAAAGAGGGAGATAAAATTATTGCAGGAGAAGTAATTTAAGAGAATTAGATAAGGAAATTTTGGTTTGTTGATAAAAAAAAATAACGAGGAAAAAAAAAGAGTTAAATACTCGTATGGTGACAAAATTTATTAAACTAGGAAAGGAGTTAAATAGACTAGTAGATTTAAAAGGTGGAGTTGTAGGATTATAAAAGACAGATCTAGAAGGTTCTGGAAAATCCTTACCACCATCTCTCTCCAGCTACGGCTACTAACCATGAACCGTGTCTTAGTAAATAACTGAGTGTAGTCCATTCCAATCGGAAGAGGAGTAACAAGAAAAATATTGACATTGAATTGACGCGATCTCATTGGCGAGATCGTGAATAATAAATTGTATTCTTTATGGATTCGCGAAAAAATGCCGTTTAGATTTACGGAGAATTTGTTATCGTTGGAACTAAAATTAAAATCATAAGTAAATTGATATATTGCTGATTTTGTATAATATGACGGGGCTGTTAGCAATCGCATCGTTATATGTGAATCTAATATTTGTTTATCTTTACTTCTTCGATTGGAACAGACTATAAATATAGATCAGTGCAAGTAATTAAATACATACCCATCTTATTAAGTTGTTAATTAACAGCAGCGGTGTGTGACGTTAGTCGAGAAGCAAACATTAGTAAAATATTTATACTTACTTAATTAATAATAATTTTATATGAATGATTTGAGGAAAGTGTGCAATATCATTCAACATAAGGACTATTATTTAAATTATTTCAGTTAATAAAATTAGAATTGATGGAGTAAATAGAATGACGTCATTAAGAGGAAGCGTATTATGTAACGGTCCAGAACATCGACTTTTAAATCATTGACAAAAAAAATCAATCCAAATTAAAAAAATACGAAATATAATTTAAAAAAAAAACAAACTGAATAATGCATGCACGTACAAAGCAATCGCATACTTATAATATTAATATAAACAAATATCTATCGAACTAACATGTATAGTTTATAACCCAAAAGTTGATATAAAACACTCAAACTATGTATAATGTATAGAAACTAAATATATATAACTTAAATTGGTCTATATATATAATATTTTAAATATAAATAAAAGCATTCAATTAATATTTTCTATACAAAATATCAATCCATAGACAATCCTAGAATAAAAACCACATCAAACCTTCCTCGCCTACTTCGACTGTGTATCCTGGACCTGCCGTCGCCAAGCGTGACATAGAGGACGAGACAGAAAGCCACATTTACATATGTTAGAGCGAGATGAAGCTAGTTTTGTTATTGCGTACAGAGAGAACGATGTATCAATAGTGCAAATTGAGAAGTTTAAACGTAAAGAGGTGATTAATTGTGTGCAACCTTTTTTTACTCGACTTGACTTACTGATTTCGACATATATATCTGAACTTTACTTGACTGACTTGTGATATCTATAGTTAATATCATTTACATTGCTCTCTAGGTACTGCATTATAATATATAGATTAACACGGAAAGCATGTCGATGGTAGTGATGTATTTATGTTATTAATTTGTAAAAATACTATTAATTTTTTTAAAGTTATTCTTGACCTTGTTATATTGTGGTAATTTAATCACCACAATTAAACCTTAATATATTCCCAATTTTAAATTTTAAAATCCAATATTAAATTACAAATAGTAAGACAATCACAAATAATATAAAATTAAAATGATGAAAATAAAAGAAACAAAAAATTACAAACAAACCTGTAACGCCTACTGCCATAATAATCTGGCGACACTGATCTCTCCCTATGAAGGTCGTGTTGCGAGCCGCGACTGTGGCAACATTCACATCATGCAATGACGTCACAAGATGGCGGCGACGGGTGAAATAAAACGAAATAAGAAAAGCGTGATTTTTGCTTTAGAGCACAGATTATGCTAACCTTTATGTGAAATGGCGGTGTGCATAATGCTTAATTAAATACAACACAATTTATGAATAACAAACACAAATGTGATGAAGAAATAAAAACGTAGCTTAGTGATATATAAAATATTACCATTAAACAGAAAAACAAAACGGTGAAACTAAATGAATATCTATCCTGCACTATGTGACTTGCTTTGTGAAAATGCTGCGCTAATAATTATTATCAATCAATTTAAGTAATTTAAAAGGTAAGAAAAAAAGTTTTTACTGAGTTTCTTGCCAAACCTTAAAAAAAAGGTTTATTTTTTTACAAACAAAACTTGCGTTTATTGCGAGAATTCGTTTTGTTAATTAATCTTGAATCTTTCGCTGTCTAATAAAAATTTGTGATGCAGCATTTTCTGCAAATACAATTATTGTCACGTAGTGCAGAAGTATGAATAAAAACCACAGCCATGACATACCTGGGCGTTCCTTTAATCGCTGATTTGGCTGAAACTTTACGCGGTGTCGACTCACGACCTTGACTTTGACTCTTGACCTAATAAAAAATAAGTATAATGTAATATAGGTAAAATAATTCTTGTTTTAATGTCAATTGTTTTATAATAATGAAGTATGGGATATACTAAGTTTAACATCATGTTTATTTGGAACATGACGACAAAGTTTTTTGTCAATAATTACGTTATAATAATAATATCCTGGGACATTATTAGCATACGGCCATCTGATCCCAAATTAAGCAGAGCTTGTACTATGGAAACCAGACAACTGATATACTACACATACTACTATTCTTTTGTAAATACATACTAATATAGATAATTACACCCAGACTCAGGACAAACAGACATGTTCATGCAAACAAATATCTGTCCTGGGTGGGAATCGAACCCACAACCTTCGGCGTGAAACGCCTACCGGCCCGTTTACTATTAGTACAGATAAAGAAATATGTATTACTTTTAGTGAAATTAACATTTATTGAGGCCTGGTGAACTCAACTTTAATCAGATATATTGAAACAAATTATTAGATGACATGAACTTAACACCTCAGTTACATCTTTTAACATCTCATAATAGTTTGTTGAAAAATTCGAAAAAAAAAACCAATGATGTTGACGTGATCTATCCTTAAGGTCGAATTTAAAATGATATTAGAATATGATAAGGATATCACAGAGGTTGAAATTGACTTGCGAACTGTGTATTCATTTCAAATTGACTACTTTTTGGCCTATACCAAAAAACCTACTTGGTAAGCTTTGCAGACTCTGTCGACTTCGTTCTGGCGCTTCTGAGTGTGTTCCATCAGATCCTTGTGGTCTTCAATCTGGCCTTCCAGCAGTTCTATCGATTCTGGTAGAGGTTCAGCTTCCAGGGCTAAATTTATCAAAAACAATACAAAATCACTTTTTAACATATCAATTTAAACAATAATATAATCTTGATAAAAAATCAGCCTTCGAAAATTTTATATATATTATAATTGAGATTTTTGTAATACTATCTACTAATATTTTTAGTATTTTACCTATAAGTGTGGTCTCGAGTCCGGAGAGCCACTGCAAAAGCTCTTCCAGAACCAGATCGAGGTCCTTCAAGCTCTGCAGATGTGTCTCCAGTTTGCCTCCCCGTTGCATCGCCCATTGCCATACCTGAGACAGATTGGGCCAATTAAGTACCTGTATAGTATTTTTATAATAGCTTTCTATCTTGGAATACAGAAAATAAAATATATTAAATTATTTAGCTAATATATTTTAAACGAAGTGTACAATCACTTAGCATAGATCATAATTACTTTTTTTTTTGGACAGAAGCGTTTTTACTTTACAAACTTTTGTTTTTATTACGTTATTCGAAGATATAATACCAAATTACAATATAAAACCGACTTTGTTGTTTTATATATTTTGGCTAATATTAATAGCATACATTTTTTATATATTTCAAGATGGCAAACAAGCTTATTGGACCATCTGATTGTGAGTGATCACTTTTGACCATAGACACATACTGTAAAAAATAGAAAGTACTTTTTACTACCGACAAACACGGGATGTACTGTGCCTGTAATTATACTGGCCAACACATAAATCAAATCGGAATACATATATAAAATTGTAGTTAGTTCGTGTAACTGATAAATGGGTGGTACCCATTTTGGGAAAGCTCTAAACTTAAAATATAACTCAAGTTTCGTACATTCAAGTATTATACAATTGCATCTTAGCTCAATGTTGCACTTTATAAACAAATAACAAAAAAAAATCACCTGTCCCGCAGAAACTTTACTAAATATTCTTATAACTGGCAACACTGACACCATTAAATTTCTCGGTTTACTTGGTAGGTTTGTATTCATTTTTCAAATTATTAAAATAATAACATTTAAGCTACTTTATATCATAATATAAGTCGTGCGAATACGTGAATTTTGTAAATAAGAACAAGTATTAAATTTTATATCATTAAGATAAGATATCACGATTAAGGTTAAGACATTTTATCAATGATTTCGTTGCAATCTTTTAATATATCGATACAATATTTCAAGGTCTTTTAATTCAAAAAAATACATTTATTTGTAATACAAATAAGATATTGTTTATATAATAATACATTAAAATGAAATGCTCGAAATGGTTATGTATTTCTTTAAGTTGTACGAAATTTTAATTTTGTAGTATTATATATATTGTATAAGAATTATATATATAAATAAAACTAAAATTTAAAATTAAAACTCTTCCCAGTCCCACGCTTATGTACTTTACTACGTTAAACCTTCTTCATCTTTACTTTACGATTAGTTTATCTTGTAAATTAAATCAATTCAAAAATGCTGTAAAAGCATTACACGAACTAAGTTTTATTTTGTTAATTTTTAATATTGATTGTTATCTCTTACATTTTAAAACTAATACGCATATATTGCAACTTATTTTTAGTTTATATCAATCAGCAAAATTTTATATGTTATTAGTATACGTTATTCAATTTAAAGGGTCAAAATAAGAATTATTTATTAAACTGATACAGTTATTGTAGCCTGTGAATGGCTAAGGCCTCCACTCCCTTTTTGAGGAGAAGGTTTGGAGCTTATTCTACCACGCTGCTCCAATGCGGGTTTGTAGAATACACATGTGGCAGAATTTCAGCGAAATTAGATATATGCAGGTTTCCTCACGATGTTTTCCTTCACCGTAAAACACGAGATAAATTATAATCCTATAACGTCGTTTCATACGCCATCTTACCAAATGACAAATGACGATCCAATTGATTAATAAATAAAAAAAATACACGAGAAAAAGATGCAAATACAAATTACTGACCTCGTCCCATCGGCTTTGTATGATCGTTATCCAGTGCTTGATGACCGTCACTGCGTCCGGATGAGCCTTTGCGAGGATGGAGTGAGCGAGCGTGATCGTGTCGTCCTTGTCTCTCTGCTTGTCTGCGAGCTCGCGTGCGAATCGTTCGTGATCGCGCAGCTGTTGCTGGGTCTCCTGCTCGCCCTCCGGCAGCTGGCCCGAGAAGCGCAGCTTGGTCTCCGCGTCGGAGAGCCACTCGAGCAGCATGTTCACGGATTTGTGGAGACGCTCAGCCTAGGAAAGCGTTTCATGAAAATATTGTATGTAACAGTAAAGCTACAGCATGACTTAAATGTTTGCACGTGTTAAATTTTTTTCTTTATTTATAATAGCTTGGATTCAATTTGATGTCAGGTGGAAAGTTCTTGAAGCATTTTTTTTAAAATTAATTATTAAGGAGGGTATAAATCGTTGCAAGCCCTGTGGTAGCAGTTTCGATGATTTCAACATTTTAGTAAAAATATATTTTTTTAGCTTTTAGCACCCAAATAACCTGATATTACCATCAGCCATACCATATTTATCAAAAATAAGTGAATTTTTTTCGAACCTCTTTCAAGGCTCCTTCTAGTTTGCTAGCCTTCGTTTCACTAAGGCTTTGTACGGCGTCCCACGCCTGTTTCAATTCATTGCACTGTTGTTTGATATTAGAAGCATCTTCCAATGGAACCTTAAACAAAAAAATATAATATTTATATGGTAAAGAAGTATTTACAAATATATATTTATATTATAAGTAGATTATAATTAGTAAATTATTTGGTTTATTTAGAAGTAGATACTTACTGTAGCTTCAAGATCTCGGCCGGTCTTCAGCACGGATTGCATTTGCTGCTCGCGAGAGTGTAGGTCTTCCTCGAATTGCTGCAAAATATTTAATTTATTATCTACCGAATAATTTTGTATGCTGTAATGAAATTATAATTGAGGTATAATATTAATTGTTATTTAGAAATAAAATAACGCGTAATATTTTTTTTGTTGTTTTTATTAAGCTAAACACATATTTTTTCATTACACATTTATAGAATTATTTTCGAAATGTGGTGCTTGAATTGGAAGGTTTGTAAAAAAAGATATATCAAGTCTTAAAAATAAAAAAGTCGAGTGTCGTGTGTGCGGTACCTTGTGCTGCTCGATGAGCGCCATGACGGTGTCCAGGTCGCCGTGCACGGGCGCGTCCCCGCCCAGCTGCACGCGCACGCGCTGCAGCCACTCCAGCAGCGCGTTCATCGCCTCCACGAACTGCCCCGAGTACAGCAGCGCCTCCTCCAGCCGCCGCTGTCTGCTCGCACAAACGCCACGGTTAATCACGTTCAATACCGAACGTAGGACTACTCACTAATCAAATATTCTACTGCAAAATAATATTTTGCATTAATGTGTTCTAGGTTGAAGGTAAGTGACGTAGTACAATTACAAGAACAATAGAAACGACACCTTACTCGTGCCTTTTGAGATATTATTTTAAATATTTTACAAAGCTAACTACGGCGATTTCACCTCGAGTCTCTTACTATGCACAATTTTGAAATAGTAATCGTTTACGTGGTAACGAATGAACAGATATTAATCTTAAAAGTAAAAAAGAACAAAGGATATTTTTACTAGAATTTCTTACCTATCCACTGCCTTGGAACATACAGTCGTCCACTTGGTCTTCAAGTCTGACAACATATTACGAAGTACGGGTTCGTCCGTCTTGGGCGCCTTGTCCTTGAGCTGCTTTCCAATTTTGCTGGTCTGGTCGTAGACCGGTTGTTTGGCTGCCAGAGCCTTTTGGAACTCGCGGTGCTTGTTGAGTCTGATAAAAAACAGGAGATACGTCAATTGAGGATGTTATACGGAGTTTAATGTGGATAAAATATTGATTATTTTTACTGCAACTAATGTTTACTATTAACAATATTCGATAAAAAATCGAAATTACCTGAGTTTGATCTTTTCGGGATCGTTGATGGTCGCCTCGGAGTTGAGTTCGTCTAATTGCTGCTCGGTTTCACCCAGCCAGCTCATCATGTTTGTCCTGAACGAAAGAGTTCCATTAGTATATTTTTACCATAGTATTGCCAATAATATAAAATGAAAGCAACCAGCGTCTCGCACCAGAGGTCGTGGAAGTCGCGCGCCTCCTTGAGCGCGTGGTCGAGCGCGCGCGTGCGCTCGGCGGCGCGCGCCACGACGCGCTCCCAGCGGTGCTGCACGGACACCAGCAGGTTCTTGATGAGGATCACGTCCTGCTTCTGGCTGAAGTACTTCAGGTGCGTGCCCTTCTTGTCCAGCTGCAGCATGCTCTCGCGGTGCGACGACACCTCCTTCTGGAACGCCTTGTGCTCCTCCACTTGGCCTAGGGGAGGATATTAATAGATGTTTGTAATTTCCATTAAGGTCAATATTTTTATTTTTATTTTTTTAACTAATATTTTTATTTTATTCATGTAATCGCATCAGTACTCACTCAGTAACGTCTCCATCACTCGGGAAACGGGTTTCGCGGACGTTAAATTCTTCTCGGCGCTGGTCAGCCAATCCACGAACGCCTGTAAAGCGTCGTGGAACTCGGTCGCTTCCTTGAGAGCTATCTCCAGTTTGATCTTCTTGTCGGATGCTCTATAAAAGGAACATTATAACAGGAACATAAGTAATAGTTCAAACTACAATGCAAATCATATAAATATATTTAGCATTAAAGTTGTATTTACATATTTTCAACAATATAATAAATGATCAAATAATTTTGTTATTGACACTACCAAATACCGAAACCCTATTACACGTGAAAGAAAAGAAGAAAATCACTAGCTCTCTCTATTACCAGTTTTCTCTCACATTCTTAAACGATACTTAGACAATCACTGTGAAAACAACTTACCTAGAGGTAACGTTGTCCCATCGAGACTTGAGGTTGGTCAGGTTGAGATGTAACTGTGATGTTGGGTTTGGCTTGACTTGCCGTTTGATGTACTCCTGGCCTTGTTGCAGAACCGCGTCGACCTTGGGTCGATTTGCTTCTATCTCGTTGTATACCTCCTGTAGGGAGAATGGAAAATTAAGGCGCGTAATCATTGTAAATATGTACTCAAATTGTAGAGAAGTTTCACTTGATAATCGCCAATACAACTTATTAATATAAGGGATTCGATTTCGTACGGGCCATTTATATAACCAAATTAGTTAGTGCTGTAATTACACATTTATATTGAACCACGATTAAGAATTAAATAAAAAAAAACAATAAAATATTGAAATTATATTATTATATATGTATATAATAAATAAGAATGACGTAAGTGTCGTTTTCACAAATTAGATTTTAAATTAAATTATTTAAATTTTTTAGACACGCATGTTCAAAGTTGTGTCTATGTGCGTGTTTTTCTTGTGACTAATTCATTCCGTGCCCAGGACACATG
Source organism: Nymphalis urticae (assembly GCA_905147175.2). Classification (NCBI taxonomy): domain Eukaryota; kingdom Metazoa; phylum Arthropoda; class Insecta; order Lepidoptera; family Nymphalidae; genus Nymphalis; species Nymphalis urticae. The sequence goes on from LR990007.1 coordinate 2,683,038, forward strand.
AGTGTTACCATGTGTGATCCAGCAGTGGACCATTAATGTTACCATATTTTTAATAAATTCACACACTACACGTACCATAAACCTTTCGAGTTGTTCCGTTGCAGTCTCCGGCAGACCGCCTACGGGTTTAGAGGCGGCGATAACGCTGTCCACTTCCGACAACCATGATAATAGATCGCCGATCTCAGCGTTGAAACTGTCGACAAAAATCACCATTAAATGTTAATTAATTATTTACCAAACTTATGGAAAAATAGGGAGTCCAGAATCTATAGCAATATATTTATTTATGCTAAATTATGAAAATGCTAATTGCTTCGAAAGTACTATTTGCAATAGTGATTATGCCCTTAAGAATTTTGTAATTGCTACGTACTTTAATTTTAGATTTAGGTTTTACCTTTGAGCTTCTCGCAAAGCGTCCTCCAATTCGGCTTGGCGATCTCTTGCCTTCTGTTGTAATTCGCGCCATTTTCTGTTCAGTGTTGCCAGTTTTTCTGAAGTTTCACCCGCCTCGTCGGATTCTATTTATTATTAATATGACATTATATTATTGAAATATTGTTTTTTTTTTAATTTTATATGATTATAACGCATGAGAATTGTTATAAGCCAAAAAATGTAATACTCATAACCTTTTTCCGATTTTTATGGTAAATAGGTAGTTTGTAAAATAATTATAATTTATAAGTGACGTCACAATAACACATACAAAAAAGCGTAAGCATTAAGGCTAATTAATAAGATAGATTAACCAATATTAGTCGATTTTAAAAGGTTATAATTTTCAGTATTCAAATATAATTACCAATTTTCGTAACAATATTTTTTTGAACAAATTAATTGTTGTATAAAAAATTTAAATGTTCAAGTGTCGAGTTGTTTGTACTTCAATTTTAAATTAAAAAAATATTTTATATAGACCGTTATTATACCCATAGATAAGAAATTAGAACAGAGTATAGTTGAAATTGGCAATCGCGCGTTGTGTACAATTGATTTCTTTAACGATTTAACATAGTTCGACCTATATGGTTACATATGCCACTTCCAGCTATCGTCTGTTGTTAGAAGCAGCCCAGTGCACACACGTACCCGTACCCTGCTGCACGAGTTGTGCGCCGGCCTCGTTGAGCGAGTCCACGCTGGGTTGGTGGGCCGCGATGTCGTTCACTAGCACCTTCAGCTTGGCCAGCTCCACCTCCAGGATCTGAGGGTCGCCCGCCACCTGCAAGCAGTACACTTTTAGTATTTTGGTACATTAATATCCGCTCGGATAGTGTAGTAGTGGATAGTGTAATAGTGTAGTAAACGTAGTTAACGTTTGTTTGAACGCTATACATAAATGTTGTAATGGGAAACTCGACGATTCTTATTATAGAACAATATTCAACCTTACGATCCCTTCCCTTAATAAACAAACAACGCACCGGTTTAAGTGTGTCGAGCGTGTCGCTGGTGTGCTGGATCCAGGCGAGCGTGTCTCTCAGCGCGTGCTGCAGCTGTCCCAGGCGCAGCAGCGCTCTCTCCAGCTGCTGCTGGCGCTCCACCATGCCGCGCAGAAGCGCCGCCCAGCGCGTGTTGACCTCGCCCAGCGGCTGCTTGATGGCGGACGCCTGCTCCGACGACGTGCGCTCCGTCAGCTCCGCCGCTTGTCTGCGCAGACGTCACAGCGTTATGTTATACGTTATGTTAGAGTGAGAGAAACATATACGGAAATATTGAAGAAATAGAAAATGATGACTAAATACGAGTTATAAGTATCGGTCGACATTATTCGAAGATTACTAATCGAAGTCTACAAAGCAGACATGCAAATATTCATTTATACTTTATAATTTCTATTTTAGTAGCTTCAATCTTTACTGTTCATGTTAGAAGTTATAAAACTTTAAAGTAACAAACAAATTATTAGGTAAATGAAGAGAGAAATAAACGAGCATACAAATTTAACATAAATGTTAATACAGGAGTCAGGAGAAACGAACACAAAAAAAACATAATATTACATACAGAATAAAATATACAACCTCGTACAGTCAGCAGAAAATATTACATTTAAAAATTTTTTTTTTGTTGATAGCTATAATTTTTTCACTATTATAAGATAAAAAAGCAATAAGTAATACATTCAAAGGAACGTATAGTTGGAATTATATATTTACTTTAAATTTTGTATGAAAATTTGCTGTTCTGACCGTACAAAGTTCATAGCTCACATCGGACATTCACTACAGCTACTTATAACGATAACGGAACACAAGCAACACTCATAATTTGTTATTAATAATTCTTGCCTCATCAAACTCCTGCTCAAGAAGAATCGTTGCGCGTAGGAACATAAAAAATTAGTACAAGATTAATATGGAGAATTATTTAAAAATATTATTAGACTATTAACTAAAATATTTGGGATAGTGGTGAAAACTGTTTTAGTCCATTTTATTGAGATTTAATAATAATTGTTTTAAGGGCCGGTTTTCATATTTAACCAAGGTTTATACAGGTCATGTAAAAAGTACAGAATGATGAATATATTTTCAGATATAATTGTTTTATCTTTTAATAAAATGTTTTAGCAAAAAACTTTGTTACAATATGTTGACGAAATTTTATTCATGTTCATTTAAAGAAATAAATTGTTACTACAATAAACTACTTCATTTTTAAGTTTCGTTTCTTTGGAAGAGTCGTTACTTTCAGGACCAAATACTATAACATTTTAAAAGCGATACCAAACCAAAAAAAATACAAATTAAGCGGGCTTTTTATATAACCTGTATAAAAATAAAAATCGTGCAGTTGTTTCTAGTTTAAGTAAATTTTTAATTACTATATCCCGATTTCTTTTCAATAGTATTAATAGTCTAGTTCTTTGGTACAGTTAAGTGCTTTTTATATTAATTATACCATGTTATTTCCATCACCATATAATTGTTCCTCTTAAAAAATATTATTATATTGATTATTCCTTAATTTGAATAATAGGAAGGTGAATATTAACCTGTTGAGAGCCTCAACCTTGACCATGTGTGGGTCAACCTCCTGCTTGAAGGAAGCGAGTTGCGCGATCTGGCGCTTGACGGCGTCGATGTCGGAGCCCAGCGGACCCATGCGGGAGAACCGTTCCTCAGCCTTGTCGAGGAATTCTTGGAGATTCTGCAGAAGTACACGAACAAATGTCAGTTATATGACTAAAGATTAAATAACGTACGATATTTAGTAGTTTCCTGCTTTAATGTAATATGTAATATATTTTTTTAATAATATATAAAGGCTGCAAATGAACCATCTAATGATAAAAGGTGACCAACGCCCATATATTATGTAATTTATGTCACAATTTTTTTTCTATACTTCTGCTAATATTTTCAAATTAAAGCAAACGTGAATAATTGAGCCGAGTTGACCCAGTGGTTAGAATATATAAATATTAGCCGAGAATCGCGGGTATAAATCGGAGCAGGCACTGATGAGTTTACACGTGATTTATTTGTATTTGAAGTTCCTCTCGTGTTCAGTGGTAAAGAAAATTATGGCAGCCAGTTGTAATGAGCTCCCAATCTTCAACTTAAGGCGAGAGAGAGGCCTATGTCATTATTAAACTGTTACTCGTATGAACAATAAAAATGTAAGCCCAACAATATTCATGATTATTAAATATTTTGTTACAAAATATACCTGTAAGGTATCATGGAATTCCATAGCCTTCTCCATGGCGTCGATGAGGTTCTCCTCTCTCCTGGCATAAAGCGCGGTGATGTTGTCCCACGCGCTGTCCAGGTCCTCCATATGCTTCTTGACTTCCGGTTTGTCTGGTTCTCCACATATTGACATGAGGGTTGAACCGGTTTTGCGAACTTTTTCCACCTGTTTAAGACATGACAATATAAAGTAATAACATGGAATATAATTCGAGAGTGGTCGGTTTCAATTAGAATAAGACTGTTTGTAATTATTTTGACATTATTCAAATTCAATACTAATGGTAGCTTCAAACCATAAGGGAATTTAAAAGTCAACTTTGTGTGACAATAATTTAGAAGACTTGGTAATTATTATACATTTAGGATTTCTGTAAAGGCTTTAAAGGATAATTAACTCACCTCCGGCTTAGTATGGTCGATCTCGTGTCGAATCTCTTGCAGAGCGACTTGTTGCGCCTGAATGGCGAGTGGTTGCGCTGCCGGCGGCGGTTGCGCTGCCAGCGCGTCGGCTAGTTCTCCTAATGCCGCCATCACTGTGTCCAGTTGCTCCCAGAACCGGCGAGCCATCTCCAGGGCGCTATCGAGCGACTGGCCTCGCTCGCCTGATGCTTTTTGTACTTCGGCCCAAAGTCTGTGTAATGTCATTAGTTTGAGTGAAAGTGATAAAGATTATATATGTACTATGAATAAGTAAATCGTTTTACATTCAATATTTTAAGTTACTTCATACTAACTTTGTGAGTTTATCCAGTTTGTTGCGGATATCTCGTACGGCCGGGTCGCTCTTGTTGGCTTTAGCGATTACGTCGCTAGCAGCTCGTTGTACCGCGCGGTAGGCTTCCTGCCTCTTGTCTAAATCTTCAATAAGAGCATTGTTCTCTTCGATTTGGTCCCTATGTAAAGAGGAGTAGGCGTTAACGGCGTCATATTATTTAGTTTGAAGACTTAGAAGTACTTTTGAATCTTCATTGTTCAAACTTAAGTCAAAATTATCATTACTACTGGTTCTACTGAAAAGACCCGGCGAGAACTTAGTAATTACTCTTGCATCAACTAAATCACATAGTTATATTATTTAAATAAAATTACAAAGAAGTCGAATACAAGTGCACCGTTTCTCAATTGAAACGTTTCAATTTTGCACGCGTTCTTTATTTGAAATATATTTTTGTGGCTAATTTAGATGTGTAAGTTGGAGCGCGAGGCGACGTACTGTATCTTGGGCGGGTGCGCCGACACGGGCTCGGCGCGCTGCAGCTGGTCGGCCGCGCCCGCCAGCGCGCGCACCATGCCCTCCAGCCGCTCCGCGAACACCGCCGACTCCTGCAGCGCCTGCGCCAAGGGAAGCGGTCACAACAACAACTCACCGAGCCATCCGTAGATTTATGCTCCCGAATATAACATATATATCACCATAGTAAAAAAAACGACAAAGAAGGCCTTATATGTTTTTTTTATCTCTTTCTTTATTATACAACAATACATTATAGAGACATAATTGATAAAGATAATTAATAAATTTTACATCAGTGTCGTCAAATAAGTTGAAACAATAAAAAAAAAATAGTGATATTATATTTTATGATATAATCTGGTCTAATGTTAATTTTCATAGGTGTTTAATTAGTTATGTTGTAAATGTTCTCACATACCTGTTCCAATTCCTGCTGCCTCTGCCTGAGCTCGGCTTTGAGCGCATTGTATCTATCGCAGTCGTTCTCCACGATGTCTTGAACTTTAGCGGCATCTTCTTCCCCACATAGCTTGGACAATGCTTCTCCAGTTTTTATAAGCTTGTCAACCAGTGGTTTATGACCGGCGATAGATTGTTGCAGCATCTGGTCGAGTAAAACATGAGATTATATATTATTATAATTCAATTAAAATACCACGTAGTAATAATAATACACACGTAGCAATTAAAAATACGTGGCAATTTTTTGGCCCCGCGGGCAGAGATAATTTCTTAAAGTTTCTTATTTCTTAAGTCTTAAATATAATAATTGTATAGAGTTGGGACCATACCTCGTTCTTATCCTGCTGTTGTGCGATGTGGTCGGGTCGCAGAGCAGGTAGCGCCAGTGCACCGACCTGCTTCTCCATCTCGTCCAACCACGCGCACAGACTGTTGCAATATTTAACGTTTCAAAATACAATCGAGTGCCACCAAAAGTAAATGTAAATAAGAGGTATAAGAATAGCCGTAATTTCCAATAGATCTGAATAATATATAGAAGACGCATAAAAGAAGCATGTGACACATTGGCAGCAGATAAATTCTGCTGTAAATATTTAACTTTCACTAGTGATATGGGAGCCTATTAGCCCGTCGGTTAGCGTCAGTGAGGTGCGTACCCGTTGTGCGTGTCGGCGAAGTGCTCGGCCAGCGGCAGCGCCTGGTCCAGCGCGGCGAGGCGAGCGGCGCACAGCGCGCCCACCTCCTCCGTCATCTCGCGCAACTCGTCGCTGCGCTCGCGCACCACGCTCGCCTCCTCGCCCGACTGGCACTCGCGGAGCACCTGGTATAGACGACACGTTACAGTTACATTGCAGCATCATATCATATATGTTAATAAAACGGCCTGTAATAGGTGGCGCACCTTCTTGGCCTGGCTGAGCAGGTCGCGCGCGCGCACGCGCTGCGCCGCCACGTCGTCGGCGAGCGGGCGCAGGTCGGCGAGCTGCGCGCGCAGCGCGGCCGCGTCGGCGGCGGGCGGCTCGGCGGCGCGCAGGCGCGCGTCCGTGGCGCGCAGCCACTCCACCAGCTCCTCCATGTCGCCCACCACCTCTAGCGAGCGCTGCGGGCACGGGTGGATCAACATAACGATCTAAGCGTGTCTTATTTAATTTACTCGAAGGTGGATTTATAATATATTCAAGAGGTCTGACACAGTAAAACTGAAAACTACAAGAAAGAAATTCGATTATGCACCAAAAATACAGAAGTCAATGAAATGTGGAATAAGTAAATCCTCGACTTACCTTCTTGTTGAGTAGCAGGCGCTCGGCCTTGCGCTGCACCTGCTCCGCGATGGCGTCGAAGCGCCGGTTGTCGCGCGTCACCACGCCCTCCACGTGTGTCGCACCCTCGCCGGGGGAGATCTGGGGAAGGAGTTGTTAAGACTTGTGAGCCAAGTAGTATTATTCATTAAAAGCAAAAAACTAATGTTTTGACTACTACATGAGACCTTTTTTAATCCTTGATTTTAAAGCTATATTAAAAATATTTATACATATTTGTAAACAAAATTCCAAATGTAATGAACTCGTCTACAACAAAGTCATATTATAGTTTATTTATGTTGGAACATTACCTGACATAGCTGTGGTCCTACAAGGTTGATATTATCCAGGACTGGTCTAAATTCTTGTAGCTCGGCCTCCAATCTTAGTATGTCCTCTTCTCGAGGTTCCACCGATTGTAAGCACGTCTCCGCACTTGACATCCAATCAGTTAACCTGTTCAGATAAACAAAGAAATCAGAAGGTAGTTCGGTAATAAAGCGATATATTCATACTCTTCCTCGGTTTTCACAAACCCCTTATTAAAATTTGAGCCAAGGAAAGCTACGAGGACTTACTTGGCATGGCTATTGTAGAGCTGCTGCACTAGCGGCAGGGTCTCTGAGGCAACCCGCAACAAGTCAGCGCCTCGCGACGTGAGTTCGTTGTATCGCCGCTGCAGCGCGTCCAGCTTGTCCTTCAGCTGCAGCGCCTCATCGCCGGAGATGTGCTTCATCAGCTCTAGTCCCGACTCCACTGTGCTGTCCACAGCTTCTTGCTTGGCCGCGATCTCTTCGGTCTTTTCCTGTAGAAAGTGTTTTATAATATACAATTCCATTTACTTTTATGACATTACTTCAATACAAATATTCGTAAAAAGAAAATTTGTAGAAGTAGAAGAGGGTATTTAAAAAAAAAATTACTTACAGCCAGTTCATCCATCTGTCTCAGCAACTTCTCCATATGCACTGGCAGGATCTTTCTCTTGGCCAGGTATTGCTCCATGCCGTCCATCCAGGCGGACAAGTCTTGGTATGTTAGTACCAAGTGCCTGAGTCCCTTACGGGAGTTATCCAATAGGTCGCCGATGTTGAGACTGTGGTCGACAAGGGCTTGGTACCTGGAGTATAGGAAAATGGTATAAGAACAATGTGCCTAATTTAAGATATTGTTCTAAAATATTTTTATATGTGATAACAATCCAGAAAATTTAATATAAGAAAAATATTTCACAGTACACAGCACACTGAGTATACCTATCAGTAGCAGCTTGCAGTCTGTCAGCGAGGACGGTAGCTTCGTCGTCTCCCACCAAACCCATCAGCTGTGAAGCGGTCTCGGTCAGCTGCTTGAACGGAGGCTGCTTGGTGATGATGTCATCGTGCAGAAGCTGTAATTGAAATGATATTGTAAAAGCATGTTTGATATACGATCAAATGAAGTTCCTTGATCCTACTTCCTAAAAAATTATAGTACAACACCAATATTTTTACTGAAGTGAATTATCAGATTTGTGAATTTTAATTAAGAAATACAAGAAAATCGAAGCAAATGTTATCTACATAATAATACCTTAATTTAATTCAAATGAAACTTCTAGAACGGTAATAAAAATACAGTATTTATGGAATATTTATAAGTAAAGAAATATAATAAAAATGTATGTATATCGTACCTTGTGTTCCCTGATCTTCTGCTGTATTTTCTCCTCATCAGTGGGCACAAGCTCCAAGGCCTTTACTTTACGTTCCGTTATTCCCAACCACTCTACCAGCGGCTGTAGTTGCTCTTGGAATTGTTTCGCCACCTACATAATCATTGTTAAATTGTTTTTATAATTCTAAATAATAATTACAACGGTTGTTGTTTGTCAATTTTTTTTCGTACAGAGTGAATAATTTCAATTATAATAATTATGAGACCTCTTGAAATGAAATTATAGGTACGATTTTAGTACTGTAAAGAAGAATATTATGTAAGAATTCGCACCGAGATGGCCCAGTGGTAAGACCGCGTGAATCTTAACCGATGATCGTGGGTTCAAACCCGGGCAAGCACCACTGAATTTTCATGTGCTTAATTTGTGATTATAATTCATCTCGTGCTTTACGGTGAAGGAAAACATCATGAGGAAACCTGCATGTGTCTAATTTCAATGAAATACTGCCACATGTGTATTCCACCAACCCGCATTGGAGCAGCGTGGTGGAATAAGCTCCAAACCTTCTCCTCAAAAAGAGGAGAGGAGGCCTCTAGCCCAGCAGTAGGACATTCACAGGCTGTTACGGTTACCATCATAGCTTGTTCCAGGTCCAACATCCTTTGCTGCGCGCTGCCTGTCAGGTTGTCGAAGCGCAGCATGAGGCCTTTGAGTTGCTTTTCTATGGCCTTCCTCTCCGCGGAGTCGCATCCTGCAGCCACTTCGTTGCCCATCGCAAACAGAGACGACATGGAGTTCTGACGATCCGTTAGCATCTTCTTGAGGAACTGTGGAAAATTGAATTATGTTACATTTGATTTTAATAAAGTACAACTTATAAATGTATAGAAATGCTACGGTAATTTAAAGTAAATACTACTAACTTATTTTTTTTTTACTAATACTTATTTATTATAATTAAATTGATTACAGGCATATATACGATTTTAAATTTGAGCTTATAAATATCATAAATGATACAAGTAGACAAAAACAACGATAACTATTTCTAGTCGGTTAATCGTAAATCTAAAATATAATTTGATTTAAATTTTATATTTTTTCATTTGTTTTGTAATAAATAACCTACCTTCTGCTCCTGCAGTTGTGCCTTGACGACCTTGTAGTCCGCAGAGGGTGGCTTCTGGTTGTTCACCATGTCCTCGGTGTCTGCGAGCCACTTCTCGAGGCCAGCAAGCGCCTCCGCGAACTTGCCGGACTGCAGCAGCCCCACGTCCAGGCGACGTTCGCGTTCGTTCATCTGTAAATTTATTCATTTGTATTCACAGCCGTACTATGGGAATATATTGTAGGGAGTTCGACTTTATTTTAAAGGCTATGGTATGTGTGATACGGTTTGTTAACTGGTAGATAATTTTCGTAATATATCAGAGATAAAAAAAAATCTTATTATGATCTATATTGGAATTCTTTGCTCACCTTATCCTTCAAAGCGTTCCACCTATCATTCATCTTTTCTAGATCTTTCTCTAGCTGTTGGGTAGATACGCCCTGCAAGGCTGACCTCACGAGACCCTGCCCTATCTTGTTGCAATGGGACACGTTCTGACCCAAGGGCTCGAGGGTACTTTGTTTAAGGTCCGCAAAGTCCTTTTGTTGAGAGCGGATATGTTCGACTTCTGACGAAACTGGTTTGAGGCTACGAATTTGTTCTGCGGCCTGGATAAAGAATGCGTGTATTAGTTTCTTAATTATAGAAAATTTTGTAATATTAAAAAAGTTTTTTTTTTTAATTTTAATGATAACGAAAAGTAGAATATTTTACATTTAATTGTAAGTGGCATAACATTCATACCTCATCTACGTCATCCATTACAGAGTCGTACGCTTTGTAGAACGCTTCCAGCTTGCTCAAAGTATCGTCCAGATCTTGCTCCTTAGAACGCGCACGTTCGTCTAACTTCGCGAGTTGCTTACGGATACTCTCCACCTGAAAAATATTTTGTTTATAAACCTCCTTGATGACAACTCAATATGAAAAGTTCTTTTAGACTATTTATCAAATAAAATTGATAGGAACCTGATTTCTGGCTTTATCGGAGTCCCCGTGGCCACTATCCGCCAACGACTCGGCTGCCCTCTCAGAGTCTATTACGAGGTCATCCAGTCGCTCCAGTTTCTTGTTGAAGCGACCGAGGTCATCCAACTGAGCTTTGACAGTTTTGATGTCTCTACCGGGGGGCTTCATGCCCTCTAGCTCCTTCTCCAAGTCGGACACGTCGTGCGACACGGCTTTCGCTTTCTCCTAAATGGGACATTACGTTTTATGAATAATATGTTAAGTATGCTACAGGAGACGTAGCCGGGGCGACCGGACTTAGCGCGACGGACCTGGAATTGCGAGTAGGCGGCGGCGGCGCCGGCCAGGCGGTCGCGCGCCTCGTCCGTGCGCTGCTCCAGCTCGCGCAGGCGCTCGGCCAGCGCCTGCGCCGTGTCGTGCAGCGCCGCGCGCGCGCTGGCGCCCGCCTCCGCGCCGCGCAGCTCCTCCGACAGCGACACGATGTCGTCCGCCGCCAGCTGCACGCTCTGCGCACACACAAATGGTACTTACTAAAATACGGTAAAAATCGTTATCTATAGATGCGGTCGAGCCGTTAAATATGATATTCATTTCTTATTCGAACCAGTCACTTCAGTAGAATTTATCAAATTATTTAAGACTGATACTATTAATTGAATATCTTTTGGAGTATTTCCAGAAGTATGGTAATCTAGCCGGCAGCTACCTGCAGCGGCGCCCGCAGCGCGTGCACGTGGTCGGCGAGGCGCGCCACGGCGTCGCGCGCGGCGGCGGGCGGCGCGGCGAGCGCGGCGCGCAGGCGCTCCTCGCAGCGCGCCAGCGGCGCCTCCACCGCGCGCACGCGCTCCGCCCACTCGCCCAGCCGCCGCGCCGTGCTCTCCAGGTACTCCGCCTGCTGCAGCACCTCTGTGGACCGGCCGGGTATTAGCGGTGCAGGTTGCTCCTCGCTTACAGATGTGTACGTAGCGACAAGTTCGATGTTCAAATCGAATAACAACAAAAAAATTATACAAGTACTCTCCAGCTTGAAACGACGTGAAGAGTTTATTTAAATTAAGAACACAAATTGAGTATGAGTTAAAACTTTTAAGATGAAGAAAAAATTTGTATTAAATTGTACTTTGAACAATATCCATTTACGATTATTTTCTTGGATCAGTAAAAAAAACTAAACAAACCGTTGTTAATCCTGTCCCATCTCTCCTTCATCACGTCCAGCTGTTTCCTGACAATCTCCTGGTCCACGTCGCAGGCCGATATGAAAGTCTCACCGAGTGTTTTATTGTTCTCGTATTCGCCGGATCTGAACAGATATATTATTATTAAATATATTTATTTGTAAATCGACGTACCTTATAATATTGAAGTGATATTATACAATGTTTTTTAATTCTCAAAAATAGAAATCCAACATTGATCTAAATTGTCGAAGCACAATAGACGGGAAGTATCAATATAAATTTAAACAAAGTCTTCGCTTTTCATAAGTTACTTGAGTTTCTGTATACAGTCAACAATAAGATCAATACATCAAGAGCATCAGCTTGTTGTAAGGAGCATATAAAATGTCACTGACCTCTTCCAAACATCGTTTCTAATCTGCTGCAACTCGCGCAGCTGTTTCTCGACGTCCTTCTTAGTGAACGCGAGCGGCGGTAGTTTCGCCAATCGGTCTTCAGCGTCGGACAGCCAAGGTAGGAATGACTCCTGCGCTTTGTTGTATTTGCGACAATGTTCCTGTCCGAACAAATTAAATATTTAATAATATATATTATTTTTACTTTATTTTAATGAATGTTGTGTACACTTGCAATCGATATACATATCAGAAGTTGATTTTTTTTCTATTTGGATGTAATTTATGCCACCATTAAATATGTATATTGTTAGTGTATGTATATAGTCACATTGGTGTGTGATAGGAATACTCTTATGTAAGATAGAATATGGAATAGGTCCCTCAGTTAACCTGAACACATACGAGATCAGATCTCATGGTTGACATAAGTACATTGATGATGTAAATATTGATTTATATTTCTTTGATGTCAGACGCCAGTGTCTACGACAAAATGTGACCACATACTGTTAGGTGGCCCTTTACCACTAAAATTATATAGATATAAAATAATATATGTATTCTAACCGTAGCGGTCTGCAATCTGTTGTATCTGTCGACTGCCTCTCGCTTTAGTTTGTCCCACTGTGTCTGTATCCTGTCGAGGTCCTTGCGTAAGCCTTGGAACGCTGGCTTTTTCTCCATTTCACGACCTGACATTGAAGAAGACAAAATTAAATTTAAAAAAAAACCACATTTACAACGATATGCCTTTATATGAATTATGTTAAAATTACAACGATATTTCTGTGAATTAAACTAAATAGAAACTAACTATCTAAGCTGTTGCTACATTAATAAATCTATCTGTACTTATATTTATAGTACAACATACTAACTTTTTAGTTTTTTTAGTCTTGACAAATCACTGTGAACTTACCCTTATCTAGCAGCATGATGATTTCGTGCTCCCTCTGAGTGAGGTCGCGGTAGAGCGGCTCGTGCTTGGCCAGCTGCTGCTGCAGCTTGTTCCTGTCGGCGGAGACCTGCAGCCGGCCCGGCAGCGCCGACAGCTCCGCCTGCAACCAGCCCAGCGTGCGGGACACGCTCTCCTCGAGGTTACGTCCATCCCTGTGGACGGGAACATAGTTATGAAGCACAAGTATATTTTGCTGCACTAATTACCTACAGTGATTTAAGTTCACCGTACTTTTTCCAAGAGAATATTTTTAATAATCGACGTACAATTTTATACATAGCTTGTTACTTTTTAATTAAGAAAACAAATTATATTTTACACTTGATTCGATCTGATCAGAGAAATAAAAATGTGTTAATAAAATTTATTTGTAATACAACTAACGACCAGCTCAGCTTGACTGATGTTGAACAAAGCACGAACCAAATAGTGATAAGCTAATGGCTATACGAATTAGCACCTCAGCTTCGTACGCAATATTAACAACAATTCCTTGTAATCATTTTAAATTTAAAGAACATAATTATAATATTAGTGAACAATAGAAATTGCATTAAACTTAAAAAGTAATTCTAGTATTATGTTAATTTCTTACTTGAGAGCAGCTTCGATTTCCGCTTTCCTGTGGTCCAACTTCCTCTGCAAGGCATCGTATTGTCTGGCTACAGCTGCAAGTTTGCCCTGTATGTCCTGTCTGGCGCCTGGATCGGCGAGTACGTCTGCGAGTGCTGCCCCAGCTGCTTCGAGGTCTGCGAGCAGGGGACGTTGTCCTTCCAGTTGACGTTCCAGGTTCTGGAGAAGGAAAGTATGGTTATATAATATTATTATTTTTATTATTATTAAAAAATTGGCATTTATTGTCATGACATTATAGTGTCAGTGTCGTGTATAAGTATACACTGACACTATAATGTAATTAGTCTACCGTATTAAGAACTCAATTTTTAATTGGCCGTAATATAATGAATTTACCTCTAGACGAATTAATAAATTACAATAGTAATTAACAATAATGAGATCGATGATACTAAATTATACATTTCGGAAGGCTTAATCGAAGATCACGGGTTGATGGACCGCCTCAGATAGCCCGAGGCGAACATCGTGAGAACCGGCCCTATAGAGGCGCGTTGGGGGAGGGGTACGCACCTCGACGTCGCGCAGCTGGTCGGCGGGCTCGCGCGCGGGCGGCACGTCGTCCAGGCGGTCGGCGATGGCGTGCAGCGCGCCGCGCAGCCGCGCCAGCCCCGCGTCCAGCTCGCGCGACGTGTCGGCCGCCGCGCCCAGGCTCTCCGCGCGCTGCTCCAGTCTGCACACAATAGCCACTCTCACTTCGGCTCTATATCATTTCTATTCATATAGATTCAAGCTGTTATCGGAACTTTCAAAGTAAAATTAAAGTTGATATAAGTAGTTTAGTGGAATAGTGTTGTATTATAAATAAAGATATATTAGTCAGAAATTGTTTGTAGTTTATATAGAAGTGTTCTTCGAATGAAATAGAATATACATATATGTACGTTTAGTGGACGTGACGATGACCATCCCATCAAGAAACCCTTAAATATCCCGGATCGACCGCGGGGAAGAGGGCGACCGCCCGCGACCTGGTGGTCAAACATGCAAAAAGAGGCCCAGAAAGAGAATCTGAGTACACAGACAAGCCGGAACAGAGCTCTCTGGCGTAGACGTACAAGGAGACCCAACCCTAGCTGAAGTGGGTTTGGACAAAGAAGAAAAAGATCGCTTAAGGGACTAAATGTTACTAACTTGTTGAGCAGGTCGTTCCATCTATCCTGCAAGCTCTCCAGTTTCTGGCTCAACTTGTTCGCGTCTGGATCATTTTCTGGCAGGCGTTGAAGCACTGTGTGTGCCACTTCCTCCAAGTGAGTCAGTTGAGGTTGCTGACTACGGAACTCTTCTCGAAGGACTTGCACCTAAATTTGAATATATGTAAAAACATACGACTAACCGATTTTGGTTGAGAAAAATGTCATGTTATTTAATGTGTGTATGCTAATTAAAAATGTCATATACATATACATTCACATTCGCGTACGTTACGTATTATTGTGATTATGTACTTAATTTTTCTAATTATCACAATATAATTTGACTTATCTCTATTTCGTACCTGCAGTAAAACTTTTTTGAAATACTGTTTCTATCAAATATATGACGACAGTCAATTAGATAAATTTATTTCAAGTTATACATAGTCTATTTATTGAGAAATGTTCTGATGTAATAAACTGCAGGCAATCACTAATGTGACGAAGTAAATAGTGCGCCGGCCTCACCTGCTGCACCTGCGTGTGCACGACGCGCGAGTCGGACGAGATGGGCCCGAGCGCCGCCATCATGCGCTCCTTAGCGCCCAGCCACTGGCTCAGGCTGCCGTGCGTGTCCAGGAAGTCCTTCGTCTCCTCCATCGCGCGGATCCTGAGGCAACGCTCGCTCAGTTACACAACCATCATTATATCGCGAGAGAAACGCGATTTTTTTATATTGAATTTACTTGGGTATATACATAGAATTTCAAACGTACGAAATATCACGTACCTATTACAGTACAAAACGTAATAAAAAACAAACCAAATTTTGTTTTCGACTAACTGGTACATTATCACTGTAGCGTTACAATGCGTTAATGCTTAACATCGAACAACAAGAAAAGGTAGATGTTTTCTTTTTTTTTTCTTTTTTTTTTTTTAATTTATAGGCTAGCGCTTGACTGTTATCACACCTGATGGAAAGTGAGATACAGTCTAAGATAGAGCGCGCTTGCCTAGAAGGTGCCTTGAATAGGCACCTCTAGACTTGAAGGTACCCACATTGTAGGTGGTGGGGAAAACGGAGGTCGGGTGGGTATTCCAAACCTTTGCGGTACGTATCAAAAACGAGGAAGCAAATCGTTTCGTACGTGTCTTATGTTATCAAAAATTGGAAAAAGATAATAAATGTCATTACTTCTTTAATAAAACCTAGGATTTTTTTTACTCACTTGTCCTTAAACGCGTCATGCAGCGCTTTCCACCTGGCGGCCACCTCTTCGGCCTCGTCGTGTAAACGATCCGCACCTTCGACGGTCTGTTTGCGACGGAGGAGTTCACGCACCTGTAGATAGAAGGAAGATCATTATCACTATTTTATAATTAATATAAACAGGGATTTTTCTACGACCAAAATCTAGCATTGAGTTAGGCTGAACATTTTTCCTATGAATATGAATGGAAATACATTTTAAAAGTGCAATTTTTATAACAATTCTAAAAATATTAAACTTCTCATAATACATATTATTAAAATTAAACCAACAAAACGTGATACGATGTTCTAAATTCAAACATTTATTACAGTTATACCAACCACATAAAAGCAATTGTATTAGAAAGATATATCACCTGTGTCTTGGTAGAGTCTAGAATGCTCTGCTTCTCATACATCTCCTCGAGCACGGCTCGCGCTTGTTTCATAATCTTATCAGCATCCTCCTTGGTGTTGGGAACCGATTCCCGGGGTAATTGTCTCTGAACCTGGATATAATTAACAATGGTTTATATTATATATATAACAGGTACATAAAGTTAGAACATAATCCTTACAAGATGTGTCATTAAAAAGTAATAATATTCGGACTCCAAAAATCACAGTACAAGAAATACTCGTAGAATGAGGTAAACATTAAATTAATGAGCAGCTCACGAATTTCTTTTAATCTAATTAAAAGTTTTTTTAAACAGTTTTGTTTTTTTTTAAAATAAGGGAATATTATGAACATATGTTTTTACCATATCATATATAACTAAATTCATTTATAGGGTTTGTTTCAATAAAGGTTCCACAATATTAAAAAATATATAACATACCTTGTCGAGGAAAGTGTTGAGAGCTTTGATGCTGTCAAGGTGTTTCCTGACTTCCTCTCTTGTGGAATCAAGATCCGTTTGCCTGTCCGACAATTTCGTTCCGAGGAGCTCGTATCTGTTGTTGATTTCTGATATCTGCTGTTGGACAGGCGATAACTCTGCAAAGGGATAGCATGACGATAATTTAATTATATCTTTCTAAAGTAAATTATACTCTATTCGAATAGTATTAGGATCACTTTTACAACGTAACTTTAATGAAACCTGAAGCTATTCGGAATGTGGATTCTATGGCTAGAAACTCAGAATACTATTAGGATATATTTTAGAGTTCGATATAGAAATTTTAGATTTAATCGCCATTGACGATATGTTTACAAACATTAGAGCATCCACTCACCGTCGAGGTGGAAGGCGTCCTGACTGCGGCGCCGCGCGCCCGGCGACGGCGAGCGCCCCTCCGAGCGACCTGCGCGAGCGAGCACACGGGTACAGATATATTCGTACAGATAGTAAAATTTATCAAAATTAAAAATCTCAAGCTTAAATATATAACATACCAATTTAAACACCATAAAATAAAAAAAATAGTATATATGTTTTAATTATATTTACAGTATTATTATGATTTAACCATTAATTAACCAAATATGTTTCAAATCGGGTGACCTTGAAACGTTTAACCACATAAGTAAACAGTACTAACTGGGCGTCTGCCTCCTGGCGGGGCTGTAGATCTGGCGGCGGCGCGGGCTGTCGGCGCGCTCCCCGCGCGCCAGCGCCTCGTACACGGCGCCGGCCTCGTTCAGCTGGCGACATGACACTCATTGTGACTCGCTCTTACAGACCGCATTAAACAAGGACAATACGACGTGGCATACGACACACGATACACATTGCTTTTTAGTGTTCAATGCTATCCTATGTTATATTATTCCTATTTATATACTACAGAACTACAAGAAAAATTAATGAGATGTAATTGATAATAAAACAATTTGAAAAATATATCGAATATAAAGCAAGTTAGTTTACCTTATCGATGTTGACAGAGAAGTCTCTGTACTCCTTTGCGATTGGACGAAGTTCGTCTTGTTGCTGCTTGAGCACGTCCAGGTCTACGGCAACGGGTCGCAGGTGAGCGACGCGATTCTCCGTGCTCTGCAGCCATTCTAAGACCTGGATTTAAACAATGCGACGTTATTATCTATTTATTTATAAATACCAAAAAAAAGTAAAAACATATATAATTAATTTGACGTTTACATTATCATTTAAGTAATTAATAAATTAACATACCTGCATCTTTAGTGACTCATATTGATTGAGATGGTCAGCTTTTTGCTTAGATAACTTTTGTTTCTCTTCTAGAGACACATTGAAGTCGCGCCATTGGTTTTCCAAAGCCTATAAAATGTATAAAATATTTGTATATAGCAAAATTACGTCTATAAATAACATATTCGACCAATTTAGAAACACTTTTCATAGGTAGAAGAATGTTCGTACCTTCATCCTGTCACGTACTACGTGCGTGTCGGTGACATCTTTCTTGGCGATGAGTTGCTTGCCATTCCGAAGGCAATCTTCTAGCATTGGCATTTGTTTGTCTCTGTAGAGAAGTTTTTATGGAATTACATATTATTTTCAGTAGCATATTATATGTTAAATTTCAGAGACGATAAAATAACAGCTAGTCTACCTGGCGTGTGCGAGGTCGGCGAGGCTGGTGCGCTCGTCGCGCGCGTCGGCCAGCTCCGCCAGCTGCGCGTGCGCGGTCTCCAGCGCCGCCGCCTGCTGCGAGAACTGCTGCAGCTCGGTCGAAACCTCCTCGAGGTACTGGCTGCGTTTGATTGAACGATCCACTATTTTCTCGTATCTGGAAAAAAGGAACATGGATTCATAAATTTCGTATATATCGATTGTATATTTAGAAAAAGTAGTAGTATGCGTTTCTCGCATAATTTTGACTGAATCTGTCCTATATTTTTGGGTTATTCTAAAAGAGCTCACCTGGCATAGATGTCTTCGGCACGTTGTTCTAGCTTCTTGGCGATCCTAGCATTGGAGGGCGTGAGTGCGGCGTCCCTCGCGGAGGCCAGCAGCTTGTGCAGCGTGGGCCGGCGCGCCTCCAGCTCCGACAGGCACAGGCGCTGCTCGCGGACCTGCTCGTCCAGGCGCTCGCGGATCAGTGAGGCCCCCTTACTTTGACCCCTGCGACAATTCGTTACTTAGTAGGTGCAGTCGCTTGCTAGATTGTTATTCATTGGTCGATGTGTTATAACGATTTCAGATTTGTTTTATTATAAGAGTTTCAAAACGTACTAGAATTTAATATTTTTAACTGTATACAAAGGCTTTAAAATGCATAATCAATTAACCAGTTTACAATAGATTAGTAATGTTTATTTTGTTTGCTTGAATGACTAACCCAAGGTTTTAAAACCTCGCATCGAAATGTAGCTTACTTGAAATTGTTTTCGACAGTGGTGAGCCACTGCGCTTGGGTCTCGGCGGCATCCTGCAGTCCCTGACACTGCAGCAGGGCGGCCTCTAGCTCCGCGCATCTCGAACCGACAGCATCGGTCAGCTCGTTGTAGCGATCCGTCAATTCTATCACCGGCACCTCGAGTTGTCTTATCTCCGACGGAGTCAGGTTGCCTTCCAGGGATTTGACTAGTTGATCGCAAGCCTGGGAACAAAATATACCTTAGATATCATTTTCGTTTTACGTTAACATAACGGCATATTTTTGTTAAGCCCTACCATATCAAAAATTTTATTTCTTTAATTCAAATTAAGGATATTTAAAGTGTGACCAAAAAATTTAATTCAGTGTTAGGTTAGGTTAGGTTACTCACATCTCGCGCGGCGCCCACGAGGCGCGCCTGCGCCAGCACGTCGGAGTGCAGCGCGCGCGCGCGCACCAGCTGCGCCTCCACCGCGCGCGGCTCGCCGCCCACCGCCTCCGACACCGCCGCGCGCACCTGCGGCTCCGTCTGGGGAACGATCGTCGGTTATCACACGTCATTATAACCAATCCCCATTTGGCGCGTAAAAACTGTTTTTTTTTTAAACAATTGAATGTGTTAGAAATTGTACCGTTTGCAACCATCTTTGTGCTCTCTGCAGCGCCTCTCGGTATCTCGCAGACCCGTCGGTGGCTGTCCGTAGTCTATCCAAGAGTCTTTGTGCTCTATTCGCCAAATCGGTATGCCTTCTTCTGGCCAGGGCGGCGTGTTCCCGGACAATGCTGTCAACTGGTGCTGCCACGTGGGACAGACGAGCGGGAAGCGTTGTGCGATACTCGTTAAGGATTGATAGGAATTCCTAGAAGAATTTATTATATATGTTGTATTAACTTGTTTTAACTTTTTTTATTAAAATTTATACTGCAAAACTACTTAAATGAAAGTTGAAGCTTCTAGGATACATTTTATGCTTTCTTACCTTGCTCTCATCCATAAACTTCTGTGCGGCCATCGTGATGAATCTCAGATCAGCTTGATGCGCGATGACATCTGATACGAAATCGCGAACATCGTCACTCTGGCCATTCAAATTCTCCACTTTAGACAATGCTACTTCCTTGTCTTCGAGCGTGCGATACGCACTTTCCATCCATGCGTTAAACGTGTTCAATTCGTTACTACAAGCAAAGTTATTATGTTAAAAATCATTAAGAGCGAACCGATTTGACTCTTGTATCTATTGCTAAATATCTTATTTTGAAAGTATATTTTTGCTTACGTAAATTTGCCAAGTTCATCTCTGGCTGCGGCAAGACGTCGAAGCATTTTGTCGCATTTCTCTGTGCATTTATCACAGCGTTGTTTGAGAGATCTAACTCCACGTTCGAGGGCAGCGACCTGGAAAAATCGTATATATTATATATTCAACATTATAAATATAGAACTAAATATTTTTTTATTTTTTGACGTTTTAAAAATTATTTAATCAATTTTATTTTGTGTATATTATTACCTCATGAGGTGCTAGTACATCTCCACCCGAAACTAATAGTTGCTTCGCCTGATCTGCGCAAGCGGAAACTTGGCGTTGGTGACTTTCAAGATCATCCTTGATGAGCTGGAATAAAACAATACGTAGAATTAATACATGAGAATATTATTTACGAATCATCAAATTTTTATATTATAAGTTATCCAATAATTTTATTAATTATTTAGACCTTTTAGTATTTTATATCAGTTACCTTAAGTACGTTGATCTGATTGCGGAGTTCATCTACATCTTCTTTAACGGCTTCCTGATTGGCCAGTCGTACTTCTACGATCCCTATCCATTCCAATAATTTTGATAGAGTCTCATCGCAAAGCCTGTACTTTTCTTCTACTGCTTGCTAAAGACGTAAAAAAACTCTTGTAAGTTTATATCCTATTGAAGTTTGATTTATGCAAAATATACATGCCCACTTTCGGAGCTGTGACTGTGCATAGTATCTATGACTACTACATGATTTTTCAATGCAACTATCTACAGTGCTGTCAATCACTGTACACACACTATGACTACTGATGAAATATACAGGTGCCATTAAATAACAAATAGTGAAGTAAACAAAAACAAGCATCGCACGCTCTTCACATAAATTTTAGACGTTCGAATATTTACAAAACTAAAATAAAAAAAAGAAGAATATAAAACTCAATTAGGGAGCCGAGCAGTAACGACCTGAAAAGTAAGCTTACAGTACTAGACTATGCATAAAAGCAAAGACAAAATCCAGAAATACGTTGAGACAGGTGACACGAAAGAGGCCAATTTACAAAGAGCGTGAATATGACAAGACACAACCAGTCTGATTGTTGTGTAAAACACGAATACTAGGTGCAAAAAGCGTTACATGCAAGCGGTGAAACAACTGCAACCGCCAAAGACGATGAAACATAAGGTATTTGACGTTTGCATGATGATTATAATCTTGATACATTGTACCAAAATATTCACTAAAGTTATTATCCATAAGTTAAGTTTTATGTATAAGTAAATTGTTAAAAAAGTAAATAAAGACAAAAGTACCTTTTTGAGAAATCTGAAACTTTAAAACAAACGTCTTTTCGTGAAATAACTGAGAACTTTAGGAATAAAAGTAAGAATGTACACGTATAGACGAAAATAAATTTAGACGAATTTACATTTTCAAGTTAACAATGAGATCTTACTTCATTATTTAGTTTTTTTTATATATATTAAATACGTTTACATTATCGTTGAGAGAAAATGAAATAAGTTCCCACAAAGTCGCAGAGTTTAAAGAAAGACCATAATGAATTATCAATACTACCTTTGGTTTATGTGTTTGACGAAAATGTTTTACCATGTGATACTGTGAATGTTTGCATCGCGAAAACCGCCGCATTATCACAATAACTTAGCGTCAATCATGCATTCCGAAATTTTGTGAGCACGTTTCCAAGGAATGAGTATATCGGAACACAAACTTTGGATATAAGATATAATGCTAAGTGAATTTTGATATCCAAGGATTTTATTAAACCAGCAGTCATAATTAGCTGATTTTCAAATGAGGAAGCAAACATACGTAAGCGAGAGGTCGATGACACAGGTCAGGACGTAAGTCCATTTCGACCTCTCCTTTTGAATTCTTAGCACAAGTGAATATGGGGGTTAGGTAATTGGCGATACGGTGATGGTTCTTAAAATCGTCGTTAATATGATCCCTCAAAGGCAAGCATTCACGATTTAGCTCAAAAGGGCTCTTTAGCATCGCAGGCAACGGCTGGAAATAAAAAACAACATACATCGAGCCTTATTACAAAGTGGATAAGCACATTTTCACTCGATTCACTGATTTTGACAGTTTTCTGTTCTAATATTTTTTTTAGATTAACTTTTATTGTCGCGATATTTTATGTCTAACACAAATAATGCAATTAAATTTCATATGATAGTAATAATATACCATAACTTTTAACAGACGAATACAAAGAGAACTGTCAATTACAGAGCGAATTCACCTAAACTTAAGCATCTATAACACAAGACACATAACATATCAAAGAAAATTCACTACGTCAATAGAGAGCTAGGAAGCGTATTGTTTTATTTTTCCTAATGATACTACTAAATTTAGGTCGGAATCACGATAAATAAGCTTGTTTAACATCATGTTAATCCTATGATATAGCATAAATGTAATTTCGACCCTCTATATGCTCTATGTGCTGAAACTACATAGAAAACGATGGCAAATAATATCGATGAATATGTGACTTTAGTTATAGGTTTAATTTTACTATATTTTGAGTATTAATTTAGGTAATATTGAATTACATAATAAATTACTTTACGCCTATAAGCCAGTCATGGACGTAAGTCATGTGGGTGTCGTGCCATGCTAATGTATCAAGCCAAACGCTTAGATAAAAAAGATCACCATCTAAGAGTGGAAACAGGAAGTTGTAAAGCAAAACCTTTGCTTGATCGAAGCACAAAATTAAAACGAAATTAACTTACCCTCGTTTCTGCTGGCAGCAAATATCCCTTTTTCAAAGCTTTGACTAAATCGAGACTGATTCCTTTCTTGGGGTCGATAACCAGTCTCCCTTCCACTGGGTTCACAAGCTGTTGTTCTATTGCTTGTACTAATGGCCATATCTTTCCCGTTTCCGGTTCTTTTACAACGGTACTCGACGGATCAACGATACCTTGATGAATTGCTTCGCCTAATGTTAATCGTTTCCTATCCATCACACTTGTCGTAATGAAAGGATCATTTAGCGCACCAGTTGTTGGATTATAAATACCGAAATTTAGAGTTTCTATTAGAGTAAAACTCTTTTTTGGTGTCATCAGAAGTCCATTTTCAATGGCAACGCCTAATGTATTCAGCTTAGAGGTCTCAGTATCTAATATATTACCCTTTTCAGCGTCCATTAGCCCTTTACGGAAAGCTTCCGGAAGCTTGACTAGCCTTTTTTTAAGATTATCTTTAATGAGCGCCGTGTCCGGATCAATATAGCCCAATATGGCTGCATCTTTAATAGTGAGTACATCATTGGATTGAGGATCGGTAAAGCGTGCAGTGTTTATATTAAGATGACCTTCTTCTATTGCTTGCTCAAACGTTAAAGGTTCTCTAACATAAACTATTAAGCCGTTTTCAAAAACAAAACATAGTGTACGCGACCTATTTTGAGAATCAAACAATCCCTTAGCGTTATTGTCAATAATACCTTTACTAATAGCAGATTTCAAGGGAATATACTTATTTTTATGTGGATCCTTTATTAAAGCCGTCTCGGGATTTATAAATTCATATTTTATTGCTTCATCTAAGGTGAACTCTCGCAGCACTGCTTCTTTAGATGCAGAAGTGTCAGAAACGTATCGCCTAGAAACCTTTTGTGAAGTTATAGGTTGGATGACGGTAACAAGTAAACCTTTATCGAATGCAATATCTAAGCTGTACGTTTTCTTTGCTTTAGTATCTAAAACCCTACCTTTTGTAACATCGACGTCACCTTCATGAATCGCATTGAGAAGTGGTTTGAACTTATTCGTAGAACTGTCTTTAACGACTGTGAGATCTGGATTAATGAGATTAGTTTCGATAGCTTTATTAATATCTATAAATTCATTAGTATTAGGGTCAACAATTTTGCCATTGTCTGCTCTAAAGAGACCATTCTTTATGATTTCTTCGAGACTAAGATTTTTCTTCGATGTTACAATGAGACCGCGATGCTTTGCATCTAATAAATTAATTTGATTACCATTAGGAAGAATGTAAATACTGTTATCTTCGTCTATAACGCCAACTTTGATAGCTTCGGTTAAATTGATATATTTACTAGAAGGAATATGTTTAATAAGTGAATTTTCAGGATTTACTAGTTCTTCAGTAATAGCAGTTTTAAGAGAAATTTTTCGTTCTGTTACAGGATGAATAAACATAAGCTCAGTAATATCATACATATTCATCGCTAAGATTTCGTATAAAGAGAAACCGGCACTTTCAATATCGACTATGAGACCCAAGTTCATGGCCTCCGAAAGTGTTATTGGAACATCAGACCCTGGTTCATTAAATTTACCATTTCTTTTATCAACAATATCACTACGACAGCATTCCGATAAAGTTAAGGGTTTTTCTGATTTTTTATCAAAATAGCAGAGATATTTTGGACTTATTATAGATCTTCTGATTGCTTCATGCAATGTTATTTTTCGTGTACTTACTGGATCAATAATTTTACCGGTGGAATCATCATAGAGTCCTTGATGAAGTGCTCTTTGTAAGCTTATAGGTGCTTTGCTATCAACGAGTAATCCTATTTCGAAAGCTTTCATTAGACTAATTTCTTCATTGTCATTGTTAATATTTTTAATTTTACTTGATTTATCATCGATTACACCCGTCTCAATTGATTCTGGTAATGTAATTTTATCCCATTTACCAAGCCTATTGTCTTGAATATGCACGGAGTGTGGATCAATTAAATGCTTCTTAATAGCTTCCGCTAGTGTATATTTTTTCCCACTTTGTGGATCCATAAAGAGACCCGTAATTTCATTGTAAACACCTTTTTCGATTGCCTCCATTAATGACAGTGGTTTTCGAACTTCAACTAAAATACCTCTTTCGAAAGCTTCGCGAAAGTCTACTCTTTCTGCTCCTACCAAAATTGTACCAGTTCTACCATCAACTATGCCTTTATCCACCGCAAATTCAAATGGAATAACTTTACCCCCTACATGCACTAGAGTTGATTGCGGATCTAACATACGTTTTCTAATTGCTCTGTCCGTTGGCATTTTGTCTTTATTTTGTGGGTTAGAGAATTTACCGGTTTTAGGATCGTAGAAACCTTTGAATACAGCCTCTGGTAAGCTAAGCTTTCGTTTAGCAGGAACTATTAATCCACGTTCAGATGCATCAGTGAGAGAAATTTTATCACCTTGAATAGGATCGGTTACTTTGCCTTCCTTTGAATCAATAATTCCTGCTTTAATTGCGTCTGCAAGAGAAATAATTTCTCCAGAAACTGAATTTCGAACTGTTAAGGCTTCTGGATTGATATTGCCAATTTTTATTGCTTCTTCTAAGGTCATGGTAACGTTATTAATGGTTAACAAGCCAGTTTCAGGGTCATAAAAGCCTTGAACTAAGCCTTCCTGTAATGACCATGGTTTTTTGTCGCTAATTATATAACCTTTTTCGCATGCGTCTTTAAGGTTATATTGAGGTGATGTTATAATTCCTCGATCTAAGTCTAACAAATCTGTTTTTACAGCTTGTTCAAAGGTAACGACTGCTTCTAGCCTATCGTCTTTAATTTTAATGTTTGAGGGATCAATGAGTTTGTCTTGTATAGCTTTACGCAGAGTAACTGTTTCGCCAGTTCTTGGATTTAAAATTTTACAAGTATCGGGTGAGTAGTAACCTAATTCTATTGCATCGAGTAAAGAAAACGTAACCGCTTTAGTGGCTATTAGACCCTTCTTTAATGCATCGTCTAATGGAATGTATTTTCCAGTCTTTTTATCTTTTATTTTGCCAGTTTCAGGATTAATTAATTTTGTATCGAGAGCTTCAGACAATGGCACATATTTTTCTAAAACCGTGTCTTTAATTTCAGAAATAGTAGGATGGACAATATTTCTTTCTACTGCTTCGTCGATCCCTAATAACTGATCAGTTACTTTATCAATTATTTTACCAGTATTTGGTTCGTACATATTTTCATGAATTACTGCTTCGATTGATATTGCTCTTCGAGCAATCGTTATTAGACCGCGTTGAATAGCTACAGATATTTCAATTATTTCCTGAGTTTCAATTATTGTTATTATTCCGCCACTTATTTCTACAATACCTCGTTCAATAGCGTCTGACAATGTAAGAACTTCGTTAGATTGGGGGTCTCTAATAAGCAAAGATTCTTGATCAATAAGGCCTTTCTGAACTGCATCACCAATAGGTACTAGTTCACCTGTATTGATGTCTTTAATTTCTCCCGTTTTTGGATCGTATAAACCTTGTTCAAAAGCTGATTCAACGGTTACTTGTGCTGGAATGGAAACATCCTCTGGCGTTTCTACAATCCACCCTATTTGAACACACTCTAAGAAGGATACGCGCTTACCTGTTTTAGGGTTAACCATATGACCACTTGTCTTATCAATAATAGGCCGTGAAATAGCTTCGTCAAACGAAATATAATCATCGGATTTGCTATTTAAATCTTTAACTAAAATTGTTGTTGGATCAAAAACGTGAAGTCCGTAAACGAGTTCTTCGAACGAAATTTTAGTACCGGTTTTTGGATTTAAGAATATTTGTTTTTCTATATCATAAACACCCATTTCAGAAAGTTCCTCAGGTGTAAGTTTTTGTGAAATTGATAATGAATATTTAGGTTTATGTTCTTTAACGATAATACAATTTTTAGATACTACATCCACAGGAACAAATCTACTTATTTGCTCTTGTTCTAACGAATCCTGTACGGTTAGTGGTGATTCTACCCCATTAATAATTATTCTACAGACCTTTGGTTCAATTTTACCTTGAACGATTGCGTCTATTAAAGTTATATTTTCACATATTACTTTCAGTGGTTCTGATTTTACTTTTGTCACATTTTGTTCAGTAATTTCATCAATACTTCTTAAAGGCTGTTTTTCAGCATCTATTAATGAAGCAGACATAACTTTTCCATCATTGACTACAGATTGTTTAGTAAGATTCGAATCGGGAGAAGAAAGTTCGTTCAAAATTTTCTTTTCAGCATTATTAGCTGCTTCTGAAATTTTAATATCCTCAGTAGTAGTAAGAGTTAAATGGGAATCTTTTGAGCCTGCTTTGGATGGCGTTTCATGAGTTTTTATATCCTTAGCCTTTAAATCTTTATCGCATTTGGAATCTTGCTGAAACTCTGTAGCTGTCGGTTTAACATCTGCAGTAGAATCCGAAATAACGCTGTCTTTTACTAGTTCCACAACTTTTGATGCTGCCAAAATAGGTGCTCCTACAATTGCTATTAATCCAATTTTAGCGGCATCAGCAAAACTCATTTTTTTTCCGCCATCGGTTAATATTTCATTCGTACTTTCATTGACAATCCCTCTGTTTAACGCTTCTTTTAATGAAATTTTCTGTCTCGATATTGGGTCTGTAATGACTATTGATTCGGAGCTAATTGTTCCTGCATTAACAGCTGTTACTATGTCATCACACTCCAAATTACTGATTGCAAAGTCATTTTTACCCTCTGGTGATTTGTCAGATTGAATTTTGCCTTTAATCGTTGATATTACGTTTTCTTCAATAATATTTTCATCACTGTGTTTTTCAATTTCGATAGGTTTATCTACTTTTTCTTTAGTTTTTTCCGGTAATAAGTTATCAATGTTTTTATCGGCTTTGTCAATTTCATCAAGATGTTCGATAGTTTTAGTTTGTTGTTTTTGTTCCAAAGGTTCACTTCCATATTGTTCAACAACAGTGAAAGATGAAGATGCATTTTGAGTTACTTCAATTGTTGTTATTTGTGACGCTGTTGTTATAGTAGTATCATGATGCTCAGTTATATATTTAGTAGGATCAGTTTTTGAAATAGTGGTCTTGACAACAGTAGTTATTTCTTTGCCATCTGGTGTAACTTGTTTAAATTCCTGAATTGTAGGTTTTTCTTGAATAATTTCAAATTTCGATTGACTTACGATACTAGGTTTGATATCCTGTGGATCTTTTCTTTCATCAGGCATTTCTTCGGAGTTAACGAGTTGTATTTGATTTTTTATATTATTTTTATCAGGTAGTAATCCTGTGTCCATTTTTTGCCTCGAAGACTTTTCATCACAGGGTTCTTTTTGATTATTGTTCCTATGCTTAGTAAGATCATCAATTGCTTGTTGTTTTTGTGACTCTGAAACTTTCACTACTGATTCTGACATGAATTGATCATTTCTAGATTCCTTTTCCATTTCAACTTCTTCTTTTTTGTCATTAGATTGAATAACGGATTTGGTTACAGTGGCGTCCTTAATATCATGCATTTTTTTATTTTCTTCTTTAGTTAATGAAGGTGCACCTTCATTTGCTCTAATACAACTCTCAGTAAGATTTGATAAGTTATCGGGTTGAGTATATTTATTACTTTTAGAAACATTTTCAGTAGGTTGATCTTGTCCTGCAGATGGGACTTTGTTTTTCTGTGAAACGACCATTTCTTTTTCCGGTTTAATATTTTGTGCAATCGTAGTAGTTCGTTTTTCTTCATTTTTAGATTGTGTTAATTTGCTACCCAAAATTTTAGCTCCTTCGACTACTGCCATTCCTGCTAAAACTGGGGCAGCAACTACAGCAATCAAACCCATCTTAGCTGCTTTTTTAATATCAACGGAGTTCCCAGTTTCCGGTTCTCTAACTTTTCCAGTAGTTTTATCTAAAAATCCTGTATTTATAGCTTCCTGTAATGTTGTTGCTTGGCCAGCTTCAATATTAAAAACAACTGATTCAGGGTTAATTACATTTTTCTGTAATGCTTCGGAAAAACTAATCAATTTATTTGGTGATGTTGGGTCTCGGAACTTTTGAGTTTTATCATCAAAAAGTAATTCAAAGGCTTCATTTAAGTCAAGCATTTCCATGCCTTGTTTTACTTTACTATCAGTCGCTAGGTCATCTGATGTTTCTGTATTTAGTATGCCAGTGTTAACGGCCTCAGCAATTGAAATAGTTTCTCCTGTTTGTGGATTTGTAAAAGTACCTTTGTTTAAATCTATATAACCAAGATTCAAAGCATCTTCGAAACTAATATTTGCGCCATTAGTAATAAATAGTTCTTTGCTCGTTTGTTCATCTCTGATAATACCTTTCCTTCGAGCTTCTTCTATTGAAACTATTTCTCCTGTTTTTGTATTTTGTACTTCATTAGCATTTATCAAAACATAATCCGCTAAAAGTTCGACCATTTTAGTTGTAACGGTATGTTGAGAGGTGAAAGTTTCAGTAATAGTCGTTACTATGCCTCCTGTTTCAGTAATGTCTTTATTAAGTTTTACGGCTATTATGCCTTTCTCTAACGCATTGTCTACTGAAATTTTTTCGTTCGTTTTTGGGTCAACGATAACTCCATGTTCTAAATCAATAATACCATCTTTTATTGCCATTTCTAAGGAAACCGTAGCAGTCGATTGTGGATAAGGAATATTCATGATTATACCTTCTTCAATAGCCTGATTGAGACTTATAGTTTTTCCTGTGAGAGGATGTTTTATTTCACCTGTCTTTGAATTGACAATATTTTGTTTTATTGCAACAGGCAGTGTCATTCCGGCAGGAGGAATTTCTATTGCTGAATTCAGTTTGGTATTGGGAAATATTTGAGCATTTACTGCTGTAATTAAATCAAATGAACCGTTTGATGTTCTGACAATATTATTCTCACTATCAATTATATTTTTGGCAATAGCTTCATGGAGACATATATTTTTACCTGGAGAAATAGTAACCGATGACAATGGATCGACAATATCGCAAATAATTGCCTCTCTTAATGACAAATGACTTCCCGTTTCAGGGTGGATAATTTTTCCTGATGTAGGGTGTAATAAGCCTTGTTCGAGAACTTCCGGAATCGCAAGACTTCTGGCTAACGGTATTAATATTTCGTTTTGTCCTTCAGGATCTAATATACCTCGATGTAAAGCTTCTTTTATTGAAATTTTATGGCCATGCACTGGATCTATAATATTACCTTTATTCTCATCTATAAGACCCATTTCAATAGCTTTTTCTAGTGTTACATGATTTCCTTTGTCGTCTTTGTAAGTTTTTATTGTATCTAAGATATGCGCGGTATCTTTGTCAATTAAACCCATTTCAATTGCTTCCTTGGGCATAACAACGTGTTTTCTCAGTTTTTGTAAAACAACAGGTTTTATATCAATTGACGGTGTAAATGTTTTAACATCTTTTATTTCGACTCTATATAAAGGTTTAGCTAAAACTTGTTCTTTACTTAACTGAATTGTATCAGATTTATGTAAAGTCTTTTCTTTTGTTACATTATCGGCCACTTTTCTGTTATCGGCTGAAAGGCTACCTTGAATAGATTCAACAGTTATAAACCCTTCAGACACCGCTGCTCCAACCGACAAAGGTTTGCTTGTTATTTGTGTCAATTTTGTTTTACTAGAACCAGCTTCATTCTCAGGGAAATCACTCAATGACTCTTTATATTTTTTATAAGTAGCAGGGTCCACAAGACCCTTTTTGTTAGCTTCTTCTATTGTCAATTTTTCCCCGGTAAAGGCATCTAAAATCGTCGCTGACGTTAATTTCGAAATCGAGACTACATCTGAATTTAAATCTTTTTCCTTTGCTTCAGTAATATCTATTTCTGGTGTCTTACTTGTAATAGAATCTTCATAGTTTTTGTATGTAACTGAATCAACAAGTCCTCTTTCATAAGCTACTTCCATAGGTAGCTCTTCGCCTGTGGTCGGATCTACTACCATAGTATTCTTAACCACTTGAATTATCTTAGATGCAGCGACTAAAGGTGAACCTATTACTGATATGAGACCCACCTTTGTCGCATCTGCAAGACTTATACTTTGACCTGATGAGTTTTTGTATTCACCTAAGTTTTTGTCAATTATTCCTTTTTCTATAGCCTGTTTTAATGTAATCTGAGTATCAGTTTCCGGATCTATTACATGAACTTTATTGACAGGTACTAACCCTCGACCTACAGCTTCGATGATATTTTCTGAAACTCCTGTGGTAGTTGATATAACTAAAGCTGTACCTGGGTCGTAAATTACACCAGGGGCAATTTGTACTGGTTCTAAAATACATTGTTCGTCATAATCAGATACAGGTGAATCTCGAGTCACTTCGGAAATTTCCATTTTATCAGGCATGCCTGCTATAGAAGTAACTGTAATAACTTTTTGGGTTGATATTGTTTTTGTAAGTGAAACGTAGACGATATATTTTTGTTCAATTGCTTGTTGCATTGTCAAAACTTGATTGCCAATTGTATAATGACCCGTGCTATCTATGATGTGGTATTCTAAAGCCCTATGAAGAGGTAATTCTTTCCTAGACTTTGGATCTATTACATAAGCAGATTCTGAGTTAATGATGTTAAGCATTATAGCTTCTTTAAGATCTAATATTCTGTCAGTACCATGAATAATAAACATTCCCGTTTCCGGATTGAAAAAGTTTTGCTGAATAGCTTCCAGAAGAGTCCAGCCACCTAGTGGAAGTTCTATGGTATTTTTCTTAATAGTAAGAGATGTTATTGATGGATCAGAAACATTTGATTTTGACGTAACAGTTTTTATTCGACGACTTATTTCGTCACGAGTTTGGGCAGTGTTAATTATGTAATCAGGACTTTTGACAGTCTCGGGCCTATTATCTTGATGTAATTTACTTTCTGGACTAGGGGGTAAGTCTTTAATAAAAGACTTTTTAGTAATCTTTAACTCTACAACTTGACCAGGAATCAATTCATTCTTGGTAACGCGATCAGAAAGTCGAGCGATATGTGGATCATTTTGATCAACACCTAATAGTCCTTCGTCTAAAGCTTGTTGGATAGGGAACACAGTACCAGTTGTGGGATCAGTAAAGGTTTGAGTAGATTCATCTATAAGACCGCGTCGTATTGCTTCAGCAAATGTTACAATTGTTTCAGATCTATTCGACGTATTCGTTACAGTCACATACCTTTTTACTGTTTTTGTTACTGTTTGGAGAGTTAATGTAATATTTAAAAGGGAATTCAACAAAGCAGCTCCTTCGGGAGTAATCATATTAATTTCTACGGCTTTATTAAAAGGTATAGGTTTTTTGCTAGTAGAATCAAGAAGATAACCTGATTTTGGATCAAGAACATTTTTAAATACTGCGTCAAGGACCGACAATTCTTTCCCGTTTTCGAAAACACCAATTTTGCGATTAAACATTTCCAACACTTCCGGACGAACTATTGAAACTTTTGGACAATCTTCTAAAAACACAAAATCACCACTTTCAGATTTTAAGAAAGTTTCACCGTTAACATATTTTAAATTGCCCTTACTAAGTGCTGAATTAAATGAAATAAATTCACCAGTTTTCGGATCCCTAAACCCATCTATGTCAAAAATGGACCTTTGCGATACGGAAGTAATAAGACCTCGATCTACTGCTTCTGGGATAGTGCAAATTTCACCTGTTAGATTATCACGAAATTTATTATCATGGAGAATTATTCTAGCTCCTAGGGCCTCAGACAAAGTGAGTAATTGGCCAGTTGTAGTATCGGTAACACATTTAATATTGTCGCTGTCGAGTACGCCCGCGGATATAGCTTCTAAAATATTTAAAGGTGTTCTATTAGTTGGGGACAAAATTTTACCATCATTCGTCATTAAATTATTATCACAAATATCTTTTAATGTCATAGGTTTGCAAATTAAACGTTTATTGGCGGCTTCTTTATAAGTCATTTTTTCTTTTGACACGTTGTGTACGTATTTAGAATGTTTAGTATTTATAATATTTTTCTCTATCGCTTGAGCAAGCGTTATTTTTGAGTCATTTTTAGGATCCACGACCTCTCTTATATTTGGATTAACTAATTCATTTTTAATAGCAACTTCTAAAGTAAATCTATCACCCGAATTTCTATCCAAAATCCAACCATTTTGATCTACTAATTCTTGGCTAATCGCATCTGATAAAGACAAAGCACTCGATTTAATTTTAATAATCTCGTTATATATAAGGTAACCACGTTGGTAGGCTTCTGCGATAGAAATGTAGCTTCCATTGGGTAACCTGTAGAGACCTCTTTGTAAATCAACTTGACCACGATTTAGTGCGTCCGATATACTCATTCCTTGACTTGCTTTTTCGCTTTCGACAGTCACCTTAATTCTCTTTTCTGCAGGATCCGTCAATCCTTGTTCTGCATCATACAGCTCTCGTTGGATTGCTTCCAACAATGTAACTTCGTTGCCATCTTCTGTCATGCCGCAGGGTCCAGTTAATCTGGCAGCCAGTTTCGGATCAATAAGACCTTCTTTGGCTGCTTGTTCGATGCTTATAGTTTGTTTCGTGTTAGGAGAAGACAATAGTCTTCCCGTTCGTACGTCTAATATCCTCATACTTATCGCCTGGCCAACTGTTAGTATTTCTCGAGTTTCAGGATGGACGATGCCTCTGGACTCTATGATATTAGGACCTTCATACATTTTGTGAACACGTTTTAGATTTCTTACATCGGGTCGTTCGTCGTCTCCGATGATAGTCTTAGTTGTGTAGCTCGGTGAGCTCAATTTGCCGTTAGTCATCGATTTTATCGGCGCGTGACCATCGATCTCTGTTGAATGTGACGTTCTGACGTATCTGTGGTAATTTTGAAAGGCAAATTAAAATTATACGTTTCGGTAGCTTCAATTTGTAGCTAACATTTTAATTTTATCACCGTGTGTGCTTTTAGAAAATTGTGGCAAAATAAAGACTTCGTAATATACAATGTATAAAATGTGACCGTACATAATATATCCGTACACAAGGACACATAGACGTCTATGTATCCTTATGTACGTGTCCGTACGCATGTTTTAGTACTACTTACTTTTCAGAAGTGTAATGTGAGGTGAACGTGTGCTCTGCCGTCGCTAAATCCTGCATGTTGAATTCTTGTCGGAAGGAACGCGCTGAGCGCGGCGCCATCGCCTCAACGAGGCGCTGGAAAAAATAACATACATTTGAATAAAAACTAAGATTACATATACAACAATCCTCATACATTATTCGCTTAAAAGTAAAAACTCATGAGTTGGTTTTGGAGATTACAGTAAAAAAACTTTACTTAATTTTTCTCGATCATGTATATTATGCTTAACGAAAAAAAAATCTTGATAAAGATGAAACAGTAGCGAGATAACTGTTTTGTTTAAATCATTATTTGCTTTAATAGAAACATTTTAAAATACTTATTATTTTAAAGTAATAGATTTACAAAGAAGCATATGCAGTCAAACTTATCTATTGAAATGAATCCACATTTTTAATAAATATAAATGTCACCGTAAAATCGTAAGGACAATTGGTTTATAATAAATTGAATATAGCATTCAATTTACATTAAAACGCATAACATTTCTATAGTCATATCTTATGGTTAGGTTAGGTAAGTCGTTTATAACTTAGATAAAAGGCCTTTTATATCTGCCGTTTCTTGGCTAGATTTCTTAAAACTAAACGATTGTTACAATTATCCAGTAAGATATATTTATACATATATCTATATATGTTTGACAAATAATAGTAGAATAGATATGTATTCAAGAGACCGGATTGAATTGCAAAATTCGATTCAATTGTAGGTCAGACTTAGATACATATATGTTACTGAATCAAAGCCTTTAATATATAATTATTAATGATAAATTGCTTATTTTGCTGAAAGAATAACCTCCTCTATAATATGGCCTGTCTTTTATGCGTTTATCTGTATAAAACTTGAATACTCGAATTGGTTAGTAAAACTAAATTGATCATATGCGACATTCTTTATCTCGAAATTTAATATCAAAAAATTTATATAACAGAGCAAAGTCATGTAAATGTTCCTTGAGGAGAGTGTCTCCTCAAGGAACATTTACATGACTTTGCTGTAAGCTCCAAAGCTTGGAATAAGCTTGGAAGCTCCAAAGCTCCAAAGCTCCAAAGCTCCTAAGCTCCAAAGCTTGGAATAAGCTTGGAATAAGCTTACTGGATAAGGAGACACTCTCCTCAAGGAACATTTACATGACTTTGCTGTAAGCTCCAAAGCTTATTCCACCACGTTGCACCATTGCGGGTTGGTGGATAAAAAAGTGATCGTTTCTAAGAAATTAGACAGATGAAGGTTTCCTAACGATGTTTTTCTTCACCGCGAAGCAACAAATAAATTATGAACACAAATTTAGCCCATGAAAACTGATTAAAAATGTGCTTGCCGGTTTTGACGCAATTATCGATCAAGATTCACGCGTTGCAACCACTGGGCCATCTCGGATATTTTCATACTTTTTTATGGTAACATTTTTCAAATGTATAATTTATTTATTTGTAATCGTAAGTACTATAACACATGTCAATACCAACCCGACATTCGAACGCGAAGTCATACTCGTACTCCTCCATTTTAACACAATGATAAATAACACAACACTAAAACCGTTTATAACGTTCACAAAGTATAAACATGATTCACACTATATTGTAATTAAACTTAAAAATACAATAAATTAGAGCATTTTCTTTCACAACCTAGAATTATTTAACACATAAATTAGAATCGTAGTAAACAAAATTTTTTTAAAACAATTCCCCGACAAATATTATCGTAATTAAAAGAAAAATAGTTATTTATAAAGACGGCACGGGTGTACGCGAAACCTGCTGGTCGGATACTGAATGAAAATCATGAAAACCGTAAACCGAAAAAAAAATAACGCCGATTCTAAATTTAAAACATTTCGTAATAGTTTCCGACGCGTCTAGCCGAGACCGACGATTGTTACTTTGATTATTATTACATTTGTGTTTTAGAAATTTTATGATAACAGCTGTTTCTGAATAATTTGAGGTTAGGAAAACGACTGGGCCACTCGATACTGGGAGATGCGCGCGCATCCCGTTGCGCCGGTGCGGTGCCTTAAAATGGACTAAGGATTAAAAAGTAATATAACATTTTAGCCGAATGAAACTAAACTTTATTCGATTGATATAAAATCTAAAATAGAATTTCTCGATTCGACACTACAAATAGTACTGACCCTATGACCTTAAAGTGACGTAGTAACTTTTTGTCGCAACAAGGAGTATTGATAATGACAAAAATACTATTTCTTATAACAAAGCGTATATTATATTATGATTGCATATTTAAATACATGATTTAAAAGCGGCTAAGTGGAATTTTAATTAATTTAAAATTATTTCCTGTTCGTTCGTTTGATATTAAACGAGTAGTACGCTGAAGTTCGGTCTCGTACATTCTGTATTACAATACGATTTATATTTAATCGTATTTCAGGGCAAAAATGCATCGCATTGAATGAATCCTATATGAGAGATTGCTTAAGACGATAAGATTCGTTTTAATTTTACATAATGTTTATTGTGTTTGTGTGTGTGTTGTGTACAGCCGGAATTAAACGCATCATCATTACAATAATCCTACAACTACAAAGACAAAATCTTTATTCAATATAGTGTATATTGAATAACGATTTGATTTTCGTTATAGATAGAAAAGATTTAAACAACGATTCGGGATAAAAAACCTCCAACTCTGATTATGAACAGAATAATCTATGGTAAAAAAAAGTAAATTTTCACAGATCCGATTTTATTTTTCAAATTGCTTCGTGTTTGTATATAGACGGTTCTGTGATACGTAAATTATACTTAGAGATTCAATATCTCGTCTGTTTCTTTAATAAATCAAATTGAAATATTATGTTACATTTTAGTATTAAATCATTTTTGCTCTATGAATCATAATAAGGATCACGTGAATTACGTATTCTTGTAGAACCGAGTTATACTATTCTATTTTTTAAAGAAAATTCTAGATCGAAAACAAAATATTATTTAATCAAGTAAGCTCTTATATCATGAATAATGAAATGAAATGAAATTATAATGAAGCTAGCACCGATTTCGTTTTGACTACACCGAAACCTACACGAAACCGTGTTCTGATTACGTCGGTCCATTCTTTCCCCTAATGTCTCTTTATGGAATGGACGACGCTGTTTTTTGTGTTTTATTCCATAAAGAAAAAAAAATGGAATAAAACACAACAAACAGTGATAACAACTACTAACAAGTAGTGATGTTAATCGGGTTTCTATACAAAATGCTGTTAACGTCAACTCAATTTAATACCTTAAAAAAACTCTCACTAGACACAAGACAATACAAAAAAAATACTCTTAACAAAATTTCCTATTAGCATTTATGCATTATTTTTACGTATCATATCTGTTGTAATCAGCGTAATGTAATAATATATAAGAACTATAACAGTTCACTCATAATAAAACATAAATGTACATATATTTAAAACACCTTATTAATTCATTGACTCGTTTATGTAAATAATTATATTAAAACTCATATTAATAATATACAACGGGTAAATTGCTGTACACGTAAATACTGTAAACGTAAACGGGTAATTGCATATACACGTGTTATTTGAATGTCTATATATACTAATATATAATAATAATAATAATGTCCTCCAGACCGATTTCAGCCACGGCGGCCAATCTCAAGAGCGATTAGCCAACTACGAGGAGGAGGAGATATTGTAGTGCACAAGTGTGTGCGCAAACACAGGTGCACTCTCATAATCCAATGGGACGGCAATCCGACACGACCGGAACTTGCTTTCCGAGGCACGGGAGTGTATACACTTCAACTTCTAGACTCCGGGCTGCTACTGAGAATTTTCTGACAGAAAATCCCAATAACTTTTTATTGGCCCGACGTGGGAATTGAACCCAGGACCTCCGGGTCTGCGGATTTACATCAAGCCACTAGACCAACGAGGCAGTCAAATATATACAACTGTTATAAATGCGAAAGTAACTGTATCTGTCTGTTACGTTTTCACGGATAATCTACTGAATCGATTTTGATGAAATTTGATATGGAGCAAGTTCAAACCCCAAGGAAGAACTTTATACCTAATACCTGTCCCCCTGTCGTTTCGGGAAACACTAGCGAAGCCGCGAGCGAAAACTACTTATTATTATTTTACTAGTAAATGGTTTTGCACCGATATATAGCTAGCTGGAAACGTTCCCAAACTAGTTTATTACAAACTGTCTATATTGAAAACCGGATCAAACCGATTCTATCCTTTTGAAGTTAAAATGTTCTATAATGGTTTCCTAACACCCAAAAATATTTTCTTATTCTGTTAATGCTTTTCTTTAGATTTAGCTTAATAATATTGATTTATCGAGATATATAACCAAACAAAACATCCAATTGTGCACCATAAATAATAATAGAAGCCAATAAAAATATACTTTTTCGTAAAACTTTAAACCAAAAAACCAGTTGGTAATTGGTCACTTTTTCCTATAAACATTGAAATAAAAAACAAAAATATATTTTCAAATCACTGAAAATCTAAGATTGTCTTGGTAAACATAGTTAATTGAGCTTGAAAGTATTGATTGATGTTCGGCGATAGAATTAATGATGAGTGGGTGCTACCTACCTAATGGGTAACAAAGCCCATCGTTACTAGAAACTTCTCGAAGTTATGAATAATTCAATCATATTGAATGTTTTTTTTTTTACTAATTTTATATTTTTCTTCTTACATTCCTCTTCTTACATGCTTCTTACATTTAAATATTTTTTCCAACGAGTTACATTAAATTTAATTGACTATGCATTTACTTTCTCGTTGGTCTAGTGGCTGGCTATAAGGCCGCAGATCCAGAGATCCTGAGTTCAAACCCCAGATCAAGCCAATAAAAAGTTATTGGGTTTTTCTATCGAAGATTCTCAGTAGTAGCCCGGAGTCTGGAAGTTTGAATTGCGTACACATCGAATTGTGAAAGTGAGGAAATAGAGAGTGCACCTGTGTTTACGCACACATTGGTGGACTATAATATGACCTGTGCAGTTGGCTAATCTATCTTGAGATTGACCGGTTGGGTTAGCCTATAAGCTGTGATTTACTTTAGATTATAAACATTTATTACATATTAAAAAAATAATTATAATGGTACAAAAATAAAAACATATTTAATAATTGCCTATTAGCTTTTCAGTTACACCGTGAGAATGGAAACTAAAATATTTACAACACATAATCCGCGCTTAAGTAATATCTAAATATAAACGGTGACTCAGTACATATATCGCTTAACAAAACACTAAAGTGTAGGAAGGAAGTCAAATATGTTTGTTTTAGCATAATGGAATACTAGAAAAAAATATATGAACAAATTTTGGAAATAGGCCAAGTCCACGAGGGCTTATACCTACATGTAAAACTTACATAATAAATATACACGACGAGTACAACACGACATAAACTTTATCAAGATGTAATTAAAAGTATCATAAATCTAATAGGTATACTTGCTAGTACATTAGATTTAAGAACGGTATATTTTTAATTTAATCAGTTTAACCAACAAAAATGATACCTGGATGACTACTAAAATTGATGTATTATTTAATTTTAAACACAAAATATCTAGAGATAAATGTAATTGAACAGAAAAGAATGTACATTATTAAGTTTTTAACAGGAACAACTCGTCCAATTTCACAAAATAAATTCTTGCTTGTCGACGCATAAACACAGTCTACGATATCGAATGACCTAAAATACGAATTTCAACGTTGCTATACGATTTTTATAAAACATTTATGCTTTACGACACGAAGCCGGCAGCGGCACGTGCGTTATGTAATTATGTATAAATTCTTCGTTCATTCATGACCACGAAAATATTTATGTAATATGTTAAAACTATATATATTTAGAAATTAAAAACTTATCGTGTTTTTTCGGTATCATTTTTTAATTTATAAAAAAAAACGATACAAAAAAATCATATATAATCTATTTAAATTTGTCTATAGACAGAAATATCCAGAAAAAAAAAACATCGATTGCACAAACAACGGAGTGTATTTAGTGCGAAGTCTTAGTAAAAACGCGCCAATGCGTCTCCGATGAGGTCGATGACCGAATTAAGACGTGCAACGATCTTTACGAAAAAGCAAAAATTTATTACTATTATTATTTATAGTGCTCATGTTTTGTTTTCGTTGTTATAGAACGGAATAAAAATGATTGAATATAAAATGTATAATGTCGTGACTTTGATATATGTGAGCCAAGTATGTATAACATATTTTATCCCAATAAATTTAAAAAGATCTTATTAATATACATTTTTTAACGCGTGATTGCATTAAAAAGTAAACGAACTTATGTTTATTGCGATGTAATGCTCTAATGAATTAGAAAACTGGAACAAAAGACGTGTTTTATAAAATTGTTTTAAATATACTTACTTACTTCATAACTAATAATCTAAGATAATTTTATTATTTAAAGACGAAGAGCAAAATTGTAAATGCATAATAATTTGTAAAATAATAATATATGTACAATATATTGCTTGAGTCTGATAATAATTCATTCTCTGCTAACATTCGGGTATGTACATACTAATAACGCAAAACGCTCGTAAAAGTCCTTTGTAGTAAAATAAATTTTGACCTTTTTTTTATTTTTAAAGGACATTCAAATAACGACCTAATTGCCATTCTGTTTATAATCCACGCGTCACCTTGAATCGTAAAAATAATAAACCAACTTGTGAGTATAAAATATGGTGTGACCTTGAAATTAAACGTTTATTTTGCCAAGTCTATTTGTTTGAGCGTTTACTAAAACGCCTAATTTAGAGAGAAAATAATAACAATAAACATTAAATCCAACGCTATCACTTCTTACAAATTGTATTTACAAAGTTTATTCGATAAATATCATTGGATTGATTGAGATCTTATTATATTGGCAATACGGTTTAAAATGTGTGAATTTATAAGTGACAAACGACAAAATGTCACGTGACTGTAAAAATAGGGCGATCTGGCAAGTGGCAATCGTTTGGGTTCAGTCAATAGCGATTAGTTGCCAAATGGCATTTCGACTAGAACGCAAAATAGGATTTGAACACGATTAACAGCTGTATTGTACACAAATGTAAGGAATCCCTAAAATGTCTCACATTATATGAAGCAAACAAACCTACTTAGAAGTAGGTTAAGATTACAATGAAAAAAGTACATTAAATAGATCTAAATGCCTTGAAAATTAAATGTAAAACGTAAAGATTACTTAAAATTTTAATTTAACTTTTATTTACCTCTTTCTATCATCAATGATTTGACATTCGTAAGAAGAAGACACCAAATATTTTGCTAAAGCCGTAAAAATTACAGGATTATTCGATTCGTAATTATCGGGATTACAACAAATGAAATAATAAAAACAATTCATAAACAGAATAATACTAAAATTTCGGATATAATAACACAAATAACAAAAACTACAACGAATGCATTCGTCTTAAAAGGCTTAGAGGTGGAACATCGAATTAATAAAGTTGACGCTAACAGGTTGATTCGAATACAATGCAAGATAACGCTGAGCTCAAAATAACTCTGGACGGCGTTTTATAAGAAACGATTTTAAGAAAAGTTGACCAACCATGAATTAACTAGATAAATCTTCACCGTTAGTTATTTTCGTGAACAAAATCGTATTACAAATCAAATCTTCTAAATGGAGATTTATATATATAATGATCAATAATTAAGGCTTTTAAAATGAAATCAGTGAGGTAATTATTTAAAGTATAGAACTACGTTTTCAAAAGCAGTGACCTCATAGAGAGGAAAAAATTATCATTGGTTTCGTCATGGCTGTGAATGAGGTCACAATCGTTATTTATGTGACGATGATAATACGCCATTTGCAATATTAAAATCATTGGAAAAAATCTCAATTGCTACCTACGAATAAAATACTTTGTAATTGTATTTTTCTATATACGCCGTGGTTTTGTTCATGTTTTACATAAAGTATAAATACTGAACCATATACATCGATTTACCTACTTACATGTATCGTTTGAGGATATATTTAATTTTCCTATAACGTTCGTTATTAAACAGTATCTCTAAAACGTAATCCAAACCACTGTTTTAGATTATCATGTTCGACGAAATGAACTTTTTAGCTTTATAATAAAGATAAATGTAATACATAATTCCAGTCATTTCGTGATAGATAAGGACGTAAATATATTTTTATGACAATTTAACTTTTACCACAATACATTTTTAAATCATTTATAACCTTACTAATAAATATTGTTTAGCCAGTGTTTAGTTAAATACAGTTGTCACTTTCGCTCATCATTAATTTGACATTCGAAAGAAGTCACAGCATTATTTAACTAATCACCAACCCTAAACAACATCTATAGGTAGAGCCTTTAATGCCCTTGTTTTCTTCCCCCTTCTTGGAAATCGTATTTACTTCACATCGTTAACAAATTCACAATGCTAGAGTTTTGTCAGCTTCAAAAAAAGATTAAATCGGATGAGAAAATCTTATCAATTAAAAATTTTACTTTTAATTATCACGTAGATGTTTGGCTTCATATTTGTTATTCGCGCGACCTTGACCTCTGCCGAGATCATCGCATTAATGAATAACTAGATATTTGACTGTAAATTATGTATATTTTATACATAAATGGAAATTAACTTAAAGAAATCGAACGGTAATGATCAGAACCAATACAAAATTAGACGATTTTCATGCAAAAAATAATAACGAATAACGAAAATATTCTCGTTTATATAAATTAGGCTTATAAACGAACTTTTCATGTTATCATATTGAATTAAATGTAACACTACCCCCGGTTCAGAATGCACATTCTACCGAGAAGAAACTTAGTACATACTCATTTCCAACTAAAAATCTAAAATATCTTGTATACTAACGAGTACTATCTCCATTCTCTTTTTATCATCTATAAAGTATTTTATTGTGTAATAAGACTTGTTTATCAATATTTTATCGACATGAGGTTATATTTAAACTTAAAACTTATATCGCGAATAGAATACGAAATATAATCAATAATTGTATACTAAATCTTACTAAATATAATTTTAAACGACTTAAATTTTAAAACAGTATTGTTCTTCATTAATCGTCAAAGTTGATATTAATCGGCGAATTATCGATGTTTACTGCACCGATAACAAGATAACGCAGCATTGTAGTATAATTTTTAATACTTCTTAAACATCAACACTCCTGATAAGGTTATTGTATTAACATTGTAGAATGTAATTGATAAAGCGTTAAGTTGCATCCGTTGTAACGTAAGGATTATCCATAACGAATTTTAGTTAAATAGCAAACATTTTATAATTGAATTAATTATTAACAAGCTATTTCCAGATCGTTTTACTTAGCGTTATTAAATTTAATAATTTTTTTACGACTAATAAAATAGTACTCTATATAATAGTGTTTAATTTTACCACTTCGTTGAATTGAAATGACAAATTTTATTGTATTTTTTAATTTCAAATTGATAGGCAATCTATCAGACGGGTCACCTGGTGGTTAGTGGTCACCATCACTTATAGTCTTTGGCACTGTCAGAAAAATTATAAATCCACAGCACCACAAGTTATTTCCCTTGTGCCTGTTA
The DNA here is from genome assembly GCA_905147175.2 of Nymphalis urticae. Taxonomy (NCBI): domain Eukaryota; kingdom Metazoa; phylum Arthropoda; class Insecta; order Lepidoptera; family Nymphalidae; genus Nymphalis; species Nymphalis urticae. Next base: position 2,727,242 of record LR990007.1, read on the forward strand.
TACTCACGCTTTAAGCCGGAACACAGGTATACTAAGTATTGTTATTTGGCGATGTTATAAGAATCTGATTAGACGTTCTTTGTATAGTAACAAACGTCCAAACACAATATTTTTAGCATTTATAATAATAATAATAATCACAAATAAAATGACAATATAGAAAACCATTGTATTATTTAATAGCTTCCGACCGCCAAAGTATGAGCGAAATCTATTCGAAATTTCATCTAAATCCGTCCAGCCGATTTTGCATGATTATGTATATACTGTTAATAAATCAATTAAAAAAACCTTATTTCAAATTTATATTTCCAAATTTAAGAACGGAGACGCGGACGCCGTTTATAATAAAATAATAATAAACGCCTCTGAAACGGCTTTCGACGATATCAAGAAAAACTTGATTTAATTTTTATTGTCAACAAGTACTACGTACAGCCTATAACGTCGATTTTCGCAAAAATCATTCCGCGACTGCATTTATATTGATCGCTTCAATAATATCTGATACGGTAAATATTATCCAACGCTGTAAAGTTATTTTATCGCGACATTTTTTTCTGTATTTTTATTAAACGCAACAAGGTTAAGGTATAATTTATTTATAAATAATTCACAGGATCTATTTTTAAACGATATAAACTCTTTGGTCACTGAACCTTCTCAGAAAATATTAAATACACAACACTGGCACTTATTAACTTGCACATCGATTTTTCACTCGTTCGAATTTCGAAAACGCCGTACGCAGTTCGTTAGGACGTGCGTCGATCAGCGATCGTCGTTCGCGCGATACTGAAAAAGCGGACGTGAAATCGTCATCGCGTCAAATCGTCGGGCTATCTGTTGATGATTGACTGCAACTATATAAATGACGTAATCACCAACTTTTTATACAGCTTATCTGAGAGTTAAGCGCACTGTGAAAATCCTGATATATTTTAGGTGTAAAATAGATAATAATGCTTGTGCAACAACACGAACAGGTATCAACCTACTCTACAATCTACTTAATGTATGTGAAACTTTATAAAATTATTTTACAATTATTTTTTCATTTTAAATAACAAAAATATGAGGGGAAGGAAATGACTTCTGACGATTCAAGTTAGTAATTAATGAATAATTAAGAAAAAAAAAGATACAAATATTTATTACAAAACATACCTAAGAGTAACAAAAGTAATTGACGATAGTAACGCAACCATAATTAAAATACATTTAATTTACTAGTCTCATGTTAAATACTAATATCAGTAATAAAAATCGTCAAATCATTTCGATCTGTAAGTATTAATACACTTAAAGAAAAGTATGAAAAATAACACCGATAGAAAAAGTTTAATTGCCACTACAATGAATCGTCAGACAACAATGCGGGACGGACGTGCTATTCATTAGATTTAACATAACGTCATCTCATATATAAATAAATATTATCTACTACATAGAGTAACTATTTCCTTGTACTCATATTTACGATGTAATAAGTAAAGTTTGGGAACGTTAATCCCTTTTACTGGCGCGAAACGAAGTATACGTACAAATTTTGCTCGATTTAATCAGCGTTACGTCATCTTGTGGTTTTAAACTAACGGATTTAAGTGGAATATATAATCGTGCATTTGAAATTCATTTTAGAAGTTGCGAAAACAGAACTCGAATTATAACTGTGTAAAGGATTTGCTCAGTAGGTAATCCAATAGAGGTATATTATGTGAATCATGGCAAACATTAATTTCTGTGGTAGTACTTTCAATGTTCCACAACCAAAGTCTTCATCTGCTCTTGAGGGGAAGTTTTGGAGCTTATGCCACCACGGTACTCACGCAATGGTGGTTGGATTTTTATTATTTCCATGACGTATCACGTTTACGAAATGAGAGATTTGTCTACCAAGTTTTAAAAATTGAGATAAATAAGAAAGATAAGGAAGCATGACTTTTTTTCGATGATTTTACCGATTTAGGTCACGGTGGGAAACTCAATGGAAAATAGGCAACTGTGCAGGAAATATATCAGTGTTCAAGTGTGTGCGCAAACACAGGTTCACTCGCTATTTATCACTCTCATAATTCCATGAAACGGCAATCTGTTACGACCGGAGAGAGTTCAGGCGCAGGCCAACTGATAACTATTGTGGCAGAAAAATTTAATAACTTATTACTGGCTTGAACTCAGCTTAAACTTAGTGTCTTGGAATTTTCTGCCTAAAAGAAGATCTTCTAGATTATTCTATTCTCGTTTTTTTAGAACAACTAGAACATCGACTGAATTAGGAAATTCTACTAACGTACTTGAAGAATGTATGGAGCACACCGCCATAGTCAGCTTTATTAATTATAGTCTACCAATATTAATACCGTTTAATCATTAAAATTAATTGCCTTCGAAAACACTACAGATAATACGCAGATGCACGTACTTCTCGATCGGATGCACTTCCACGTTTACCGATTCGGCTATGATGTTATAAATCGTTTCGAGATAAGAACTAATTGTGTAGTGTACCGTTTTATGTAAATGGATTTGAAGTATCGGTAAATAAGTATATGTTATCAAACTTATAATAATCTTATACCATCCGACCACAGACCTGTCTAGTATGGGCATGATACCCTTTGCATTGTATTGTAATGTATAGACGAATGTTGTGTTTGATAAGAGTGAGTATAAATGTAGATCGCAATAAGGCCAGAGAAAAACCGATAAAATTTATGTTATAGATTAATTAATGGTGTGAAATAAAAAGTTATTATTATTATATTTTTATTTTACATTTTCCCTCGTATGAGGTAATAAAAACCTAAACACACGGGCCGTAGCCAAGCGCGAGTAGGGTCTAGGTGATGGTATAAGAAGATGAAATGGATAAAGTCGTAAGGAACTTGCGAGGCGGCATGTGTTCAGGATTTATTATTATTATTATTAAAATAGAGAAAGTGTTCTCACACATCAGATAAAATTTAACTGAAGATAAGATCAGTATATTTAGATGATGATGATAACAAAGTCCTCTCGAGCAATTTTTGTCATGGTGGCTATTTTTTACAAAGATTAGCCAATTAGACAAGCAGTATGAGGCATCTGATGGTACGTGGTCAAGTTAACCGTTAAACACTGGCGATGTAAGCAATAATAATAATAAGCAACTTCTTACATATTTTGTCTCTTGGGCCTGTAATGACGCCGTCTCACTCGACTTTCAATCCCAAAAAATACAAAGAATTACTTTGGCGGTAGAATAAGCACTCAGTGGGTGGTACCCACTCAAACGGGCGCGGAATATGTCCGACCAATAAATACGCCGATATGTATGACCTTAGATGATCATTGTACTCTAAGCAGTTCATCTATCATCTCCATACAGGTAATAATCGTATTTCTAAACGCATACCATATGCTAATAACGATAATGTGTTTCTCCAATTAGAAAAAAAAAATTGCCAGTGTATGTATTGATAAAAAATCTAGAACTATTTATTCTTTAAACATATTCGGTAAAAAAACCTTGCCTAACAGATATCATTGGCTAATCAAATACCTTATTTAGTAGCCATAAAGCACCTAACCTTTGCGTTCGCTGTACTCAATTACGCCGCTCGTAATAAAACATTTACTATCGGCCCACGTTGACTGCACGGCGGTGTGTGGGTGTCGATTCGCCTTATACAGAACGGTTGGATCATTGCGTATTTGTTTAAGACTCGATTCAAAACGTTGTTATTCGCAATGTTTAACTAGATAATATAAGTCAAATCCATATTACAAGTATATTTTTTATATATATAAGGATAGAACATATATATACATAGAACATACATATATATATATAGAACGGCGATTTATAATATATCTAATTTAGTGCTAACATTTAATACTTAAAATTTATGCTTTAAAATAACCATTATCCGAACGTGCTATGTTAAATATTTATATATATATATATATATATATATATATATATATATATATATATATATATATATTAAATAAAAATCAATGTAATATAAATTTGATAATTGAAAAGATAAAAATTATTCTAATCATCAAACTTCTCTAATTAATATTTATTAAAAACTTGTACAAATATTTTTTATAATGTCAAAATTGATATTTATCTGTATTTAACGTAACTCAGACCTGATCTAAAGCGTTAACTAGTTCTGTAAACACAGAGGCCTAACATTTTCTAATTTGCTATTCAAAACTGGCGCCTGGTAGTTGACGGCCTCCTTCGAGGTCCACGCGATAAAATGACATAATCGTGACATCATTTGCTATGAATTAAGTGAAACGTATGTCCTTACTACAGACAAGTGTTTTCGAATGGAATTCAATCAATAATTCTAAATTTTAACTGGTTTATTTGGCTTGATTAAAAATTCGTTTTCGAGTAAATTAATGCTCATTTTTACCTCGAATATTCAAGACAGTTATCTCACTCAAATCCATTAATTGCTTCTTACATGACGTTTGTTTTTTTTGCCTAATTAATTAAATTAAGACTTTTGTAAAGGAATTACGTGCGAAATTATTAAAATAGCAAAAAATAATGCAGTCAAATTCAACTTACCAATGTGACAATATCTCCAGGATTGGCTGCAGCTATTCTCCTCAGTCTCTCGTATAACAAGTCCAGCAGCCTCTGGTGTTTCGCGTTCAACTCGTCCAGCTCCCTGGCCACGGCTTCAGCGCCTGACTGGACAGGTTCCACGCCGGGGACCACATCCGTTCGGCCCCGGTTCCGTAACCGTTCCGCGAGCTCCACGTCCGCTTGCCGCTTCAGCTGCCTCGTGTCGAGGGACGGGTGGATCTCCTCGCAGAGCCATTCCACGTAACGCTGACATCTCGACGAGTGTATCTAGTTCGGGTTAGGTTGGGCGTTAGGGTTAGTTTAGACGGACTGCCCTTAAAGCTTTTATTTACAAATAAAAAACCGACTGTTTTCAATTACGTTTTCATCATCATACCATTGAAATAAAAGGTGTTCGTGCGAAATCAGAATTGTAAATTTTTATTTCAATGTATCAGAAACTCGATAATAATCACGATTCTTAACTTTAAGAACAAACCGCCGTCTGTTAAAATAAGCGTATCATAAAATATTTCCATCACACACAATTTCTTTCATCGGTAACTTCAAACTATTGTTTTCAATTTCGTCTATAAATTTTAACATTAAAAATAGGCAACACGTCCAGACGTCTACAGGCATCCGATACACATTCAGAGCACATTCGTACCGAATTTGGAAAACAATGACAGTTTTTTTTTTTTTAGAATTTGATTTTTTCTTCGAAGTCCAGACAGGTGTTCCAGGATAAAGTGGTCATGCTGGAAGTCCGCTACAGATAAGCGTGCAACACCCAGTGCGTACACTTTAAAACACCAAACGTGCATTTTCAACCGAAGCGAAATTTACAAACCACTTGTACGCAATCAACTTTTCTTTTTTTTTTAATAGTGTACATCGATAACATTGAACAGAATCGCATGCAAAGCGTAAGAACATTGACCTTAATTATATTTAAATTCTCAGTCACTTTGATTGCTTTATAAGGAAACGATTTGAATTTCGAACGCGGCGTGTCCAATACTTCGCTTTAGTGACATTGCGACACAGCAGTCATATATTGCCGTTGGAATATGTTCAATCACACAAACGTCCCGCTTTCAGAGGTTTTTGTTATGTTAGTTGTAAAACAAGCATTGAATAAGTATAAGGTTTTATATCAAAGCGTCATTCAAAAGCATTAATATTGCTGGCTGAAGCTCCATGCATGGTTCGAAACAGACTGATAGACTACCAATAACGACACGTTCGGAGACCCAAAGACCAAAACGAGACAAGGAAAAGAGAAGGAAAGACGCTGGACACATATCATCTTAAACTTCAAATGCCTTTCATAATCTCTCAAAATCACTTCTAACGCGAACTTAATCGCAGGACTGCATTCTATGGTATCATATCACCCAAAAGATTCTCAAATATTAACAGTAGTAAATTTTATACTATCTATCCTTTTCTCTCTTACTGTAATTATTAGAAGAGAAAAAAGGAAAGTCATATTTTTCAAAGTAAGAATATCCAATATCATATTAATGGTGAAAATGGAATACCAAAGAATGCCACAGATTAAATACACGCCAGATACGATTTCCACAGCGCTGATATTTACCTTCGCCTCTCGAATGAATCTTCCACCGTCTACGTTAACTTTCTCAATCTTTGGCGTCCTCTCCACGACACTCGTCAACAAATTCTGTGATTATAGAAATTAAAATTAATACATATATTTTTATACTATAATTCGATAAACGAATTTAGAAATTGATAGAGTACTGAAAAAAAATAACGATATTTTAAATAAATAATGGAAATTTTATTAAAAGCTCTATTAAGTAAAGTAAAGATTTGACAAAAGTGAAACCATTGTATATAAAATACAATTATATGACCTAAACTAAAAGATGCAGTCATCTATAAAAATAAGAAACAAGATTAGTTTAAATCAATGATCAAAATTATCAAAACATTTTTCGTCAACTATATTTGAGTATCAAGTTTATTTTTTAGTTTTTATCATTTATCCACATAAAATACTTTCATATAGGCTAACTAACCCGAGAAGGCTCGAGCTGCTCCTTGGGTCGGACCTCGATGGGGGGCTGCGCTTGCAGCTTGCTGTACGCGTCATCGATCCACTCCGCCTCTTTTTCGAGACCCGCGTTGTAGTTGCGCAGGAGTTGGTACGCCGCTTCGCAACTTCGGAGTCTGTCAGAAAACGAAATAGAATTAACTATGATACTATCTGCTTTAATTTGAAATAGCTCAGATTGATATTATAATTAATCTCGTGCTCGGCAGTCAAAGAAAATATCGAAGTAAGAAAATGGATGAGATTTTATCATCTTCTGGATTTTCAACCCATCCGCGGCCAACTCAGGTGAAAGAAGCTCTTTCTCTTTTGAGTCATTGTCAAGGGATATTAACAGGTTAAGCAGTGTTTTTAATGCTTGCAGGTAATGAGCTACAAGCGTGTATGGGTAGAGCATGCAGCAGCGCACCGCTCGGCGAGCTGTCCGCACACGTGCCCCCAGCGCGCGTTGAGCTGCGCCGCCTCGCGCTCGAGGCGCTCGAGGTCGGGCTGCTTGGCGCGCGCGGCGGCGGGCAGCGCGGCGCGCGAGCTCTCCACGAGGCGCCGGCAGTTCTCCGCGTCGTCGTTCATCTGGTCCACCTGGATCTGCTGCTTGCTCACCGCCACTTGCATGCGGAGGAGTTCCTCGTGGATCTACGGGACAGATTTATGGTAGACTTAATGACGTAATACTAGTTGATTTGTGATTTGGGACTAAATCGTAGTGAAAATAAATAATTTTATCGGTAGTAATTTTGTAATAAGTAGTGAGTCGTTTCTATGGACAGAATGAACCGATTATCATCACATTTGCTCATATATATATGGAATACTATAACACCTAAATTTTCTTTAATTACATTGAGTTACTCTATTCAGACAGTAGAACATAGTAATAAAAGACAAAAGTGCAACTACACAACATAGTTGTCAAGGTTGGTGGTTAATATTACCTACAGCGCCAATGTTAATGGGCGGTGATAATCAGTTACCATGAGATGTTCCATTTATCAGCCTGTCTATCCATTCTCAATTTAAAGAAAAGTAATACAGTATTATATTGCTAGATTAACACTGGAGACTTTAAAAAAATCTTTATTTATATTGAATAAGGAAGATATTTGATACATACATCTTTGAGAAGCTCAACATCATTGGGTAGGTCGTTGAACTGAGCCAGTTTGATCTCGAATTCGGATATCGTTTGGTTGTTTTCTTCCATACTGTTAATGACAATTTCGACGAACTTTAACCTGCAACATAATAACGTACAATGTAATCATACGAACGGACAAGTCAGTACAATATAAATAGTGAAGCCACCAAGTGGCAGGTTTCATTCTTCTACCTCATAACTGTTGTATTCGTACAAACATAGCGCGTATTGAGAGCAAAGATAGGATACCTACATACATATATATTGCGTTTACATATTTTAGATTTGACAATATGTCTATTAACGTCAAAATCAAGATATATTTTAGTCAAGTAGACTTTTACCAAGCATTCGAATCTTCATTTTACAGAAGGAACAACTGGCAGGAAACTCAGTAGTTACTCTTTTTCACAAATTTTAAATAAAATAAGATTATATGTATATATAAATATCGCTTTTTATCATCTATATTATAAAAGGTCTGATGCAAACATTATCAAGTTGAAGGGATTCCGATGTTATGATTATTTGGACTTACCTTTCGACGAATAGTTGACTCTTTGATTGCATGTCGTTCCATTTGCCCATGACTTTGTCGAGATTCTTTTTCATAGCGGGTGTCTTAAGGGCAATGCCTAGAACAAGAGCGAAATTATTATAGTACACAATGAGGCTTAGCAAGTTTATATTTTGTATATATTTTTATTTTATTTGTAGTATAGGTACGCTGACGAGCATATGGACCACCTGATGATAATGTGGTCACCAACGCCCATATACATTGGCAATGTAAGAAATGTTAACCATCACTTACATAACCAATGCGCCACCAACCATGGTAACTAAGGTTATGTCCCTTGTGCCTGTAATTACACTGGCTCACTCACCCATCAAACCGGAACACACCAATACCAAGTACTGCTGTTTTGCGGTAGAATATCTAACGAGTAGGTGGTACCTACCCAGACGAGCTAGCACAAAGCCCTACCACCAGTAAAAACCAAGCTTGTCACGTCAAACATTCAAGGAGGGTGAAACAGCAGTAATAGTTTCTTACATAAAATTTACATTTATTAGGATATATTTAATTATATAGTTTATATATGGTAAGAGTAATTTAGATAGATACATTTTCGGAAAAAAAACATTATCCCATCACAACAAGTGAGTGTAGTAAGAGCCGAATAAAAATTTTCTATATATAATTCTTTTTCTATTAAGTTCATTTATTAATAATAACAGCAATTAATGACTTGTATGACGGTAGACATCAAAGACACCAGTAAAAGCATTCCTTAGGAGGGTTGGCGTCCGGCCTTAAATGTCTACCTCAACCATTTCAGTTGCATTTTAATAAGAGGCACTTGCATTGACGTTAAATATATGGAATAGAGCCTAAATGACGATGATAAAAATAGTTTAATTTTAATGGAATTTTAATGGAATAGTTTAACTTTAATTTTAATGGAATGATACTATTTTGAAAGTATTGCTTTGGTAGGGTTAAAGGTTTTTATCGAAAAGGATCGTTCAAATAAACAATTTTACCAACTTACCTCTAAATGTGGTCTGCACTTCTTCAATATCAGACGACAATGTATGTAGACTGCTTTCCCAGTCCTTATGCTGCAGTACCAGGTGTTCCAGCGAGTCCAGGTCCCGTGGGATGTGGCTCGCGATGCGTTCGTGCAGCTGTCGTTCGAATACTTCCAGCCGTTCCAGTAAATTCGAAGACTGTTCGGTAAATATTCGTGCTGCATTTTTGGAATCCTCTGCAAGACCGTGAATTAAATTTATTATTTACATTCAGTACAATTATATATTTAGTAAAATATTTATAAAACTTTATTCTGTTCGAATAATAAAAATCGACACGTTGAATTTCAAGCCTTCGGCCTTTAATTTTAACCAAAAATCTATAAATTAAAAAAAAGAAACAACAAATTTTCGTAATAAGAACATTAAATTATCAATGTTATTTAAATAATCACAGATAAAGCAGTTGAAAATAGAACACCATCATTGTCAAATACAGACACAAAATCTGAAGTGAATGACCGTCATCGAGACAGAAAACAAAAAACGACCTGACAGTTTATAGTCGCACCAAACTCTTTCCACAGAATGCTCGGAGTACACTAATATTGTGTTACGTAACATTTAAACCCGGTTTAAATTTACAAACTTGTGCGATCAGAGGACTAGACCGTGTCGGATCAGATAGAGAAACTGAAAACTATAGCGGATGATACGGGCACAGAGTAAAAAACGTTTGCTTGACTAATTTTCGACGAAACAATCGTGAAACAGATCTAAATATAACCTTCGTTTCGTACTCTCCAAGGAGTTTGCGCGGATTATAAAAAAAATATTACCAAAACAAGAAATGCGATAGTAAAACTATTAAACGACTAGCTGTGCCCGCGGTTTCACCCGCGTGTAACTTCAATAAATCCCTAAGAACAGACTTATCTTCAGTATATATAACATTTTTAGTTTTATTTTCGTAGGATATTAGTATTTATTCAAGAAAATAAATACGTATGTATATATGAGTACTTTCAAACAACCTACTCAACTACCCGTTGTAATAATATGTCAAAACTATAAAAAGTAATTAAAACTGTCTATGTCTATTTTCAGTCTTATTTCGATATCTTTCATAAGAGTTAATATTTTATAAAAACGAATTTGCAAATAGTGCATTATCTTAGAAGAAAGTTGACTATCATGCAAAAAGTTATAGTCAACCTTTAAAGATAGACATATATCTACGCATGGGCGAGTTAACCGACGTACAACGTACGATCAATCATATTAAATACTATTTAATACTATTTAATATGTTGATTTAAATATTTCGATTGATTATATTAAATACTATTTAATATGATTGATCGTATTGATATGAGTTCAACTTACATTGGAAGTACTAAATCTCAATTCAAATCTAAATTTGTTTTGTTCCTATAAACTTTAAATCATCATCATTTTACAGACTATCATTTATAGGTAGCTAAAGTTTCAACAAATTCAACTAAACAGTTATTTTTTGTAGAACTATTTAAGAGATACATATCCGCTATACATTATATTCGTATAACTCTTACGGTTTTTACAGCGCATGCCAGAATGGCTCGCAGATCCGACTTACGTGACACTTATTGTTATATTTTTGCCAATTTAATCAATATCTATATAAATTATAGCCTATATGTTATTCTGATGTATAAGCTATATTATTGGAAAGTTTAATTGAAATCCATTCAGTAGTTTTTGCGTGAAAGAGTAACAAACATCCATCCACACATACAAACTTTCACGTTTATAATATTAGTAGGATAGTTGTATGTCGAATTAAGTAAACAAATCAAAATGTATTTTAATTTTTATTTTTATTATTTATTTTCGATAAAAAACATACTTGCATTATTATGAAATTAAAAAAGGTAATTTCTTCCTTATTTGGTACGTCTATTATTTAAATCTAAATATATTCACAGATGTTAAGATTACTCTGTATCTGACCACCTACACTTGAGCTGGCATTATTAGAAATTGCTGCTATATACAATCTTGGACATCGAGCCAAGGCCAATAGAATTGACTGCTGGTAAAAAACACTATGACATCACCTTTGACAAAACAAATTGTTATTAATTCGATTATGTCGAACGGGTGCATATACCCAACGATTTGAATATTAACACAATAGACGCCTAACGTCGGATTATTCGCGTAATCTATTTTTTGTTTCACTTTAATTATTTTACACAACGAAACGCGCCTTTGAAAATATGTAATAATAATTCTGCACTACTTTATGGATTGACGTTTCAGCGCACGATGCTTGGACATAATATTGATTGCTGAATCCTTTCCAACTGCCAAGTCTAGAGAGAAAACTTTGTAAACGCCTCGATATCATATTTTTACCAACAGTCTGTATTTTCGTAACGTCTGTACCTATGAATGTTGTATAGGGATTGTTTAAACAATGTGTGTCTTCTTCTTTCGAATTTAAAATCAGTTATGTCGGAATGAGAGAAATTAGTAGTTAACCATAAAAAAACATCCGCCGCTAAAGAACGTTTAGTAGTCTTAACGTGACGTACGCAACAAGTATAATTTTAAGTTTAAAAGAAATAAAAATACGTACAGTATGAATCCGAAGCATCTTACTCAAACGTTACAAAAATACTAAAAGTATTTAAAAAAGCAACATTCTTTTATAATGCTCCGACTTCGTGCTATTATTTCTAAATGAAAAATAAACCTATTTATTTTTGCTGTATTAATTTAAGAATATAAATATTTTGACTTTACATTACAATAGTCAAGTTGGCAGTAGAGAAATTACACCTAAAACAATCGTTTCTTTCGTTTCCCAAAACATCTCATAGACCTTAAAAAATCAATTAACATATGCATGCGATATTGACTCTAAGTAAAAACATTTAAAGGATATATGCATCAAACTTCCATAACAACCAAAATAGATATACAACATTGCTCGAGTGAGTTACTGAGTTCGTACACTGTACAACAGCACTCAAACCGTTTATACATTTTTTACTAATCAACGTTTAAAACACGCCTTATTCCCAAATAAAAATCACACGATATATTTTTAAATGCAAATAAGACACACACGAAATTACCTCAAGTAATCATACATACACACACATACACACAAGTCTGTCATTAACATGATTCAAACAGATGGCAATCAAAACGACATTAGGGTACATACGTGTTAAAGTTTAAAGTGATGTCATGATATCAGCTCAATTGCAAGTTCAGGTATATATGTTGACCTGAAGCGAGTCGAACATATCGGGAGAGGTCACGAGTTTAAATACAAACGATAATTGTTATATTTAATACTCGCGGTGATATGCTTTTTTAATTTATAAGAATGGAAGCATTATTACCTGATTCTAAGTGGTCACGTCCGCTCTTATTCCTACTAATATAAACGAGAAAGTTTGTGATGTTGGACGGATCTTTATTATTCATTCATGCAAAAAATACTGAATAAATTTCTATGAAATATGGAATATATATAGCTATCTAAAGCTACCCATTACTTATATGCGGGCGTAGCATGTAGCATTTTGTCACTCGAAGTAAACTACTTATTATCAATGCGCTACTGGTGATAGGGCTTTGTGCAACCTCGTCTAGGTAGGTACCACCCAATCATCAGATATTCTATCGCCAAACAGTACTTGGTATTGTTATGTTTCGGTTTAAAGGGTGAGTGAGCCAGTGTAATTACAGGCACAAGGGACGTAACATCTTACTTCCATAAGTTGGTGATACATCGTCATATGATACAATGTCATGTCATGTTGTTAGAACATCACGAAAGTTACTTAATTGAGTATGTTCCTTTATGGGCCTTTACGAAATATTACAAAAACGTGTTCTAATTTTTAAGGTGCCAAGCGTGTTTACCTTATCTTGTTATCAAATAACATCGTATAACATGAAAAGTATAGTTGTGAATATTAAAGGAAGTAATATCAGGACGCAACGAATTATAATTTTATAGTTATAACAATAAAGACGATACAATTATATCACAAAAATCGTATGTAACTGTGACTTTTATATGAAAATAATATTATGTTTCATTCAACCGTTCATATGTTTTCATAATAATTCAAATGCAAAAAATCTTTAGACTGAATAAAGCACATTGACCATTTCAATACCATAAAAGCTTTCAAATGTAATTCTGTGCAATTTTAATAATAAAATAATAATAAAAACGCAATATTTATCATAGTTTTCTATAAACTGAATGTTGCAAATAAAGTATAGTAACAGCCTGTGAATGTCCCACTGCTGGGTTAAGGCCTCCTCTCCCTTTTTGAGGAGAAGGTTTTTGGAGCTTATTCCAACACGCTGCTCCAATACGGGTTGGTGGAATACACATGTGCCAGAATTTCAGTGAAATTAGACACAAGCAGGTATCCTCACGATGTTTTCCATCACCGTCAAGCACGAGATAAATTATAATCAGAAATTAAACACATGAAAATTCAGTGGTGGTTGCCCGGGTTTGAACCCACGATCATCGGTTAGGATTCACGCGCTCTTACCAGTGGGCCATCTCGGGTTGCAATAAAGTAATTTTATTTAAATCGTTTAATGAATATTATTTATTCGTTTAGATACGTACATAGTATTAAGATATATTGATCGTTCAAAGTAGAAACAATAATGAACGTGTAGTATATTTTTTTCTTATTTGGATTACAATTACGTATGTGTGTAAGTTTTATTATCTATTGTCGTTGGTGTACCATGTCTTTATATTGTAGTTTATATATTTTATAAATAATGTCAATCTCTATAGTGTTCTTGGTAGATATAAGTGAATAACATTGTAACTATCATTTATTACTGTACATAAATAGACTTAAGTGTTTCGTTTGCTATTCATCAGCATTAATGATTTAATTATGATCTTTTAAAGATAGTCTTTTTAATCGAAATATTAGTTTTAAGGGTTTTGAATTAACAAAAAAATAACTGTTTTTGCGCCTATTCTGTAAAAACGACATACATTCGATCGGGTTCACGTAGCGAAATTAGTTTCGTTTGTTCAAATATTTGCTGTATATGTATGCATTAGAAATAAATATAATCAATATTTGTATAATTAATGCAAATAAGCGAACGCGCCTTGACAAAAGTCGGGGCGCAACGTGAATAGTGACAATTATAATCATTATAATATTTAAAGGATACACACGTATCATAGGTTGGGATTCAATATTAACGTGTTCCGGCCACTAGACGTAATCTCTTATTATAGACGTAATTTTAATAGAATCAAAAGCGTTATTAAAACTATTTTAGTTTCCGTTTAAATTCATAATTGTAATTACTTAAAGGACAATAGAGAGGTCGGTGACAAGAGACCGCATAAGAAGTAAGGCTAGTTAACAAAAGTGATAAAACAATAACGTCTTCGTAATAAAAGATCTGAAATGTAACCGCGGACGGAGAAATATATTAAATTACGCGCATATTATTTTTGGAAAACGTATTCAATTGCAATGCAATAAGATTCAATTTAGCGTTTAATGATTTGTGTGTTTGATTAGAATATCTTTTATAGACAAAATATTTTCGCTTTTAAAATTTAAATACGACACACATCTCAAAGAGCTGATTGTTTTGGACAAACGCCATCTTATGTCTAGACCAAAAGAAATAAAAGATATATGACTCTAATTGAAGTATTTCTTTGATAAATAAGTAAATGTGTCCAGATAATTCGATGAATATAATTATGTCAAACAAACCGCTCTAAGTCTAGAAGAAATACCTAGAAATAGCTATCGCCGATTTTGTAAGAAAATAGAAATAAGCAGATACATTCGAATTCATTTCTTGCGTTTGTGTTTTTTTCTGCTGTATCATAATTTGTCTTAAATGCTTAAGTTCTTTATAGTTTTTATTGTGTTCACAGTATATACTAACCATAATGTGAATATGTTTTTAAAACAAAAAAATTATGTTAGTAATCATCCTCAATGTTTGCCGAAGAGGCTTTTGCTCGCCGCATTGTCACATTAATTGGCTGTTACTTTATTTACCATTCCAAAGATATTTTTTTAGAATAATTTCATAGCAAGGCGTACTTGCATGATACTGTATTGTCTATATTTACAAAAGACTAATTATAACTGTATATGGTTTACAACACGCCTGTTCATTCGTTTCTTTACGGAATTAAATTTCACCACAAGTATTAAAATGTCTCTTATAAGACGAAAATCGATTTTTCTAAACGAATTTGCTAGTTTCAATCTAATATTAAAAATTACTCACCGCCTTTTCCAAATGAGAATATACGTTTTATTTTCTTCATTTTCGTCGTGAATATCAGAACCTTATTCCAATTAAATAAGGTACATATTTCTTTATCAAATTAATTAGTCACTAATTTATTAATCCACTTTCAATAATCTCATACGCGTCAAGAAAAGAAAACAATGACACGAACTATGAATACTTCACGTTAAAATTAAATCTAAAAATTATTTAATTAAAATAATTTTTAAATTTTATTTAAAAAAATCTTCATTTATTTTAAAAAATCGTCGTAAAAAAAATACGAAATAAAGCACTACGTACGGCCGAGGCGGAGCAATTTATAAATTCTCTTCACTAATGACCGAGTACTACTGTATAGTACGACACTGTAATTGTGACTGACAGCTCCCGTAGGACGCCGTCCTTTGTCACCAGAACCTTTGATAATTGGAGACTATATCCATTCCTGACGTATTACGGTAAGACTTTTGATGCGACTATAAATTATACTATATCATCTATGTTTGATTTTCAACAAATTATTATGAACAAAAAACTAGTACTTTGTATCTTCTTCTTCCTGCCCTTATCCCACTACGTGGAGTCGGCACAACATGTTTTTTCCTTCCACTTCTCTCTGTCACTCGTCATCTCAGCACTTACACCTTTCATACACATATCCTTTCTTACGCAATCCATCCACATTTTCTACGGCCTCCCCCGTCCCCTATATCCATCAATATTCATACTCATCACCCTTTTGGTAACATACCTTTCATCCCTCCTCATCACATGCCCATACCAAGCTAATCTATTACTCTAAAAAACTAGTACTTTTATATATATATTTTTATTTTTATATAAATGTATTTATATTTGCTTAAAAGCTTAGCTTGAAAGTTTTTATGGTGGCAAATGATGGAGTGGTTTTACAATTTATACAATCAATTTACATCTACGACCAATATACGTTTAATGTTGCTTTACTGGTTAAATTACTTGCTTTTTATGAGTTAATTACAATTTCCGATAATTAAGTTCTTTAAGTATAGTGTGAGCTCGTGTTATAACTTACATTCCAGATCGATAAAAAAAGCTTTAAAACTTGTAAATGAATCATATACACTAAGAATTTCATTTCGAATAAAATAAGCGACGGCTTTCTTTAATCCTTCTTTTTCTATATTAAAAATATTACTTGGATGGCCTTGTTTTGCACGAAGTTCTCCGTACATATTTTACCTCCAAACCGAGTGAATTAGTGTAATTACAGCAACCAGAGTCATAACTTCTTATTTAGCATAGTATGTGTACTATTATTATGACCACCATATGAATAATTTACCCGACTGTATGTACCTAGATAAATTATATTGAATAATATTCGTACACTTTAAATTCAAAACGAGTATTGAAAACAAAATATAATATATTATCTGTTGACACAAACTGTCATAACGTATCTTAATGGTGCAGGCAATAACTAAACATTGTTCATACGGACACGCAATCAAAAGGACGTCACGGCTTAATGTGCAATACCTAAAGTGTTAAGGTGATATCAGACACACTCCGAAGCCGAGATGGCGCAGTGGTAAGAACTCGTGAATCTTAACCGATGATCGTAGGTTCAAACCCGGGCAAGCACCACTGAATTTTCATGTGCTTAATTTGTGATTGTAATTCATCTCGTGCTCTATGGTGAAAGAAAACATCGTGAGGAAACCTGCGTGTGTCTAATTTCACTGAAATTCTGACACATGTGTATTCAACCAACCCGCATTGAAGCAGCGTGGTGGAATAAGCTCCAAACCTTCTCCTCAAAAAGGGAGAACGGCCTCCCTTTAGCCCAGCAGTGGGACATTCATAGGCTGTTACGGTTACGGTACGGTAGACACACTCACTCTGAGGAACGTTCGCTCGAATGAATATTCATTTCTAGGCCGAATACCAAAAACCAACTGTCAATTGTTCGATCGATTATCTAATTAACGTGTAACTTTTGTTTTGTGTTTAGATGTGTTACTTTGAGTGAAAGAAAAAAATTGAAAGCGCCGTCTGATTCCATGTTATACGAGCCGAGATGCATCAGTGGTTAGAATACGTGGATCTTGACTGATAACTTCTTATATCATACAATGTAGAGCATATTATTATAAATTGAATGAAAAATGAATGGTATTTTTACAAAGATAATTTTCCTTATTCGCCTCCTTTGACATGGAGAATTTCAAAGGCTATGCATATTAAAAGGGCATCCTTTTTACTAATTTACTTAGTAAATCTGCTCCATTTTTAAAATAAATAAAAAAAAGTTGCAAGACTTGTGTTGATACAACATATACATATGATTTCTTTTAATTCAATGGGTGACCCAAAAGATGGTCAATTTTCTAATTTACTCAATTGGACAAACGGGTTCCGACATAATTATTATAGACAAACTTTAGTATTAGTTTATAACGAGACAAATTATACAACACTATGTTTTATTGAGATTCACAACAACAATTCAACAAGCAATTTGAAAAATAAAATAATTATTATATTTTAAAGATATTACTAAAATTTAATATCATTTTAAAATACACGAAAACAATCGCAGACAATTTTAAAAGCCGTAATAACGTATAAAACTAAAATATTTTTGCAATATAATATTTGGTATTAATATTAAATTAAAAGAACCGATATATAGATACTAAAATATCATAGTACATGACCGTTTCCGTAGACAAAACATTTAACAAATTTACGATTAAAAATAATTCCACAACAAGGTCTATGATAAATCGCTAAATACAAATTGCTCCGAATTAAGATAATTGATCACGACTAAAACTCAATTGTGGCAAAAAGGCAAGGCTAATAGCCTGAGAAACGAAATAGTACGTAATCATTAAATTTTCGTGTGCAGTTTTTAAGAAAATGAAATGAAAGCATTATCGTTCTGAAATTGATTTTTGTATTTATGAAAAATTAATAACGAATCGTGACGGTGTTATTACTGAAACACAAACGGCTAGTCTATTTTAATCAGGGAAGGCAAATAAACAACTTCGACCTTGAACTGACATGATATCATTGGTCGACATCTTGAATTATCTATGGTGTACACTATGGACAGAATGAATGACGTTTTTGTGTGACGATGAAGTTTTTAAGGGAACTTTGGAAGTAACATTAAAGTGGATATAAATAGTTGATTGGAATAATGTTGTATTATAAATAAATATATATTAATCAATAACTGTTTGTAGTGCATAATATGAAATGTGTACGTTTCTTTACATCTACTCTATATGTCTGTTGTTAGTAGGTTTTACATATATATGTCTAGTAATAGAACAAGAAACAAATGAGAAAACAACGACATCATCATGAAGTTTAAGATTTCTTCATAAAGTTGAACTTAGGCTATTAGATATATTATGGAATTAATTACATTTAAATATTTTTGAAGTGAAACTTCTTACGGAGCGAGAAGAGCAAACGTTCTAGCGGGAATTTTGGTGCACTATTTCTTCATATAACATCCCAAAATAAAATCTAACGCAGTTTCACTTCTGTCACGTGTACTGTGCAGCACGGTCAATTTTTTTTTTGTTATTTGGTCACTTATCAACTAATAACAATAATGTTAAGGCAGACTCACCCTCAGCCCTGGCCCGACGTTCGAACTCATCGAAGAGTCTGTTGACGTCATCGATCTCCCGCCTGAGCCTCCTCAGCTGAGGGTCGGCTGGGTCTCCCTCCGCCAGTAGCTTCTCCGCGTCCTCGTTGAGCGCTCGACGGATCGCCTGGCGTTGTTCTGAGCCCATTGCTACGAACTGGAGAACATTTGTTACTTTAAGAAAAGTTATTCTTTAGATTTAAAAAAGCGGCTCACAGGCGTTTAATTATATTCCTGAGTTAACATTTGGTGAGTCGACTTTTATAAATTTTAATTTAACTGTTAACGATTGTTAGACAAAAGTGCCGAAACGTGTTATTTTTCAAATATATGCATAAATTTCATAATAAACTCGTAAATAGGATTGCGATTTACTTCTCAATACTTGTCATTAACGTACGTCAATATATTAAGAATTATTAATCATTTGATATTCATCAAATAAATTAATATTTGTATTTCAACTTACTTGTGGGAAGTCCCATCCTTTTACCACTTTGATGGTGGCAAAGATCATGTTCTGTCGCATCCTCAATTGTTTTCTCTGCCATAGTTGTATGACCTTGAGGAAGCAGAAGAAAATTAACATAAGCAGAAGATAATACTCTTCATATATACATATACATAACACGCGCATGACGATCTGAACGAGACTGGATCGATTGTATAAATATAAACATTATTATCGCAATGCGATATGGAAATTGTCTTTCTGTTACGTGAATCGATTAATCATTTTCGTTATTTACTAGTTATTGAAGATCGTAAACTGTATATTTAGAGTTATTACATCTGATGTTGCTATTTCAATATTATCAATCTTGCTACAATAATTTATTAAGAAATATAATATAATGAATGTCTTGCAACTCGAAATAACCAAACGGTGATGATTTTGTTTCCTGTTATTAAGCTGTTACGCTACACATCACAGTGCGGGTATAATATATGTGTTAGATTCGCCGCACCCGGTCGTAGGCGTTGCGCAGCGCGGCGGCGGCGTCCAGCGCGTCGGCGCAGGGCGGCGGCAGCGCCAGCACGGCGCCCGGCAGCTGCACCTCCGTGCCCGCGCCGCCCACGCGCACGCGCCAGCGACTGCGCCCCGAGTTGTCCACCACCGACACCGCCGACCCCTTCTCGATTGCCACCTGCTCGATACGTATTCGAAATTATAATCATGGCTTAGGACGAGTCGAGCATATATTATCCGGCTCGAGGGACCAAAAAATAGTCATAAAGTATTTGACAACATAAATTAGCTCGAACTTGCTTAATACCAAAACGACCCTACATTGCACAAGACAGTGAACGCTAAGCGTTTACTAGTTCTCCTAGCCTGCTTCAAGATGGAGACAAAGATAAAGTAGTATTTTCACATAAATTTTGAAATACAACGGATTTCGTTATAAAAGGTGTAGGGAGCAGTTACGTTGGCGTGCTTGTAGGCGCAGACGGTCTCGGCGCGCAGCGGGCGCGCGACGGGCGCGCGGCGCAGGCGCACGGGCCGCACGAGCTGCGCGTCGTCCACGAGGCGCGCCACGCCCGCGCCCTGCTGGTTGAGCTCCTCGCGCAGCTCCTGCATGCCCTTCAGCAGCCGCTCGCCCTGGTCCAGCGTGAACTCGGACTGCGAGAACGTCGTGTTCAAGGCTTCTTCGCGTCTAAGGGAAAGGTCAACGATCGTTAGACAATTATTCAAGCACTCAAACTCATTGAGAAAAAAACTTTTTTCTAACTAAATTAATAATATACACAATTTCATTAAAACGATTCGAGAATATTTGATAAATCTACCAAAACATAATATGGATGTGTATATAAAAAAATGCTTACTTCTGTATCCACTTCTCTGCCTCCTTGATTTGTTCGAAGAAGTTGTGGTAGTGTGTGGTATGTTTTAAATGTGTCTCCAGACACAGTGTAAGTTGGAGTACCCAAGCCCATTGTGACTGCATCACCTAAAATAAGTCCATTGTATATAGTAATAATGCAGGATTCAAGTATATACCATCGTAGCTGTAATGCAGGTGGGTTGATATACATATGTATAAAAATGTCTTCCGACATATTAAGATTTCCTCACGATATTTTCCATCAACAATGTCAATCATAAGATTTAGGATGTTATGTCCTTTCTGTCTGGCATTTACTCGTTATTTGAACGTGAACAATGAAATCAAAAGCAATATTTGACGGTTGAGTGTTGCAAAATAGATCTAAGTACGTTAACACAAAGTCCAAACAATCGATACGACCTTTAGTTACCCGTGCGTTCACTTTTTTCACGTTGAGTTTCCCTTGGCCATAATTGGCTTATAACATAAATCTCAAGAATCAATCATTGAAAATCCAATATTTGTTCACTTTATGCAAACTTTGCGCTTAAGATTGATGAATTGTAAATAGCAAATCTCAACGAACCTGTAAATGGGCTTCAATAGTCTTCATCGCCGGGTGGTGTTGAGCAATAAGTGCCTCTCCGCGGTCGATTACGTTGCTGAATTGTAATTCCCGCTTCTCGAGCGACGACATCAGTTGCTATACAAAAAAGAATCTTATGAGTATGGAAATAAAATCGAAAATTCATCGCTATATAAAAAAAAGCATTAAAATAAAAAAAAAGCAAAATAAATAATCGAATGTAAATGAAAATTTGTGTAAAACAAACCTCTCTATCGTCTCCAAATGAATGCTTGCACAGAAAGAAAAGAAAATGTAAAGAAAATGAAAACAACATCTATGATTCTGGGAGCTCGTGTTCGGGTGAATGTTATGAAGGGTGTGAAATTAGAAAGTTATATGATAATAAAATATATTATATACATTAAAAAAATCGATTTAAACATACTCTTTGTAATTGAAATAAGCTCTTATAATCACTTTTTTTTTTCATCATATCATGGGATTACTTTAAATAAATGCTATAATGCTCCTCACATAGGACTCAAGCTTATTTTGAAATAAGTTCCAAAACATTGTATTTGAGAATTTCTAATATCATCAAGTGCTTTGTCGCTATTGTATTATAGTTATGATTAATAATTCTGATTTTTTCATAAAATTATGACAAAGACGAATGAGAAAACCTCGTTTTCTTATATATTTCAAATAATTGGACATTACAAGTGTTAATAAAAAATTTAATATGAAATAATATTATATTATTATACTAATAATATGATAAATGTGAGCATTGTGATTGATTTTTGGGTTTGTCCCTATTTCATTCATGCACGTACTAACGACCAACGTCAGTATGAGTGATCACTTATGGATCGGATTAAGGTATCCTATGTCACGTAAGACACATTTTATGGACGTGAGCAAAAGTATAAAATAGTAAAAGTCACCTCGTAATAGTGCTGTACAGCTGGCAAGTTGATGTGAGGATCTGCCCAGTCTCGTGATAGTTCCACCTGTTCCTTCTCGTTGAGCCAGTTTAGCTCCGCGGTGGCTGATTGCAGGAATTCTTGCAGGGCATCCAATTCGGACATTCTAAGGAACAAATGTTTATATTATTCGCGTATAATGACGTGACGTCATCAATTGCTATGAATGTGAATAAGTTAGATCACTAAAGTTGCGGTTTTTTTTTCTAGAAACTATAGTAGCAATACATGTTTTTAATTAATTACTAATATCCCCCCCCCCATTCAATAAAGCGTACAGCTTTTGTTAGGAGGGGACGACAATAGGCCAAGGGAACAGGATCGAACCTGCGATGTTCACATCGATAAACGGCTCGTAAGCCAATGCGCTATTGACGCTTAAAGTCAGTTACATAAACATTACAGTTATATTACGCAAATAAAACTAATATAACTTTTCGGGTTTAACTAGCATATGTAACAAATATTACATAACGCAAGTTGTAAATAAAACAATTATCATAGTCTAAATAAAATGTTTTGTGTTTTATGTTAATTTCGGCATCTCATCAACCCACTTATAAATAATGAGCGTAAAATTTTATTCAATCACGTCTTAGAGTAAAATGTGTATTGTATAATATAATGGTCGTAGGGTTTTGTGCGAGCTCATCTGGGTGGGTACCACCCACTCCTCAGATATTCTACAGCAAACCAGCAGTACGTGGTATTGATGTGTTCCGGTTTGAAGGATGAGTAAGCCAGTTTAATTTCAGGCACAAGGGATAACGCCTGTTATAACATCTTATTTCCCAAGGTTGGTGGCGCATTGGCGATGTAAGCGATGGTTAACATTTCATACAATGCCAATGTCTAAGGGCGTTTGGTGACCACTTACCATCAGGTGGCCTATATGCTCGTCCGCCAACCTATTCTATTAAAAAAAACGATTTGTTCATTCCTGGTTGTTACCGTTTCTGGTAAGCTACTAGACATGCCATATGTATGCAACAAAATGAAATATATCATATTTATAATAAAGAAAGTCTACGCAATTGTTGAATATGCCATACCGTTTCGTACTGGTTGATAGTAGTTCAGCGTAAAGTTTCTGCAACTGATTCAAGTGTTGGTTGTACAGGTTCAGCTCCTCGCCGTTGAAGTTCGATCGGTTGTGCACGCATTGTTCCACCTGGACGAAATGTGTGAATTAAATATATAATTGTGTCACATTATTGCAAAAAGATATTCGAAAAATTTGGTGTAAAATACTTGTAGCATAAAAATATAACGAATTAAAACTTCCTGTGTGATAATGTTGGTGCTAGCTGATAAGTTTTTCTAATCATATTGTATTGTTTAAAAAATTATGAATGGAAACGGGTAATTTGTTTTTACACAATACAATTTTCCGGCAATTGGATATCACCCTCCTATCTCTTCCCATGGATGTAGCGGGTAGCGAATTAAAAGGCCGGAGAAATCGGAGGCATGGAAATTGTATTCTGGGGGGGATACCAACCCCCTCAACTGGTGGACACGTGTGCAGGCGGCACGTTTGACCCATCCTTACAGTGAATACACAAATATGTTACCTTTGAATGGAACTGGTCGATTTGTTTGTGCTCTCGTTGATGCTTGTCTAGCTCGTGTTGCACCGACGGCAGGTCTGAACCGTATTCCTCTTCGTGTAGTTTTTTCTAAAGAAATAACACCAAAACAAAAATGTATATATGTATTCAATTTCGAATAACCAATAACAACATTTTAAATACACTGTATTACACTCTTTTAGCATATTTGATGGAAATGTTAGGTAATACGTACCAGTCTCTCCTTGCACCAGCGGGTGGCCTCCTGCAGCTGCTGGAACTTGGGGTCGGTGTCGTGCACGCGCGTCTCCAGCACGGTGCGCGTCTCGCGGCGCACGGTGGTCTGCTGCACGGGCAGGCGCACGGACGACAGGCGCGGCACCAGGCGGCCCGTGAACGCCTGCCGCGCGCTCAGCCAGCGGTCGTGCAGCTGCTGGACCCTGCGGACGATTCACGTCATTCTTTTGGAGTTTGTTGATTCGTTGTAGAAAAAACATCAATGGTAGGTCTCCTTAATATTTGTGATGAGTGAAATCATGTAACGATTTTTAGGGATTGGTCATTTTCTTTTTGCAGTATTGCAGTTAAGATTATTTGTCTTCTAATATAAATATATACCAAAAAATAACTTACCGCCTATGTAAGTCACTGGCTTGAGGATATCGTCCCTCCCTCAAAGCGTGCGAGTCTTGGAACATCTCCTGTATCGTGTGCTCCATGCTCCGGAGTTCCTGCTCTATCTGTTCTGCGGCCATCTTCGCTTCGGCGGGATGAACGCCGCGTTCGACACGGCGAATTTCGCTTTCGATATGCCTCTCTACGTTGTCTAGGCCGCTTTCTGTTTGTTTTATATCTCTGTTGATAGCCAAAAAGTATTTATGTAAATCTTTCAAAGAAATTTCATCTTATTAAATAAACAAATTATAACAAAAAAGTGAATTTTGCAGAATATAACATATAAAATCGTTAACATATGTTCTATTAACCTGTGCAATTTTTCCGCTAAGCGCTGCAAGCGCTCGAGGCGCCGAATCTCATCAGACAGGTCCCTCTCCCTTTCTTGCGCGGCCATCAAGAGTCGCGCCCACGCCTGTTCCAGCGCTTCAGGGCGCAATGTTGGTTCCACTTCGATCTCGCCTACCGACTCGAAATATTTCTGTATGGGATATGAAATTGATAATATAATACTGGTATAAAGAAAAACAGCCTGTTAATGTCCCACAGTAGGGGAAAGCACATGTTTGATCCCACGTTTTAATACCAATATATTCTATCCAAAGGGCCAGCTATGCTCTTAGTTATATAAACCATTATTACATAAGAAGTATTTTAATTTTCATAAATATTTATGAAGTAACGAAACTGCATCATTGTTTTATAACGGTTATGTAAACGCCCTGATATTGACATCTTTGTAGTGTTATGTGTACATCTTATTATGGATTTACCTCAAGATAGGAATTATTATTATTTATGACATCATTAAATATATAAGGGCTAGATATAAAATATTTGAGTGTGTTGAGAATTTAAGTATTAATACAATATTTATTTATAATATATAGTAAAAGCACACACAGACCTCTAGCTCACGGTACTGATGGAACAGCTTCTGTTTCTCGCGCTGCCGCAGCGGCACCTCTTCGTTGCGGAATCGCGTACTCTCACTTAGCAACTTTTTCATTTCAATCAAAGTTGACGGGAAAGCACGGTCCTGATAAAGAAGTTCATAAATGAAAAATATAACGTATCGTATCCTATCGAAAATCCAATTAAATCATTGAATACATAATCATTTATAACTATTTAATTATGTTTATATCTATCCATATTTCTGTAACGTTTACCTTTTACCTCCAAGGTGCTATATTTAATATTAATTATATTTCAATGTTATCATTAATTACCCTCTCATTATCACTATTTCACTCACCTGCATTAGCGAACACTTCTCGTGCAGCCAGGCGCGATGCTGCGCCGCCTGCTCGGTGTAGGCGGCGGCGCGGCGCTGGGACTCCGCGTCGAAGAGCGGGTGCACCGCCGGCGGCTCGGGGAACGTCTCGTACAGAGACGAGATGTAGGTGATGAGGGACTTCTCATCCGGCTCGTGGGTGTCGACATCTGGAGACAAAAAGAATCATTTATTTATATTAGAATAATTTTAATTTAAGAGATAATTTTGTATTATAAAATAAAATAAAAACTGCAATAGTATGCACGAACGAGGTTGAAATCCATTGTCTTTTTACAATAACGGCCTCAGCATAAAAATGGTTACAAATAGAATGAAAATTACTACGATTATTTTAATATTGTTGCGTTGTCGCTTATCGCATGCATCAGTGTTCCCTTACGAGACGTAACGATTATTTACGCCAGGCACAAAGCAATGTGTTCGCGAACTAAATTATTATTAAGGTAAGGTTTATTATATCATTTTCGATGACGGCGTTCGTAAATATTAGTATTTGTATATAAATGGATCTCAAATAAAATATTTCAATATATCACTAGTAAATATAGTTTAATTTTAAATACAGTTATATTTTTTATCTGTTATTGATTGTTTTTTGTATAATTTTCGTGGTACCATTTTCATGTACCAGTAGAAAACTAGTAGTATTTTTCAACTTAGCTATATAATAATAAAGTTATTCTTTCTTTCATATATAGTTCTTGTTAAGTTAGGAAATTAGCATCCACCCGCCTCATGGCATCCCATTAATATTTGCCTATTGCGCACAGACTCGTACTGTTAAAGAGACATTTTGGAGTTGATTATACTGCACGTTGGATGTAGATGTGGTAGAATATCGTTCAACGTATCCAACACTTCCTTAGAGTGATTTCAAAATGTTTTATAACTGCGTTAACCTTGATTCTTCGTCGATGCTTGACGGGATTTTAGCCCTTAACCCTCAGTAGATTCACATGATCTATCAATTATTCCATCGACTCAAACAAATCATACAGCAACAATTTACCTCAAAAAATAATCAGAAACAAAATTTAGTCAAACATCCTATCACTGTTTTGAATAATACAATATAACATATCAATAACGATACATGATGACATTTAAATTCTATATCCCCAATTGATGCCCGAACAATGGTGCATAAAACACATCACGTGTCTGCCTGACCTGCTGATTTCGTCGAACAATTGAATCGAATCAAGTGCGGGTAAGAGCGTTCGTGCGGTCGCTAAATGATCCATAACGGTATCGGAAGCGTTTATCGATTTTAACTTTGACTTGTTTGAACTCTGTTGTTTCTCACGGGATCTTCCGCATGGAATTATTAAATAATACGTTGATGCGTTACGTGAACGTTTCATGTAATATAATAAACACGGCCATCTGGCCATCCCAAACTAAGAAGAGCTTGTAATATGGAAACCAGACAACTGATATACTACATATACTATTTTTCTGTTATAGATACTTGCCTTTCACGCCGATGGTTGTGGGTTCTATTCTCGCTCATGACAGACATTTTTGTGCATGAACATGTCTGTTTGTCCTGAGTGTGGGTGTAATTATCTATACAAGTATGTATTTACAAAAGAAATGGAGTATATGTAGTATATCAGTTCCATATTATAAGCTCTGATCAGTTTGGGATCAGATGGCCGTGTGTGAATAATGTCCCAGGATATTAAAATATTTATAAACAATTCTGTAATATTAGCTAAAACGGTTTAAATTTTATAAAATGATCATCATTATAATAGAAAACCTAATAAATTTGATATATCAGTGATGAAGACTTAAAAAAAACAAGGAAATGAATTTCAAAAATAAAACACTTGCGATTTTAATTAAAGGAAATACCTCACTCAAAGTATGATAAACAAGATAAACACAATAACTTAAAACTTAGCTCTGTAAAAAAGCTAACGCCCAAACGTCGTCACGCTTAATAAATCTTTATAGTACGCGTATCCGACACGTCTACCTCTACGGTAACAGCCTGTAAATGTCCCACTGCTGGGCTAAGGCCTCTTCTCCCTTTTTGAGGAGAAGGCTTTGGAGCTTATTCCACCACGCTGCTCCAATGCGGATTGGTGGAATACACATGTGGCAGAATTTCAGTGAAATTAGACACATGCAGGTTTCCTCACGATGTTTTCCTTCACCGAAAAGCACGAGATGAATTATAATCACAAATTAAGCACATGAAAAACTTCAGTGGTGATTGCCCGGGTTTGAACCCACGATCATCGGTTAAGATTCACGCGTTCTTACCACTGGGCCATCTCGGCTTCTACACCTAAACAAAGCAATTCGGTGTTTTCTTAAATCCGGATCGAACAAAATTGTAGGATTTCTGTTTATGATGAATATTATCGGTTCTATTTTGATAGAGGCCAAAGAGAGAGTATGAAATTCTAAATTTAAACGCGGTATTTAAATCCGCAGTTCTAGTCTATAAGAACTAATTTTATTACTCACCCGTGAAATATCGACAACCGACTTATGGTGATATACTATTTTGATGCGAGTATTCTTGAAATGTTATAATTATTAAGGTCAATATCCCATATCGCTTTCTGACATTTCACGACCGTTTTCCGCGGTGAGTTTCGATTATGTTCTAACAGAATAGCCCTACAATTCTTTGCTATACAATTAATATTTAGTATTTGTAACACGTTACTATTGTTGTATTTGTAACAGTCTGTAAATGACTTCCACTGCAGGGCAATGACCTCCCTTCTTCTTGAGAAGAAGGTATATAGCTTATTCCACCAAGCTACTCCAATGTGGAATACGCATTTATCCACTATATACACTATATTTTCCTTTGCATTGAGATGAATTATATCCGGAAATTAACACGCAAACCTGATTGAACCGGTTGAAACCGCAATTATTTAAGATCCACGTGTTCTAGCTGTTGGGCCATGTTAAGTCTTACTTAATATTCATACAAAATTAAAATACATATAATTAAAATAATAATTTGTCTTTTAAATCAAATAACACCTCGACACGTAATATTAATTTATAATATGCTTATTTAATAAAACATACCTTCTGGGTCCAGCAACCTGGTGACGCCATACTCCTTCTCAACCACGTGGAAAGCTGTCTCCAAGCGCTCACGGACTTGTCTTGATCTGTGAGAAAATGTATTATGAGATTAATTGTCAAATAGTTTTAAATACATGCCTGTATGTTTGTCTGTACTAACAGAATAATTTTTTTTAAAGTTCTGATCTATAGATCCATAGTTAGATCATAGTACTATTCACTTAGTTTACGTTATGGGACTAGGTATTGTTATTAATATCAAAATTCAGTAATATATTGTGTTAACACACTTTTATCCTCGTATAAGTTAAAGATTTGTTTTTATTTTCGTCAGTTAGAATATACTTAAGTGAGCAACAACTTTTTATTTGCATGTAAAGTTAGCATGTAATTGGTATTTACTTTGTAATACTATTTTTATATACTCATTAAGAAAATGTATTTAACGTTGGCTTCGTAATAAATAAATATATAAAATATATATCGATAAACAAATTAAACACCTACATCAGACAAATTAACATATACAAGTCGTTAATCATGCATTCGTGATTTCTATATAAAATCGAAACATATTACCACCCACCTACACCAGTAAGTGGTCATTACCACCCATAGACATTGACACCGTAAGAATTTTTTACCATTCTTTTCATCTTGGGAACTAAGATGTTATGTCCCTTGTTACCGTTACACTGGCTCACTCACCCTTCAATCCGGAACACGACAATACTAAGTATTGCTGCTTGGAGATAGAATATTTGAAGAGTGGGTGGTACATACCCAGAAGGGCTTGCACAAAGCCCTACCAAGTGAAGTAAGGCTACTACTAGCAAATATAAGGTTCAAAGTCAACATGCGGTCCTCACCTGATATTACGCCAGTCTATCAGATCAGGACGGTTCCTGTGTATGAGCGCGTTGAAGGCGAGGCCGTCTCGCCAAGACGACGTGAAATCGGCCACCCTCACACCTGGGTACTTGGCTGTTGATCGCCGTGCCCAGCTGAGTAAGGCCTCCCGTGCCGTTACATTCGGTTCTTGACCAACTACGATGTCAGATATCTGGAAGAGAAA
Source organism: Nymphalis urticae (assembly GCA_905147175.2). NCBI lineage: Eukaryota > Metazoa > Arthropoda > Insecta > Lepidoptera > Nymphalidae > Nymphalis > Nymphalis urticae. The sequence goes on from LR990007.1 coordinate 2,757,618, forward strand.
TAAATGTGTTAAATTTATTGTTTATGTATCTTATTAGTAAGTTAAGTTAGTAATTCCTTATTGGTGAAATGCTATCCGATACGATTTGCGCTAAAATACTCTCATCGCTTAAATGTATATCAAATGTTTTGACGACCGGTTGGAACGGTGTAGAAGGCAATATCCTGTTGCGCCTTTGAGCGCCAACTTACAAAGAAGGGAATACTAGAAAAATCCTCAATGAAAAAATGAAATAAATATGCTAATTTTCACGGTGATCGGACAAATAGAATAAAAGACAGATTATTGTCAAATAGACAAACCAAGATCCATTTGTTTGTAGTATATTGCTTATTACAAAACTGAATTTATGGATAATTTTCCTATTAGTATAAGTACCATTTTCATAAATTTTCCTAACAATATCGCAAAGGTTGGTTGAAAGAGGTCATAAGGATCAATCACATTTTGTATACATTAAAGTTGTTTAGCGGGTGATTAGTTAAACAACAATTTATCTCTTTTCATCATCATTGATTTGACATTCGAAAGAAGAAGACACAGCATCAACCAATCACCGCCTAAGCCACAATTATAGGTGAAGCGATCGTAATTTGCTGTGAGATCCGTGTAAAATCAAGACATTAACAAAAGCATTAAGATTTTATGTTTCATTCTAATAGTAAAAGATGTTTTGTTCAATAACAGCCGGTCGGTATCATTCGCTCACACGATACTTTAATTATACTTTTATATACAATTTAGTTATTAAGCCGATGTAAAAACTTAGAATGGAAGTTTTTTGTTTTATTGTGTTTTTTTTTTATTTTTTTATATAGAACAGGAAGGCGGACGAGCATATGGGCCACCTGATGGTAAGTGGTCACCAAACGCCCTTAGACATTGGCATTGTAAGAAATGTTAACCATCGCTTACATCGCCAATGCGCAACCAACCTTGGGACCTAAGATTTCATGTCCCTTGTGCCTGTAATTACACTGGCTCACTCATCCTTCAAACCGGAACACAACAATACCAAGTACTGCTGTTTTGCGGTAGAATATCTGATGAGTGGGTGGTACCTACCCAGACGAGCTTGCACAAAGCTCTACCACCAGTAAAAGATATAAAATATATAAAGTAGTGTGGTAAAGATATTTAATAATTCAAATTCAAGTTTCGAGTTATAAGTACAATATGACCAGCAGTGCTATTCTGTAAAGACTCACTTCCACTCACCCGTGAAATGTGGACAACCGATTTATGGTGATATAGTATTTTGATGCGTTTTTTCTTAAAAAATTATGATTATTATGGTCAATGTCGCATATCACTTTCTAACATTTCACGACCGTTTTCTCACCTTATGTTAAATCCTTACAACAATACACTCGTATAGGAAAGTAATTTAACACAACATTAAAACAATATCTCTATTAAGCAGATATTATCAACTAAAGCATGAGAAAGGATCCAATTAAGCTGTCTTGTTTTACAATTAACAATCGTGTAATTCAAAATTGTATGTGTCAAACAAAAATGAACTTTAAACATAAACGAACAAGGTATAAAACATTCGTTTGAATCATACACAACTGGTACATACCAGCTAAAACTAGTAGTTGTTATTTCGGAATAAACGTCAAAATGTCGTGTTGACTTTTAAATTTCTGTTTTGCGAAATGACTGATATATACATAAGAACTATTTACTGTCAATAAAACAATAAAAAAGCACTTTTATGGTTTCTTTTACAAGAATAAATATGTCCAGTTACCACCGTTTTGGAATGAAGGTTCTATCGAAAAGAACCGCCCATAAACTCAGTCATATCAGCTTACCGCCGTCCACTGCTGGACGAAAGCCTCCCCCATAGAACGCCAACCATCCCGATTTTGGGCAGCCCGCATCCATCCCGTACCTTAACTAGTACTACTAAACTCAGTAGTCAGGTACTATTTTTCAATGTTATACATGTAATAATACAATTTGTATCTATTATCATCTATGTGTATAATTTTGTACATACCATTTGTATATATATGTCTTCTTAAATGAATACTCATTCATGAGCTTTAATTATTGATAAATGAATTTGTATTCATGAAATTTACATTGAAATATTTAATGCTGATAAACTTCGTATGGAATTATCTAATAATTCATTTGTATTCGAAGCTAAATTACTTTGCGGTCATTAAGTATATCTGACGCCCTGCGATCTATCTTCGGGCTCAAAGTAACGGTCGGTGGTGTGATTCACTGATTCGAATACGCCCGTTCTTAATATACACCACTGAATGATGCCCTGCTTTAATTGAGACTGTTATTGTAGACTGTCATACACAACTAAAGGAATTGTAATATGACTTACGTTAATTGAGAAAAAGTATTAAATAGATAGTTTATCGGTGAGCTCTAGTTTCCCGTTTGAGTTGATGGTTTTAACTTAAAATTCAATATAATCCTTGTTAATGCAAAAATAATATTTTCATATCGATATAAAAATGCAAATAAATAAACCTTCTGAAAATACTAATAGAAGATACTTCCCAGATATAATAAATTTAAACGTTTTAAGATTAAAAAATCCATCAAATCTCTTAAATTTTAATACCATTGGGTAAAGTTAACGATATGATCAGATTTATTTGAAAATGTCAACGTCTTGGATATTTCTCGGCAGGTCCTGAATAACTGGCGCTTGGAACGAATCCAGGAACAATTTTAAACCAGTATGAGGAAGTGCAGTAATATAGGTCTATGCTTATAAACTTACACATAGTTTGTTATGAAATAATATACTTAAAACTTATTACGGTAATACTTTATAACGTAGAGATACATTTCTTGGGTGATTTTGAAGTGGAATCACTAATTGATAATCAACATACGAAATATCATTCGTCCAAACGAGAACATAAGATCGAATATGAACTGTCAAAGTGTCCAATAATAACAATTGTTGTTAATATCACCTCTAATAATAATAGCTAACACTGATTAAAGAAATTAATTTAATAGAATATTATTCTGAAATTGGAATTGTCAAATACATAAAATAACAATTAAGAGTCAATTTTGGTGACGTCACAAGGTAATTTGTTCCATTATAATTGTATTTAATATTCAAATTATAAAATCGATTATCGAATCATAATCATTTTTTTACTTTTGATTGGTGGATCGCAATGAGTTCACAGATTTTCATCTCAAAAGATTTGATCATCATTCCAACTAACTATTAATATATATATATTGAATTACAATACAAATAGGAGTAATTCAAAATATAATATTACTTCTGAACTATTATCACGTTTAAAATAACTAAGAATTCAATTAAATTATTTTCGAAGAAAACCTATGTGTGGTAATGTAATCCATACAAAACATAGACAGTAGTTAAAAATCCTTAAATTTGGTTTTGCTTACAAATTTAAGAAATAATTTTAATCAAAAGTTATTCCATATTTTAAAATGGAAAGATAAATGAAAACTACAATAACACTTATGTAGAAGCTGAGGGCATTCATTGGCTCGTGACAATTATTTTATGATTCGCAATTATCGCGTTACATCTATCATCAATTTAATAATAAATTACAATTAAGGAAAACAAAACATTTCCAATTATTAATAATGTATTTATTGGACATGACATTACAATTACATGATTGCATGCGTTGCTTCAGTGCTGTTTCTTATAAAATGTCAGTGATAGAATAATTATGAACGACAAACTTAACTATGTTTCTTATAATTTGCTTTCATCTCATTCATCATGGGTTGGTCGAATAAGTTGTACACTTAAAATAAAATCTTAAGCTATGTGTGGTTATGTTAAGTGTAACACTGCATTTAATAGGATTTTCCTTTTAGGACGGCTTCCAATCCTCTTTGGAAATGCTTTTTCCGGATTCCCACTACCATAAAACACATAACAAACATTCACTCAGGACAAGGACAAGACTAATGGTGATGGCGATGTCCTCTTCATCATCGTCATTGCGGCTATTCTTAGAGACTAGCCAACTGCAGGGCATAACTTACGAGCATTCCTTTAATTTTATAATCAGATCAAACATAACAAGAAAGAGTTCATGCGCAGAAAGAAAGACATCGCGTGCTTTCATAAGCACAGGATTATAAACACTGCCAACTGAGAATTTCTCGATAACGAAACCCAATTATTTTTTAATAGACCGACCCGGGATTCGAAGTCTGCGAGATATTATGAACTATCCACTAGACGAAGAAGTAATCAAAAAACAAAGGTAACAACGTTACAAATATAAAAAGGTAATTGTATCTAATTACACCTTCACTGATTGGTAATCACAACATTCTTTCAATCATCAATCTTTATTATCTGCAGCTATGAAGCTATGCTATTATAAAAATAATAATAATAGTACTTAATAGAAATAAAACAAATCAACTTTAATCGCAGACAATATGAGAATTATTTCGAAAAATTCTATATGAACTCAAATGACAGCTAGTTAACGAACTTAATTTCACAGATTTTGGAATTGAAAAAAGCATATTGTATGAATTTCTACACGTGCAACCTGTGAGCCAAGTATTCGCAAAAGTCGTACAACGCTATTCGTGTTCAATATAATAATGCTTTCAGGGTGCTGATGGGGCTGCCCCGTTTTTGTAGCGCATCAGGGATGTTCGCGGAGGCACACGTGGACTGTTTTTATACTACTATGCGTAAAAGATGTGGAGCCCTGGTGCGCAGAGTGCGGGGCAGTACCAACAGAATCTTGAAACTAATCGCGAGCAGGCTGGACTGCACATATGTGGGTCACTGCTGCGCTATTTCTAATGGAATGGCGCAGAGGTGACTCACATATCTTAGATTCATTTTTTTTTTTAAGATAGCCTTAGGTTAAGTACTAACATAGACATTTAAGTTTTTTGTATTACTAACAAAATGAGTCGATGATACTTGAAATAAATATTATATTATTATTATTTATACCAAGTCTTATATTCGTTTAATTTAATTTAGGTTGAGGAATTTTGTCAAATGACGAAACGTAACGACTGATGATAAACTCGGAGCTTGTTATGAGGCAAACGAAAGTAACACGAAGGATGTTACGCTTCATATGATCGTAGGAAAATCAATGAAAACCGTAACAGCCGATTAATTCCATACATTTGTACTTTCTCCCTGACACACACACACACACACACACACACACACATGATATTGTTATTCGTACTGTTTGAGATGTGACAAGTGTATTATTACTATAAATAACTAACAAAAAAATTATTGAAAAATAATTGATAGCGACATATGATCACAAATAACATTCATTGCGAAGTATTGATTTCCAATTTTTAATTGGGCTCCATATAAGTAAAGTAACCTGTTGATTTGATTGCTTATAAACTACACGTTATTGTATAGGCTTACAATATTAAGCAGGCGTTTTATCTTGCCTATGCAGATTTACCATGTATTTCTCTACCTCCGAGCACGAGATGAATTATAAATTGAAATTAAACACGTGAAAATTGAGCACGTACTTGTCCAGATTCTAACCCGCCATCTTGTGATACAATCTGCACATTCCGCAAGTAAAATATTTACTAATACAATAATTAAATTTCCTTGATTGAACGTAGATTAATCGATATTCGATACGATTTCTGCGCAAGAAATGTCTCCGGTAAACATTCGTATTAGTTAAGGAGCTAAAATTACAATTGCAAAATAAACTTCATCATCACAACGGCTGCATAAATCAACCTTGTTGTGTGCTTCTTATTTATTTATTACATATATTGCATGTTATATTTAAACGCAAAACGAGTATTAGAGTACAGAACCTTTCGCAATATTAATTTTGATGTTGGTTCGGGGGAATTTGAACTTAAAAACTATAGGGTTAAGGTTGATGGTGGTTTTTAATAGGTCGTTCAGCGTGGGCGGGTATCGCCGTAGTTCATGATGTCATCGATGCGGTGTCAGGGTCTTAACTTAAGACGGTCGGTTCGTTTTTATTGTAACTTACGCCTCCTCGTACTTATGTGATATTCAATACAAACTAGACCGTATTTTTTAAGTTACTGATACTGTTAATAAAAAAAATGTCTTAATCATAGTAATAATTAATATGATGTAATCGATTCGTACATGTAATTTTATTCGATATTTCGAATTCTGTGATTATCGAAAATGACAGATTATCATTCGTTATCCAATATAGTTTTTTTTTCTTATGAATATCTGCTCTTATATGAATATATTTATTGGAAACATAGTCATTTTTATAATATATATAAAAAAAAAAACAAAATACACATTACAAATTTATAGCAAAAACATTTTATATTTTCAATTAGAACCAATAAAAAGGTTTTATGGCGCTGTGTAGTTTTTTTTACCCCCGTATATAATTACGTGTAAGTCGCGATAGACTATTTTAGAGCATATATTAACAACAAAAAATACTGCAGAATTTTAACGACGTCATTTTTTCATACATCTATAATTTAACGGAAAAAAAGCTAAGTATTTAATGACGTAGTATTAAAAGTAATCCAACCTATAATCATTATTACAAAATAGCATCTATTGTTTTCTTACGACTACACGAAGCGTCGAGACGAAACAAGAACAGATAAATTTGCATTTTAATAAACTAGTATTCCAAATACGTAGAGGTCAAAATCCTTTAAGTTGCTCGCGGATAAAGAATTGCAAGCTGCGGTTATAAAATGAAAAAAGAAAACCGCGAACAATACGTCTTTCGACTGTGAAATATTGATCGGCCATCACTTTGAAGGTTCTCATTCTATTAGTTCTTGTATTAATCGTAATAGATTCAATTAGGGCTGTAAATTATTTTAAAAAAAAATACTACAATAAAAAAAAGGTAAGTACTTCAATATAATATTAGTTATTGCATAGTAATCCGCTAATCTTAATATAAATAGGGCTGACAACTTTTGGAATAAAATAGAACATAATAAAAATATAATATAAATTTTAAAAATGTATTCTTTATTTTAAAAACAGTTTTAGTTTCCGTTTTATCCAATCTATTGGTCTCAACTCAATCGATAAGTACAATAATAATACGGAACAAGTAAGAAGTCCACAAATGTATTCATCAAAGAGTGACTAAGCAAAAGCCTGAACCAGACAGCCCTAATCTCGATTACTCTGTTAAATTAATGTAGTCTAGAGAAATATTTTCTCATTTATCGGTTCTACAAATAATTTCGTAGGTACAATATAAAGATGACGATGCCCTTTATATCGCCTAATACAAATAAATAAATATTTTAATATTTAGTATATTCTGTATACCTTTCTATATAAAAATTTGAATTCAGAACACATATTAGGAATTTTAACTAATAATGTCATAATCTCATCGATGAGTAAATCATGTGTTACTAGAGTGAAGTTGACGCGAGTTGCTACAAGGTCATTTTTTGTAGCTGTAAATTGACAATATAGCTAAACATTTTATCATCATCGTTTAATAAATGTCAGTCTATACCGAGAAATATCGTCGCGTTTTTCATTTGTAACCTACATAGCTAGTCCGGCGCCACAGCCTTTTAAAAATATCCGTTATAAAGCGTCCATTTATAAACTTTTGTATCAGGTAAATCAATCTCCGGTTCAATTTCAAATATCTATATAAGAACTTTTTTGTTCAATTTTTATAGGAAACAACAAATAATGAAAAACAGTAACAGTTTGTAAAAGTCCCACAGATGGGCCTCTTCTATTAAGAAGATATAGTTATTATGCATATATATATGCATAGTTATCATGCATGTACATATGGACACGACCTTGTTCTATTCGCGATATACTCCTTCACCAACGATATAAAATTATAAGACAATTTAAGCAGAATTTCAACTCATAATCTTTAGTTTAAAATCACGTATCAAATCTACTAGTCCATCACGGTATAACAAATAATTGAAATAAATTAAACTATATTATACAAAACAAACAAGTACACAAAAACAACGCTATATAAATAAACTAAAACTGTACAACGTTTGAAAACCAGTTTTCAATATAATTTACCATCAAGCGTCTATCATATTCAACATGACGTCATGTAGCCTACAAAGTTTACATGATGACGTCATAAAACTGAAATAAGGTCAGGGAGATTACTTTATGAACGTGTAGTTTCACTTATTTTACAAATTAAAGAAGGTAAGAAGGTATTCGTTTGTGTGCACAAAATAAAGTAACACTTTATCACCTGCAAAACTCACACGGATGAGATTTGAACCCGTAATTTTTTGTTCATATTTTCATTAACATTCATCGTCTCGGCTCTTAATTTCACACCTAAAGAGGCGAAAAAACATAGAGAAGAGCTTTATTACCATTAAAAGTTAAGTTATTACCGCATACATTAATTTACATAATGCGTAAATTTAAATGAATGCCACATAATTTTAACTTTGTTAGTGGCTTGATTTTATGATTACTGATCCTGAGCTCCTGGCCTCAAAACAGGGGTCAGGTGTGCTGTTTTTTTTTTCAATGAAAAACTCAAGGTGAGACTTAGATTAGGAAATTGAAATATCTCAATAAGCACTTGATATCGTTCCGGTCATATCGGATTGTCTGATCCAACTATGAGAATTAATGAATAACGAAAACACTAATTCCATTATATCTGCTAAGCAGATATAAATTCATCTTAGAGAACATTATAATTCGTTTTAATTAATTAATTTATATGCTAAGCAAATTAATCACCATCATCAAATCGTTACATTGAAAATTTTCTGAAAAAATTAAATCCGAGTAGTATTCCTTGACCCTTAACAACGAATAATATTTCCAGTCAAGCGAATGAAAAATAAACATGTCCATTTATAAATAAAACGTTATCAGATGAGATACTGATAAAACGAACAATCGTTCGTTCCCGTTCCCACTTTACAATCTTAATATAATCTCCTCTTACATTTTATGTTTTTAATTAGAATTGAAACGAATCTTAGAAAGCTTTTATGTGACAGTGACAAAGATTCACATTTAAACAGCACTTTCATCAGACGAGGTCAGATAACAGCGAGTTGGTAACTTTTCTCATTCGTTCGTTCAGTCATTCAAAATTGTACTATAAAGGAAATAGAGAGGAAGGAAAGAGAGAGCCCAGTGGAACACGTTAAGTTCAACCGAAGATCGAGGGACCAAGACAAGCACCAATAAGTTTTCGTGTAATTTGCGCTTGTAGTTCATCGCGTGTTCGGCGAAGAAAAACGTTGTGATGTGTCGGATAATTGCATAGAAGAATGTATACATGTATTATTATATAACAGAAAAGTTACATATCGACATGTCACGTGGTCATCAATCGATTTTACTAGTTTTACGCGAATAGAATAATTGATAATTGATATAAAGCGTCTTTTGTTTACATTCAGAACGATTTAAGCTAGTTTTAGTGTTAGCTGGGGGGGGGACGCCACGGTAGCATGCGAAAGCGATCCCGTGGCGCTCCTCGTTAAGACGGAAAGGGTACGGGGAGGTTTTAGTGGGTAGGACGGTGGCCTTCTGCCCCGTGAGTCCCACATAACCGTCCCGGTCGTGGACTGGGCGGTAGGCGTAAATGCCTTTCCTCCTCGACAGAAAAAAAAGGGGGGGGGGGGGGAGAAGTTAGATATAGAAAATTAACGTAAGTCCTTCATCCTTTTTACTAAGTTTCATTAAAAATGATTTCAGAGGCAAACAGATAGAGTTACTTTCGCGTTTACATAAAATATACAAGTGAAACCTTAAAAGGAATTATAAAGAAAGTAAACAGTTTAAGTCCTAACAAATCACTTGTACAGAGCAGTTTATTCAAAGGGCGTGATCACGAGAAGACTCATTAGGTCGTGTCGAGACTGTTATCGGATCACGAATAGAGCTCACGAAAGGAAGACACGATCCTAATAATTTTACTCCATATTTATTTATACTCTCTAGTATTTCATGGATTTGATTGCGGAGAGAGTGATTCAAAATTTCATACTACAAGACGAGCGTTAGTTATTACCTGTTGTTATTATTATTTATCAGATGCAAAAAGAGAGTTACATAGGATATGGCCAACGATACATGGATAATTTACGAGGGTTGTATAACAATGAAACTAAAAATTAAATATGGAACTGTTTCATAGTAATCGGTCGAAACGACGAAATCACGACTGATCTTAGAGTAGGAGTTGAATTATAATCTTTATATTTCATCGATAGCGACGAGAATTCGGACGATGAAGTCATCGAAAATATTGACATCATAGTATTTGATCATTGAGGTCATTAACAGGCTTTTAAGTTAGACCGTCATACAAATAATTTCTTACCGACGAGTTTATATACGCAACTATATACATGAAGTGTATAGGTTTTCTAAAATTGAAATTTGAATATTGGCACCACTGTTTTTGACGTTGGAAATTTAAGAAAGATAACTATATCTAAATGTATCCTGTGTAATTATATTAGCTCAATTAATATTTCGCTGTTGGTACAAGAGTAAGCTTACGTGTACCAACGGCGAATACTTACAACCTAAAACAATTATTTAGGTATGAGATAAATCAACCTTTTTATAATACAGTTGAATCGTAGTCAAGGCACTATTAACTGTTCACAATTAACCGGTTCAACGGAAGCGATTGACGATTTCTACGGAAGCTGTCAATCGTCTGAATTAAAGCGTTAGGCCTACCGTTAACGTTTAATATAGATAGATATACTAGTATTGATTTTTAATTCGACTTACCGAATTGTCAAATAAACAAATTCATCTTAAATAGCCGCGGGTGGTACCCGTGCTTGCCGTGGGTAGTAATTGTATAACCGCGTACTTGTTTTTTTTTTTATAACAAGCTTTTATTTAACTTAAAATGTTTGTTTGTTCAATTACTTCAAGTTGAATTAAAACAACTTCTCATCTGTCTTGTCTATATTCTATTCATGTCTGATTGAAATGCTCTAGTATAGCTCCAATATAGTGAAGCACTGATTGGGAAGGCACTTGGCCCGAAGACACACACGGGCTTTCCTACTTTAGGGATCAGAATTTCAATGAATTTTCTTATACTAAGTTTTATTAAATAATACATTATCTCTTTTATAACATAATGTGTGAAGCAAAAAAATGCATTTTTTACCGCTACACGCGTTTAAACCAGAAGTTCTAGGAAATTAAAAGCCTTGCAGTTGCGTTGCTAACGTTTCTGAGAACGTAAAGATTTTGCTAACATTCCAAGGAGTTCACTTTGGATACCGTAAAAGGGAATGTAACGGTATGTCGTTGGGACATAGAGAATGTACTTTATTTTCCCATTATGAAATGTAGGGGAGTAACATTTAACCGACTTGCTCGTACTTAGAAAGGTGTTTCAAATTTTGACAAATGAGAATACATATTCGTAGTCTATGACATCATCAGAAATCTGATATGACAGTCGGCATCTCCTTTGCAGAATTTTTTATTTACATCTGCTTATGTAATCGTATTTTTGTTAGATTAAAATAATAAGATTTTTATGTCGTTTGCTAAACATAAATTGATGTTTATTTCTGTTATAATCTTAAAGTAAAATTGTTGGAATCTTAGATACCACTAAACATGAATACTTACTAATTATATTTCATAGGGGTGAGTGAGCTAGTGTAACTACAGACCTAAGGAACATGACTCGTTGGTGATGTAAGGAATGTTTAATATTTCTTACAATGTCAATGGGCCGTGGTAACAACTTGCACTTAACACCAGGTGGCCCATCTGCCCACCCACCTACCTATATATATTTAAAAATAAGAAGAAAAACTAATTTACTAGTTTTTAACCCATCTTAAAGTATGTATACAATCCATCTGATCTGCAAATCAACTTTATTATACAAGATCGGTTGCTACAATGTTAAATGTATCGAATTATCTTGGTATAAAATATGAATTATAATCACAAATTAGGCACATGAAAATTCAGTGGTGCATGCCCGGGTTTAAACCCACGATCATCGGTTACGATTCACGCGTTCTTATCCCTGGGCTACCTCGGTTTCTGGGCCATTCTGGGAAAATATGTAATTATCATGAGATATTACTGACCCAGAAAGATCCAAATTTAGATCCCATAAAGTATACATTTCTACTATTTCTTTAGTAAAATGCCTAATTTACAACATCTTTATTAAGCTGTTATAATAAAACAAAACAATCAAATTTCGGCCTTATTGTCAAACGCATTTGAATGATTGTACGGCAAATTTCTTTGAGCAAATTAGTATTCAGAATATAACCAATAATTTATTCTTTAGCGAATTCTTATGCAAAACTAAACAGTTAAAACGGAAAATATATGTTTTATGACGATGACATCAACGCTCGAGAAATAACATTTCTTTGGGCTAACATTCAGGATTACTGTAATATTTAAATATTAAAAATCTGAACCAAAAAACCATTTCAAATTCTGATGTATTAACTAAACTTAATAATATTTCTGGTCTGAAACAAAATCAGCTGGAAAGGGCTTTTCTTATTGACTAAGTAGTTTTTAAATATATTCTCTTCTGAAACTTGCAACGGACGTTTAAAAAATTGGTTTAAGTATTGAATTTGGTGCAGTTGGTAACGCTTCAATCGCGACTGAAGTTTCTAGTCCGACTCTGTTGGACGTCCACACATGCAGGTAGGTGTCCTAACAATATTTTAAAAGGAGTAGGCAAATCGCTGTTCGTATATGTCAATTAGTGAGACATATATATATATATAGAGATTATTTATCTACCGCGTTACGCGACGTAGTTCTTTCTCGGTTACAATATATCAGTAAAATAAGATCTTTAGCAAGTGAATATCGTATATCATCTCACTTTCTAGATTGGAGTGCCCTTTGCTTTCACCCTCGACGAAGTTAATAGGATGGAACACTTTCGATAGCCGGTTCAGGTACATAACGAATGTTTAGTATCAGCGATCTATACAAAATCTTATTTTGAACAAACATTCGAGATGAAAATAAATTCTATACAAATTATCTGTTTCGATATTTTCAATTATATCAGAATCTATGCTATTTATATATATATATCCTATCAGCTTATTAATTGAAGTTTTTAATTATTAATTAATAATTATATTTGTTATATAATTACACAACACAATCGTACTAATATTATAAACACGGAAGTTTATTACGATAATCCCTCCATCCCTTGTTCATTTTTTATGCAAAAAATACTGAACGAATTTGAATGAATTTTGGAGTAGAGATATGTAGCTTATACCTAGACTTAACACATACGACTACCTTACATCTAGCTTCTCCCCTAACATTCAGGCGTAGCCGCGGGAGGTTACTCGTACTATATAAAATCACGCTAGGATTTACAGAGGCCGAGCAATAACCCTTAACACTGATAAAATCGAGCAGAGAAGGTTAGTTAGTAATATATCATCAAAATATAACATGAAATTTGAAATTGATAGCGCTGAGGTGAAAGTAAAAAGATAAATCACATTCAAAATTAAAATGGCATTTAAAATATGACGTACGTAGTCCCTAAACTCATATTGCGCGCAAGTCGCCTCTTAACGCACGGCTGAGCGCGTCGCTCTGCGCTGGCGCACCTGTTCGTGTTTCCTGTCTGCCATCTTGAACAGCAGGTTCCATAGCGTATCCTTTATGATTATATTTCTATTACTCGGAATATTCTTAATACGTATGATATATATTTTTACATATGTATGTATATTTTTTCGAAGTTAATTTTCAGAATCAGATGGAATTTTTATTTAAGGGTCTATATATATTGTGATATATTGGACGGAAACTGCATAACATCAACACAAACATAGAAATAAAAACAAATTTAATTCGATTATTTCAACTATTACTAAATAAGTAAGAGGTTACCAAGAAAGAACAAAGGTAGTCCGTAACGGTGCTTAAGCGATATTTCAAAGACGTGCGAAATTTCGACAATCGCGTTCGACGGCGCACATCTCCGGTTTCTCCGAACCGTGTGATTTATGACTCGCTACTGGCGATGCAATTACGATTACCGGGAGCCGGATATTATATGATACTAAAAGTTATACTTCCCACAAACCAACAACAACAAAACACAACAAAGTATATCACATGTTTCTGGTTAATCAGTACAAACTCTAATGGAACAATTTTATTACCATCGATTTAATATTATTTAATGCATTTTACTAGAGCAGTTTTATTGATACCAGGATCCAAAGACACAGCGGATGTGATAGAATTGAAAAATAAATCAACCAGTTTTAGCAACGGTCCTCCGTAAAATACATTTATAAAACTGTTTTGCAGTTCACGAAACTGGCACAAAGCCTTCGAAGAGGCAATTCATTTGTCTAGAATAAAATGCAGAAACAAAGATTTCCTTTATCCGGAACCGGTCGTGACGCATTAGCTCGGTCACTGGACCATGATACGACCGATGTTAAATTAATATTTTTCTACTACAGTCTACTAATTTTTTATTTTAATTTAATGACTTACGGCTTTATCTATAAATTTCGTTTAGTGAGTGATTAGTTAACAATGTTGTGTCTTCCTCTTTACATTGTCAAATCAATGATGTTAGAAAGAGAAAAAACAGTTTTGAACGAAACATATGAGCAGCGTGTAAGCGAGGCCGTATACGTATAGTTAAACTTGGAAATTTATTAATTAATATGAGTAAATAATCGTAATTATATTCAGTTTAACAGATACATTCCTAACTGTATCCTTTTTATCATTGAATGATACAATGCACAGAATTTTCACACTAATTATTACACACATGCATGTTACCAAAAAGGTGAGAATTGATCACTGAAATATGCTGAACACTTCAAAAGGAGTATGGTAAAAGATAATTTTGCATCGAATAAAAATAAATCACGCTTATTTTACAGTGACAATGATGGAATTTAAATCACTGTTTCCAGTAACAAATATCCTATATGGATATAATAGATTAAAAATACTTTGTAATTGAAGCATTACTTTTTATATATTTATGTTTTAAAGTATTATTGTATCGATTTTTAACCATATATTATGATAACATAAAAGTAACTTGAATACTTCAATACCTAAAAAAACGTGGCTAGTGCTAGTAGTAGCTACAATATATATATTATAATCACTTATCTACTTTTATACCTACGCTTTATCGAAAACTTCGTTCGCGTTCACATATACTTTCTGTTCTACCCTCTTTGAGGCTGTTTTTGAAGAAAAAAAACTATTTTTTTCAGGGTTCAGGCTATATGCATTGAATTATATTTTTTTAATTCATTTTATTTAAATAAATACTCTTGAGACGCATTTAGCTTATACATAATCTATAATGCCAGTAATATTTCCATTGTCCTGTCGAGAGTCTACATCGAGTTCAGTCGACATTATTCGAACTATTTTAAGATTTGAACTTTAACGTCTCGAGAATGCCGCATCGTCGTTTGTTGTTGACTTATCTATTCCAGATCTTTCTTTTGCAATATTATTTTTAGTTAAGATATAATACATTTGCAACTGTTAAAAATATTCAAAATTAAAAGTAATATTTACTTTGACCTTTCCTTGAAGATCTAATCGGTTTAAAATTGCTCATGCACTTAAAATATGATTCTTAATTTTTCAGGAACAACGATAAATAAATATCACGATGTTTATGTATTTACTGCAAGGTCATATTTCAATAGTTGTATCTTCAATCTTATAAAACAACTTCCGAAAGTACTAGGCGATAGAGAAAGATGACAATACAGGAAGCTATGTAAACGTCGGACTACGATATGAATTTTTAATTTTCGAACGATAGATACTCGTCTTTACATATACATATAATGTATTTGTTCTCAATGAATGACAAATGTAAAACGACTGATGAACGAACTGGTAAAAAATATCTCTAATTGTGTTAAAAAAAGTCTTATTATAAATAACCACAGTAGCTTACTGGTTACTGAGAAAAAAAATAAAAAATGACATTTTGTTCACGACTGATCAAAACCTAATAGATATAAAGAGATTTGACCTGGGTAAATATTTGGTATTAATAATTTTAAAAAATAAAGAATTTTCGAAAAGTAATATTATAATGGTTTAACAAAATCCATTCATAGTTAAAACTATTTCGAATTTGGCATTTTCTATAAGACCTAAGGTGTTTACATATAATAGAACTGGAGTAGGTAATATAGCAGACCGCACCTATCTAACGAACATGAATCATTTTGCAACAAACGCCTTAAGCTTACCTCTATATGAAACGATTTCATCAACAAGTTTCTATATTATATTGGACATTACCACAAGGATGGCCTACACTTGTGACATAAGCACACAAATCAATTTGTAAGAGCGGTAATGCACGAATCGTGTTCTATCCATTTTAGTAATACAGCGTTTCAAGTCGACAATGCGTCTGATTTTAAATGACGGTATTGTATTTCGTTCCTTTATCTTCAGCTAAATGAACATCTGGTTCTGTTGTAATAGAAAATAATTCAATTTTATTATAACCAAGTTGATTGTCAACTCACGCAATCACAATAGCATTTAGTCTTACAGTTAAGGTAAATGATCAGTTTAAAAATGAGACAATAATGTTTAAAACTTCACAATTCGATTAAATAAATAACATCTACATAATGTACCACTGTGGAGCAAAGGTCATTCCTTTCGTAATAAAAGGAAACACTGTAGTGGAGGAAAACAACACAAGGAAGCGCGTGTAGTGCAAAACTCTAGTGGAATTTTGTACATTACATTTTGTCCACTACGATAAGGATGACATACAAAAGTATTTCGGCCACTCGTTTATTCAAAGGTAAAAAAATAGGACTTGGTAATACTTGCTTGATACTAAATATGCAACTTTAGGTTAAGGTTGTTAATTAAATTAGTAATTATTTATTAAATAATATAGTTATTAAATAATATACTCAGTCACGCTATATTATAATTAATAATTAATCACTAAAAAAAACCTTTCATTCATATATATACTAGCAAAAATCACAAAAAGAAAGAAAATTATTGTACATAGTATATGTAAGAGTCGGTGGTGACCAACATTTATTTGGCGTACTTGATATAATATACCACTGTAACACGACCATTGCATACGCACTATATAGCCTCTCAACGACACGTCATCGAGACGACGCTAAACCCTACTCCCTATTGCTAGGCATATGAATATGTAAATCTTAATTTTACAATTTTTTTTTCTTAGATAACTCTACTTTATAAAACGAGGGTCTTCTACAATTTTCAAGTTTTCGTCTTACTATTTATGCCTTATACTTTTAGATGTACGTTGACACGCAGTTAGTCAGGAGATAGGCATGCTGATAGTCAGTCAGTAACGAGGATAGATACACATCATCACGATCATCCATAATTTGCCATCCAAAAAAAAAAAGATACATATATTTCACCAATCCGCATTAGAGCAGCGTGGTGGAATAAGCTCCAAACCTTCTCCTCAAAAAAGGAGAGGAGGCCTTAGCCAAGCAGCGGGACATTCACAGGCTGTTACTTTACTTTACTTTACATTGATATGTAGATTTAACATCAAGGAAATATCTAAGTGTAGGTACTCAGATATTTTCTAGGTAAAGTTAAAACAAAATGGTATTCAATACGTCGCGTGTTGTGGAATTAGATGCATCGTATACTATATTTCAATGCAAATGACATTACCAAGTAAATGATTGTGGTATGACGTCACTGATGTTTTTTATAGATAGAACTTTACGTCATTCGAGGACCACACGAATGAATATGAATCAGTACTCAATATTAAATATATAATATAAAATACCTAATATTTACAAGTATTAATTTAAATAATACATTACTTCTAATCAAAAAAACTGTATCAAATATTCGTCATTAACATTAAAATAGATAAGTTTAAAAAATTTTTTTTTCATTTACTCTTATAAAACATGGGAAGGATACGACCTCGTTCCGTCACTTGCACATTCTTAGCTATAATTGGTAGTTAAACAATATAATATATAAGTATTTTAGCCTGATGAAGATGTATTGCTAAAATTGACAAATATAGTCATTTCTTCTGTATATCTCATTGTTTTATATTTACTGATGATTAAATACAAATAAATCAATCTAACTATGGATGTTGTTATTACCACTGTCATTATATATAAAGTATATATAAGTATATATAAATACATGATAGAAGAAACAATTGCAATCGACTTTTATGACATCAATTAATTATAAAAGGCAAAACGTTTTAGAACTTTTAACATTAAAAAAAAATACTCAATAAAAAATATGTTCAAGATGCAAAGGAATCTCGCTAAGCGATAAATTAAATTCTATATATGAAGTACTCAACCAGATTTAGCTCTCACATCTCGTAGGCGGCGATACGCAGCTGCCATACACAGCAGCCCGTACTCGGACGCAATTCACTTTGAGATCGAGTTAAGCCTTACGTACCTATCAGTTCAAGTGTATTTAAATTCTAACTCATACTCAACCGGAGTCGTAATTGAAACGATCGTCTTTTAATACGGTTGGTATGCAAAGCTAAATGTACACTTATTACTTGAGACAACTTAAAGATTTATAAGTGCGTTTTCGGTTCGATACATATATCATATCAGAAACGTAAATTAATGTAAAGTAACATAACTGATTGTTGAGCTAAGGACTCCTCTCCTTTCAAGGTTTATCTTACTCAAACACGTTTCTCCGATGTGGGTTGAACGTGTGAGCACGAAATAAATTATAAACATCAATTTAACAAATAAAAATTCGGTTAAGATTCACGTCTCCTATCCACTTTCAAAAAAGCATATGAACATATGTATTTATTTGCTAAAGACATGACACTATGCACGGGTCGATGAGATAACTCTACGTCACGAAATGAAGTTTCTCCTAATTTTTTTTAATATTATAGTTTAGCCTTCGTGGTGTATTAATATTATCAGACAATTAAGGCATTGGAATAATAAGCAAATCTAAATGAATGATATTGAGATTTAGTGTTGGTTGGGTACACGTTTTGTACAAGCCGAGTTCGAAATTCAAAAATATTCTTGACGTTTAGGTACTTAGAGTTATGACCATGGCTGGAACATAATGTCAAAGGTTGTGTAAATAAACAATAACATAAGCACATGTTACAGGGTACCGCTATGTTAATATACAGTTTTATGACTTTGTCGAATTTAAATTTAGCTCAAAAAATTTTGATTTACACGAAAACAGCTGTTTGCCTTTTCTATTAATAGAGCTCTTTTGTAGAGTTTTACAAAAAATAAGATATCAAACGCTTGTGTATACTATAAGCAGAATACATTTATAGTATTTGTGTATATCGTATGTCGTAATAAGATTAGGGATATCCTGATACATTGACGTGCAAGTTGGCTAGCGTTAAGCCAAGATGTATTACATTACAACTCAAACATTCTTGCATTATTCATAGAGAAATATTTACGTTAAAATTGTTTACGTTATACATGATTAACTTTTACCTTCACCTTTCTCGGAGGCGTCGTTTCCGTTTCGACGTGTCTGTAGCGTTCAGCGGATCTGTGAACCTCCCTGCCTCTAACATCCTCCAGGGACGCTTTCTCCTCACCGCGGGTCAACGTAGTTACTTTCCTGACAATCCTGGTGGTAATACGGCGCTGCCCGCTGTCGTCTTTCTTCGAGATCTTCGTCGACTCCAACGAGGAGCCCAGGACCTCGGTCGACAAGCGCTTGTTCGTATGAATCGCCTGTAGTTCCGAAACACCCCTCCCGCCGGCGGATAACGGTACAGCTAATGCACTCTCACCGTCGTACTCGAAGTGTGTCTGATTACCGTCGTGTACTATTCGTCCATTGTAACCTTCTTCCCTGTACGATCCGGAGCGATAGCTCGACCTCTCGAATCCGGGATAGTTACCATCGAATACAGTTTCGTGTCTCGTCAGACTTTCCCTCAAACTTCTTGGCACAGAAGCCAGGTTAAGACTGGTCGTTATGGGGGATCCCACCGGCGATGGGGACGGTTTCTTCAAGCTTGACTTCAACGGTTTCGAATCATCACTTTCGAGTGTCCCTTGAACGAAGAGGCGCTTACTGCTGCCTTCTTTAACGAACCTATACATCGACATTCTCGATTCGTTACTCTCAGTCCTCCACGGCCCGGTATAACATAATACTGATCGGGCTTGACGCGCTGCGGTATTATTTCCAACTTATTACGGATTCGATACGCGCACAACTTGCTACACCGTTATGTGACAATACTCGGTAATAGATTACTTCAAAGGATCGGGTGATGAGTGGGAAATTGTTGATATTGACTATATTTAGAAGTGTATCAATTGAATGACTTCTGGTTTAGCAGTGACACGCGTCAAAGGAATCTATTACTATTAATATTACTGTTGTTAGTTCATGACTTAACATGGTAATAACGAATTAAACTACCGCTTAAGGAAATTCACTGTGAGCTAATTAATAATACTTTATTAAAAATAGTATTAAGTATGAAACGAGCCTGTACATATAATCATGCGATGCAGAATTAATTAAATGGTCAAAGAAAGTGAACGTGAATTTAGCGCCCGTAAAGTTTTAAACAGGCTTCGGATTAGCCAAGTTTCCTCGCCATATTTGTATTCCAACAAATATGGAGAGACTCTTCCGGCGGACGCCGGCGTCGCTAAACATTAAGGAAACTGATTTCGTGACGCCTCTAGAACAAACGATTTTTTATATATTGTTTTAGATATTTTATTGCGGATGCAGGATTTTCGTAATGTCCATAACTTGACCAGCAAGGCAGGGTTTTAAAAAACAATATAACAAAGAACATTTAGTTTAAATCAAACCAAAAAAAAATCATATAAAAATAGTAGTTACATATAACGCGTAAAAATTTATGAACTGTACATTATTTTTTATTTAAAATGCAAAGAATCAATGAAATTAAGGATTACGGGTTTATTTGTAATGGTCATACATGCGAAGGATTTCATTCAGCGATTTAACAAACATGTAAACCTTGACCTAGGTGATTACGTAAGTGATATTATATAAATCTCTGATAAATAAATGAATCCGCCGAAAATCGATGACGTCATATTAAAAAAAAACTTTTTTAATTAAAACAAAAAAGGTTAAGTAAATAAAATATTGGCATAATACAGGCTGTATTTATAATTGCTAATACGTTTCAGCCTTGGGACGTCCTTATGGTTTTGTTCCTTTATTACACTGACTCGTTATCCTTTCAACTCTACATATATGTAACCCTATGAGCCTTATGGATCGAATACGATAATTTTTCATATAAAACTAAAAAAAATCGTAATTTCTAAATATTGAAATGTTAGCTCTTTGCTGAAAATTTGTTTTTTAATTGCAAACATTACAACGATTGTTACTGAGTTTGATATATCGTTCGAATAAGTTAAGCTCGCTCTGCAATGTTTACATTTACTAATATCTATAGAACGTCAGATGGAAAAGGACGCTAACGACAGTTCAGACCTCGCTCCACGACCTGAGCTGACTCATGACGTAATCTAACAAAAGCTAATGAATAAAATCAAGGATATTTTAAAAAAATAACAATTTGAAGCAATTATTTAATTAACAATTTGGTTTTCTTTAAAGAATGAAAAATTATACAAAAATATAACTATTATATCATCGTACTTTAACTATATATTGTATATATTACGATTATATTGTATGGGCTTCTACCAAAAAATGGATTTATAGAGCTAATTTTGAATATATGTTTAAATATTTGAAATTGCAATCAATTTATATTTTCATACGGTTTCGAAGGAAATTTTACCATTTTTAATAATTATTCCTTAATTAAATTTTTACCAAAACGATCTCTTGCTTTTGTGTGCTTTACCACACCTGTGTTATTAAAAATGCAGAATTGTACGTGATAATTATTGTCTTTTTTTTATAGAATAGGAAGGTGGACGAACATATGGGCCACCTGATGGTAAGTGGTTACCAACGCCCTTAGACATTGGCGTTGTAAGAAGTGTTGCCCATCGCTTAAATGGCCAATGCGCCACCAACCTTGGGAACTACGATCTTATGTCCCTTGTGCCTGTAATAACACTGGCTCACTCACCCTTCAAACCGGAACACAACAATACCAAATACTGCTGTTTTGCGGCAGAATGTCTGATGAGTGGGTGGTACCTACCCAGACGAGCTTGCACAAAGCTCTATCACCAGGTCTCTCTCATTGTAAGCTATTTGAATCGCATTATTAAAAATAAATATTCACGAAACGCACTACATAATTAATAACATCATACGGTGTGTTAAATTCGATTTTATTTAAATGTGGGTGTCAACACTGGATACCGACATTTTTGCGGGGGATTTTATAATTCTATGGTCGACGCCTACAAGGCTGGACCTTGGAATGCCTTATATGGAGCAGTAAGTATCGGTTTAATTTTAATATGGCACTGCATTAAAATTAAGTTGATGTTTGGTAATCATATAGCGACGAACATATGAATAATAAATCTATTGAAATTTATATAAAAAAAAAATTAAGAATCCGAAATACGAGCGATTTTCTTTACATTTTACGCAACCACTAATCAATTAACTTTTCTTAATCCTAATGTCTTACAGGATTTTTTTTCTTTCTAAGTTCAATCAAACATTTGAAATGGTGAATGAACCAGTGTCACTTATGGAACGAGGGATATAATATAAGGATGGTAGCGCAGTGACGATGGATGGTCCATTTGCCAGTATGCTTAACAATTATAAATTTAAAAAATATAGGGATGAATGAAAAAGAAAAAACCTACAGCTCCGACATAAAAACCAAAAATGGATGAATGATTTTCCAAATTTAAAATTACCAGCAATCCAGCTGAGTAAATAAAATCGCAACTACCAATCAGTATTGCTTAAAATCCTAAAACGATTTCAAAAAAATAAACAAAAGAAAGTAACCAGTTGAAAACTGGAATCCAGGATTAAAACCAGGACAAACATATGCAAATATACATAAGTTTCGGAGCCTCGCGACTCTTGATGTTAAATTAATCTTTGACACAACACTGAGTACTTTCCGTAATCCCGTAACAGCCTGTGAATGTCCCACAGCTGGGCTATAGGCCTCCTCTCCTCTTTTTGAGAGAAGGATTAACTTAACTATTATAAAGAAAATATATTAGGTTCGTGCCCAAGGGAAACCTCATAAGTTTAATTACGCAAATTCGTCAATACTTAATAGGATTATTTTTATCGATATAAATTTTCCAACGTGAGCTAAGTGTTATGACTTATAAAGTTGTTACTTTTTTTACATCAATTAAAGTATAATATTATTTATAATCGTTTATATTTCGGTAACTAATTAATTCAGTTTATATTTCTTTTAATAATTAATATATATTTTGTATTTATTTGAATGTAGTTAATTGTTAAATATATATATAGTCCTCGTCATCGATTTCGAAGACGGCGACCCTAGAAATTATTTAGTTTTTCCAGCATGAGCCCCAAGTTTGGTTTTAAAAGCACACGCATTACAGTAAAGTTGGCCCGCAGAGTTGTACGCATATGTGTAGGATGGCTTAGGTCTCTCATTTCTTAACTGGTGCTTTTCGCGTCTAGTACGTGAAGGTGGTTTTCCTCAAACGTTTGCTAAATATACATACAATTCAAAATAATAAACGAACAAACGTACAAAAATTATATGAATATTTTTTTTCCAATGTTGATTGTTCAATCTATACATTATCTACTGTCTTAGTCGCAGGTTTGATTCCGAGCCTTTGTATGTAAACAGACACACACACGGGGTTGCCATACGAGTGCATCCGTCAAACGTCCGGGCGTACATGGCTTTGATTTTAAAATGTATATCGTAAAACTTTATCAAAACAATGAAAGATATGAATAAAGATCAAAACCCAGCAAGTTACCTCAATCAGTTCACCGAACAAGTAACGCTAAGCGAGAATTGAAATAAGAATAAAATATTACGTATTTAGCAATTATAACGGCGTCGTGATAAGATATTCTTAAAACATATATTCTATATATACAGTACAGTAACAGCCTGTGAATACCCCACAGCTGGGCTTAGGCCTTCTCCTTTTTGAGAAGAGGGTTTGGAGATTATTCCATCACGCTGCTCCAATGCGGATTAATGGTATACACATGTGGCAGAATTTAATTATAATCACAAATTTTATATAAATTGATAATATAATTATTACAAGTTGATCGTTAAAAAAGTTTGTCTACAATTTTTTTGCTATTTCTCAGTAGAATCGACATTCAAAACCGGTAACTTCTATTTTATCTAGTAAATTGACGATCTAAAAGAGCCTAAATGAATAAAGTACATGTTTAATTTTAATTAATTTATATTAATCACGCCAGTAATTATAACTTGTAATATATATTACGCATTTAGGTGCTTCTTGTTTATATAGATTTTGACCTTGCTTATATATTGTTTGTGTTAATTACCTTGCTCTTGCTAATCGTTCATATTTAATAACGCGACTTGGAATTCCAAATATACATAATTAAGGAATTTAAAATTCGAATTTTATTTAAGCAGTAAGACCTCCTTTAATGGATTATAACTTTGTAAGTACATGAGAATTACTTTTTAAAGTTCTTATCGTGATAAATGAGTAAACCTTGCTACGCAAATAAGGTAACGTTATATATGTTACATTGTAATGAGAAAATACTTCAATTAGTCAAACCTTTCCTATCAAATTTCATAAATGATTTATAAAATAACGAACAGACGAACATACAGAAAAGAGCTTCTTTATTATAATGACGATATTTTATTCCAATCGTACATTTTATAATAATATGTTAAGTTACGCGAATATAGCAGTTATCGACCATTCTCAATTTAAATCACATAAATAATAAAATCACTTATAAAGGCGTTATCATTCTAGTCTGTTTGTTATTTACAATTAAGATTTAATGATTTTCAAGAGCTAAGAATTCAATTAATACAAATAAATAAATATTCGCGCCATTTCATCGTTTGAAGTCGAAATTATCTTTTTAAAAACCGGGAATGCACAAAAAATACAATATCGATAAGATAGAAAGGCCAAGTATAAGTACTTTATTTATAAAATTCACTTTTATCAATCGATAAAATCATTGAATTTAGACAATATAATGCTGCAATATTTTAGGATGTCCATCACTCTTCATTTGACACGTATATTACGTCACTCAACAATACACTCCCTTTACGAGTTGAGTAACATTTAAGTAACTAATTAGCGTTTACTTAGTTGCTTAAGTTCGCTAAGCAAAAACAATATCCCACTAAAACCCGAAAGCAACACAACCGTTATTGTCACCGGTATCAGTAAACAATTCGCGTATCGAATCCGTTATTTCACTTTAAAATACATTAAAAAAAAACACAGACCACAATAAAACCTTTTTCGAAACGGTTAGTGTGTTAGTTATTCGATTCGTTTTTCGAAATTTGAATTGACGTGCGCGCGCGCTTCGTTCGGACTCTAACAGGTGACTGGCGCGTAGTTGCAGCCTAGCCGCCCGTGACGGCTGTGAAAAAATGTATCGTGGGTTTACGTATGTTTCTCATTCATTATGGGAGCTGAATTCCGTGATAATTGTCATGTTAAATGGACGTTTTTCTTTTGTTTATTATATAAACTCTAGCATTCTTCTTTGTCTTATGTCTGACATCCTTTGTTGTTGAATAGCGCGCATTTGGTACCTTTGGCTCAATTAACTTCCTAAGTTTCGATTTGTTTTGACAAACGACATGTCAAAAAATTCTAAATAGCGTTGTCATATATTAAAGTCTGATTTTATTTATTTAAGAGTATTTGTAATGTTTTTTTTATTATTATTAAAGATAATTCGTTTGTAATTAATGGTATCAGATTGCGTTCAGACTACTCAGCTACCATTGGGCGAGTAAGCAAAACCAGGAAGGGACGAGAAATAATAGATTAGAGTATACAACGTATCGTTTTCACGCCATGTAAGGTTTCACAAAAAAAAAATAACGTGCTAAAGGTTAACATTTCCACTATTCTAGTTATCCGGCACAAATTAGTTAAGACTAATAATTTTCTTTTACATTCAACTATTTTCTTTAAAAATATAAAAATCAACGAGTCTTGATTGTGATTATATACAAAAAAAACAATGGAAAAGAAAATATACACCAAGAAAATTTTCGGCCTTAACGAAATATTTAATAATAGAACGCATACTGTAGTTTAATTCTAGAAATTCATAATAATAATTAACTTAGTTATAAATCTATTTTAGTATACGTATAATGTCCGAGTCTGCATCAATTCTAGGTTTGTAGGGATCTGTGATGCTTTTCTGTTATCTGTAAGAACTGTCTTCATTGCTCACCCGTGAAATCTTGTCAACCGACTTATAGTGATGTACTATTTTGATGCGTGTAGTCTTGAAATGTTATAATTATTATGGTCAAAGTCGCTTATCATTTTCTGACATTTCACGACCGTCTTCTGCGGTGAGTGTGCTTTCATGTGAATTTGTGATTATAATTCATCTCGTACTTTTCGGTGAAGAAAAACATCGTGAGGAAACCTGCATGTGTCTAATTTCACTGAAATTCTGCCACATGTGTATTCCACCAATCAGCATTGGAGGAGCGTGGTGGAATAAGCTCCAAAGCCTTCTTCTCAAAAAGAGAGAAGAGGCCTTAGCCCAGCAGTGGGACATGTACTGCGGTGAGTTTGCTCTTACAGAATAACTTTACTAGTAATGTGCTTCATTCCGAGCAAGTTAGCCAGTAACGGTGGTCGCTTTAATATAATTATTATTAACGCATTAACACACATTATGTTTAAGGTAAATAACCCATTTAAAAATAAGTATTAAAATTTTAAAATAAACAATAGTATCCAATTCATATAGGCAAGGTGCCTGGCAGCGGTTGGAGATTGAGGGCTGAAGATCGAGCTCAGTGGCTTGCCATTGGAGAGATCTATGTCCAGCAGTGGACGAGAAAAGGATGATGATGATGATCCAGTTCATCCAAAATTTGTTTTAGTTTTTTTGAATCTACGCATATTATGATGTGCAAATTAGTTTTCGCCCGCGTATGAGGAGAAGGGAGGAGGAGAGGGGGGTGGGGTCAGGTGTTGATTAGTAATATAACAAATATAATTATTATTTATCATAACTCCTACTCTTGGTCTTGTTTACATTTATAAATTAATTATTATATTACAAATAGGAACTATATATCTAACATTGTGTGGGTTTTTTAAATGGGTGGACGACATTCCGATCACTTAATTAATTTTTTGTTTGTAAATAATATTATAACATTAAAAGTAAAAATACAACATAGTGATTGTATAATAAAATATGTGCATTGGTCGTGTATGTGATACAGCATGGTGTTAACTATATTATATATCTAATTATAAAAAAATCAATTAGAACATTATATTAATTCTTTTTTCTTACAAAGTTTTATAAACAAGTTTTGATTACTATATAAAGTGCTTCTAAAGTAAATATTCAGAAACATTACAATAATATAATTAAATGTTACTCCTTGTATACCAAATACAGCGTAATAACTAAGCGATGACATGAAATCGTTTGTTATAATCAATGTTATGGATTTTTCTCTAATCTAATGATACGCGCGAACAATATATTTCACAACAAGTACTGCCATCTATTGAACGTCGACGCAAAGCGTTGCCAAGCAAAGCTTAGCGAACATGTATACGAACCATTGCTTGTTATGGTAGAGCGCCATCTAGCGTCATATAGTTGTAACCAAGCAAGCAAGGCTTTTAGCGATAGTTCGATAACTGACGACTTACCATAATCGTCTGCTAGAGTTTGCGTGGACAAATAAAATATTTAAATCATTTATTCAACATAATTATAGACGTGACGATATTTATTCACGTCAATTTAATGTAGATTTTATTACACAGATGGCGCCACTAGTATACTAGTTAAAAAATAATCTGAAAAAGTCTTAACGGATTTTGACCATTTATTGTATGTGATTTTTAAACTATCAGATTTTTGTTAAATAACGAACAATTTTTTATATCTTTATATTAATCTTTTATCCATAATTGATTATTTCAAAACATAGTAATAAAGGTCGGTTTCTTTGATCTATTTATATTACTTATTTTATTACGATCAATTTGCATTTACGATTATTGGATGTGTCATATGTGACATTGAAATAGTTAGCGCATTGAAAATGTATTTCTTCTACGTATACCTTCTAATTATTAAATAATATATGATTTCTGGAAAGATGAATAATGTCCGCAAGCGAATTACACACCTAATAACAAAACATTGGAGATCATTTTTGCCCTAAGCATTTCCATTGTAGTCGAAACAGTTGAGAAATTAGCTGAAGCTGTCATTGTCAGTAAACGGTTAATAACATACGACATTACCAACAAATATTGTATTGGTAGTGATTAGTAAAACAGCTGCGTCTTCTTCTTTCAAATGTCATATCAATGATTATAGAAAGAGATAAATCATTGTTTAACTAGACAGCCGCTAAACAGCCTTTATAAGTAAGGCCGATAATGTTTAGACTAATGATAACATTAAGAAATCTTATCTATTTAATAGTGATATAATTATATACAGTGGCGTAACTAATCGGAATCCAGTTTGGCGCCTTTCAATCGATTAATGCTGTCGGCTTTTTGTTCCTCGCAAATATGTTTTGAAATATAAAAAGTATACATTAGATATTTAAAAAATTAAATTGAAAAATACGCGCCTTTTTAGGATTTTATTTTATATTTACACTAAATAATGATAAATGGCGTAATGAAAATATTTCAGTTTAAGTTATATATAAATTATTAAAGATTTAAAACTAAAAGGCATCACACTAAACCCACGACCACTTGACCATGATCCATATTCACCAATGAACGTAACGTAACAATATCTTCCACCCTTTTCAAGGCTTCACCGGCTGTTACATAAGGGTGCGCGGGCGTTGTGTGGGCGGAACATATGTTCCGTGACCTTGCTACCCACCCTCGCTCGAAAGGTCAGTACGCAGTAAGCACAAGCAACGTGACGTCATTTCCGAATTATTTAGAAAGTTGGAACTGTTCAGTCACTTAAAGTCAATAGTTTCTTAAAGATTTAGCATGATATTCCAGATTCAAGGTTACTAAATAATATTTCAAATAAACAGTACTTAACCCTTGTTTGTTATTGTTTATATGTATTCATAATCATACTTTGTTATTACGCCATTGTCTTGTTATTTACTAAATAATTAAAAACTATTAAAATTTCTCATGACGGTTATGACACAAAATTTATCTCGAACAAGATGTAGTAAATTTAAATAATATAATTCTTCTCATCCACGTAATTTTGAGCAAATATTTGAAACGTATAATACGCATCTGGTATTGTTTTAACAAACAGCGGCGCACGCGCACCGGCCGTCGACCCGCGTCCGAACTAACAATGTTTCAACGGTTAACTGTAAGACTGTTTTGGACAATAATTATATTTTAATAAAACTATTTAAAAATGCAATAATTCAATTCAATGACTTCGTTTAGACAACAGGGCACAGATTATATCCCAAAGTGAAATGTCAATTAGGTCTTATAAGTAGGAGTATTACTAATGGAGGGTAGTCAAGGAACTTTTAGTGTTTATTATCTACATATATAAATATATAAAATTCAAATACAAATTTAACGGCCATTAAATTACACCATACAATGAAAATAAGGGGCTCAATATTAAAAAGATATCAATATTGGAAGTTACATTATATGAAGATTTGAGCCAGACATATACTAGGCTCATATTTAATTGGTGCATTGTAGCTTTGCGCAAGTCTGGATAGGTACATTCACTCATCAGATATTTCACCGTCAAACAGCAATACGAAGCATCGTTATGGGTTACGGGAGTGAGTGAGTATAATTACAGACACAAGGGACATAACATCATAGCTCCCAAGGTTGGTGGCGCATTGGCCAAGCAAGAATTGGTTAATATTTCTTATAGTGCCAACCTAATGGCCTTTATAACGGCCAATATATACATCTTTGATTATTACACATTATACGTTAATTAACCAATTCGACCAGTATCGCCTAGAACTTGTGAAACCACTAGCTATCACTATTATAATCGTTATATCTTAATTATCTAATCATTAATGGAATATTATGACATACTATAGATTACTTGTTTTTTTTTTAAAATTAATTGTAGGAAGACGAATTGATATGAATCTGATATAGATCTTTTCAGATAGATAGACAGATATATTTTCCTTATAATGTCGTCTTTTATATGTTTATTAAGTTACATTTGCAATATGGCGTGTATTGTTAAATATATATAACATTACAGCTTCTAAATGTCCCAATTTAGAGCTAACGATAAATCCTCTCATTTTAGGAGGATGGCTGGGAGTTTATCACACGATACTTCGATGCGAGTTGATTTGTCAGTATTTGTCCTATCCAACAAGCAATCCAAATTAAGCTCTTGTAAATTCAAAGGTGCTTGGAATTAAGCTCGGAATCATCGGTTACGTGGACTAACCATTAGAAGATTTGACAATATTTATGTTTAACTGAATAAATAGTAAATTGCAGTTATTATAAAACTAAAAATAACAAAAAGTGAACCTGAGAACGAGGCAAAATTAAACTTTATTTGAATTGCATAAAGCACAATTTTCATTGACAAGACAAAAATAATTCCCTTAAGATAGTTTTGAACTATCTGATCTGAGACAACTTCGCAATACATTGCATAAACGATCGCAAGTAATCTATGAATAAACATATCTGTATTATTTTACATGACATCACTTATAAGGATCTATGAGTATACAGAGTGCTTCAAAAATGTTCAAATATTATTACAAAAAAAATAAAAAATTTAGCTGCATACAAATAAATTTTGACAGTATTATTTTTACATTTTAAGCAAATATATTGCCATGACTAATTTTAATAAAATATTGTTAAATGGATATTCAATCGATTTCACGTTGCAAAATAACCAATTTGTATGATATCACTATGTTTCGTAGAATCTTTAGTTATCTGTCCCAAATAATAAAAGTATTATAGCTCAAGTTACCATTCAACCAAAGCCCTAAAAAGGGGATAAGGGCAAGCGAACGAAGGTTTGAAACAAAATACTGCGTTTAAAAAAAAAAACTACTAAATTTCCAAACATTCCATGTTAAGTAATTTCTTCTCACATTTATAAACTGGAGTAAAAAAACCAGTGTTGTTTATAGTTAAATATTATTTTAAAACTTTGGGTAAAAACTATTTATAAGTAGTATTTTTTTTTGTTTAGCTAAACTATCTAGGCACAACTAGTGACTACAATTCAAAAAAGTTTTTAGTCCTATCAATTTTAAAATAAGAATTCAATTCCTGTTCATGTTTCGGTTTACGGCAAAATCGTGCGTCGAGTGCGGTTACCGTCTATGAAGTGGTAACGGTAACAAAAGTTTTCCTGCATGTGTTTAGTCTCCGGAAGGAAATAAACGCTTTGTAATATAATAAAGTAAGAATAATATGAAGTTCAATCAATATCGTACTTCATAGATCGATGGGTTATGATATCTAAGATAATATGTCCCTTGTGTAAGAACAACAATACAAATACAAAGTATTGCTAATTAGACTACCAAATACTAGACTTCTTACTATTTATCATGCCAAGATAAGTTTAGTAAGTAGGAATTAACCAAATGATTTCGTTTTTTTTTAAAATATTATACTAATAATAATGAGAATAATAATAAATGTCTAAAATATAAGATGAAGACAAGAACATAAGATGAATTTTTTTTTCATCAATAAGTGAAAAGAAATATCTAAAAAGACTTAGTTAGCATTTATGTTGCAACATGAACTTAGTTAAGTGTTTGCAACAATGCAGATATTATAATATCCAACGACACTTCGCATTAAGGAATTATTCATAGGACGACGCTAGATGCATCTCAATTATTTTCGAGTTGCTGTTAGCCAAGAAGTCCAAGGTCGCAAACTTGGAGCTTTACCAGGCCACTTGGAATTGCTAAGTGTCGAGGATAAGTACCTAATAAAAGCCATTTAAACTGCAATAATAATGGCCTTTCGATGTAAAGAAAAATGAAAATCATATTCAAGAAAGAAAGGTTACATGACATCAGCATATAATGGAATGTTTAAGCCAAAACCTATAAACAAATTATATTAACAGACCTCATTGAAATATATGACATATAGACAAAATACAAACAATGCTAATTATAAATTAAAAAAAAAACACATTAGTATGAACAACCACATTATATTGTAAATAAATAATTTACTTTAACATACAAACTTGCAGATCGTAATATTTCCATTTTGGAACTGACATTTTGGACACATTTATTAAATCTCGTTTGCAATTCATATCAATGCATCCCACAGCTCTCAACCTTTAAACGGCCACCCGTCAACTCTCATTCGACCTTGCAGAAAGCTGATATATCACATCCTGATAACACACTGTATAAAGCCTTATATGGATACGAGTAAGTGTGCCAGACTCTCAGCCCACGCGCTCTTTCAATACCATATTAATAGATCATTATTTTTTATCGTTCACCGGCCGAGTGACGGTTTTCTGTAGGTTACTTGGTAATTGCGAAAAGGAACCGCGCAATATGTACTGAATTTAATTTGGTTTTTACTTTTAGTTCGTTCGTTCGTTTAAGGGCAAGTTGAGTCAATGATATCCAGATATGTTCATGCGGCTCTAAGGTTGGTCAAGCTGGTACTTGCAATTAGCTCATTATTAGTATCTTAAACTCGCAATTTAAACTGATATGATATTGGTATAAGGTTCCCTGTTTCAGATTAGAGGCGAATATATAAGAGAATAACTGACTGACGTATCAACGCATAAATAACCTAAACTACTGGAGCTAGCAACATCAATATATACATAAGGGTTCCTTTTACACTGCAGGTTAACACTAAAAAAGATTTTTAATTAATCCGAAAATCCGTAAATATATAAGTTTACACGAAAATCCCTTATTTTTGAAGAAATAGGTATTGATATTGACGCGAGCGAAGTCGTGGGTAAAACGCTTGTTGACAATAATATTACTTTATCCAATTAAAGAACAACGATGATAGTAGTCGTATCATCGCAGTTCGATTAATTAGATCGCAAATGAAGAAGCACTCCAATTACTTTCCACGAGTTCAGATTCCATGTTCCTTTTTCAAAACCTTTCTTGAAGATTACAACTATTGTACAGCGTTTGAATCCCTGCATGTAAGAAAATTATCTGCATGATAATATATTGATGTACATACAACAGATCACAAGACCCGAGGTACTAATGTATCGAATATTGGATTTGATGTCCGTTGCCGACATACGGAGATTACATATCGATTCGAATTACACCAAAATCAAAACTCAAATGGTATCGTAATGTTTTTAGATAAGTTAACAAGTTAAATATTGTATTCATTATTATTGGTAAAGATAATTCAAATACGGAGGAGAAATTATTGAATTGGCAACGACTTCTAACAAAATGTGCCAAAGCTAATAAAATTAGTGTGTAATTTTTCAAAATAACTTAAAGCTAAAATATAGACTTCAATACTCGCGTTCCTCAATTTGCACGTGATATGTTATGATGGCGATGGTTATACTTGTTCTATTAAATGTCAGACGCGTGTCTTCCTGGTACACGACTGTCTTTTCTTATAAAAGCTCATTGTAACTATACATGTGCATACAATTCTAGACAACTTAATACCAAGAAACAGGTTCTCAAGCCGATTTCCTTATTATAAATTCTACAGACATCCAATTCAATTGCACCGGAACAATACCGTGATTAGAAAGAGACGGATGAACATGACGTAATACAAAGAAACGAGAGGGAAAGTGAACTTTTAGTTCGTAGTCTGATATATGACATTTATATAAGAGGCTTGACATTTTTGGTAATCAGACAAAGAGAGTGCATAAAAGGACTGTTCTTAGCCAACCAAGATTACTTTGAATGACATTTCAAAACAAGAAGAGGAGACAAATTAATCAAATCAGAGGAATTAAGTAATAAAGATGCTAAATACAAACAGTTCTTAGACAAAGTCACATATTGGTGGAGTATTTCGTTTGAAGAAAAGGCTCGGAAATATTATATGCATCGATATATCCCGTGATCACCATTTGACGTAGTGAACTAAATAATTTAAACGAAAGCTATATGATTACGAATATAGTACTTTAACAATTGTCCTCATTTTTTTCTTTAATTATAGTCTATAAAGGTAATATTAATGAAAAATTCTCTGAACCTAACACAAAGCGATAATCGTTAAATTTAAGCATGCGAAAAATAACATTCTGCAACTGGTTCATAAACACGACTTTTGCTATTTTAATATATACAGCAGATGCAAAATAAAAACAAAACCAACTCCGTAACTGTATTAACATCGTGAAGACTTGCAAAAAATAGCATAAGTCACCACCGGTAATTATTCTTGCAAAGGTCAATATATCAAGGTCGATACGTGTAATGCGACTGCGTACAAACACGGTGTTTTCGTCACTTCATTTGATATGAATGTAAGACATGTATGTCATGGTGACATATAAGGCTATTATACAATATACGACCTATTTTTATGAACAGGTAAATCTGTACAAATAATGATATCATCCAAAACATTTAATGTAACCAAACGTAACTAAACTGTCAAGGACGTTATTATCTAGTACAATCTAAAATATAATATAAATAAACAACGACAATGAGTGTTGCAATTATTGCATTAATTTAACAGTTAAATTCTGTGATCAGAACAAGAAGACTGGATTTAGAAATAACAACGCCAGCTTAACGTAAAATTCTACATAATCATGGGTAATGATTCATTTTTAAGCAATCATAATTCCTATAAACTGGATACTGAATAACAAGAATGTTCATTACCAATTAAAATAGTACACGCCAGTAGAATGTTACGAAATTAGTATTTGAGAGCAAGTAATTTTGCTTAAACCAGACAAGATACAGTATCCATTAGTAAAATGTAAGAAAATGAAAGTAAACATCTTAAAATAATTAATTATACTAAGTTTTAACGATTTTATTCTACTTACATAAACGAAAAAAATTATGTAAGTTTAGGAATTTTATGAAAATTTCATCATTCATTATTTTAATTTAAATGATTACGTATATTGATATAATTATATATATTTTTTACTTTTAAATATTTCGAATCTCGAGATAAACTTACAATTATTAGAGTGGACAATTTTTGTCTGAGAGTGAATTTAGAATACACGAATACTCTACCGTAAAGCGAGCCATCTCATTCTAACATTGTTTTTTTTTTTTGGAAATAGGTTCAACCGTGTATCAAAGCTTTAAATTAAACATCGCTATAATTACATCTTGAAATATTCAACATTAATATATTCTTCTTATAGACGTTAGTTAGCCGATAATTAGGTGAGCAATGCTGTGTCTTCTTCTTTCGTATGTCAAACCAATAATGACAGAAAGAGAGAAATAGAAGAAGAAAGAAGAGAGAGTATTTAACTAAACAGCCGCTAAGCAACGTTTATATAAGTAAGGCCTGAGTATTGTAACTAGATCCGTCTAAAATCTAAATTAAGAATCTAAAATTGCTTATTATCATTTTCTTTAATTATGTCTATACTCTTCAAACTAAATGAGATTTATAATACAAAGTTTAATTCCTAGTTTCCACGTCATAATGAGAAATGATCTAAAAAAACGAAAGCTAATGAATTGTTCAACAAAAATGAAATAATATTATTGAATAAATAGAATATGGCACTGACCTGGAAATGCAGGATGATGGTCCATATGAGTCCCAGTGTAAGTTTCGGGTTCCCGTCCACGATGTCTTCGGCCCTGATGTTAACGAGCTTGATCTTCTTGTACCTGAGGAAGTCCAGCGCCATTTGGACGTTCTGCAGCATGTGGAAGCGCATACGACCTCGCTCACGCGGCTGGAAAGAGAAGTCAGTTTATTTAGTATTTATCGCATTTCATTTAAGATTCGATCAATCAGTCAAGGTCAAATACATGTAAGCTCTTAGAAATATATCCGTATCTATACATATTTAAATATATATTATCTTCTAATTATACTTAACAGGATATTAATTTACCATAGGATTCAATAAGACGTTAGTAAGTTAAAATTTAGCTATCTAAACTTTTTCTATTCTTTATGTTACTATTACTAATCGATTAACATTTTTTTGCGTTTCAAAATAATATAAGGTCAAGTTTTTGTCATTTGAAAATACCTATTTATATTAAAAAAAATATCGTTTATATCATTTGAATACAATTATTACTATACAGATTAGTTATTGTTTTATTAGAATAAAATGTCACCGGTTCAAGGAAGATACTATATGGTTTAACTATAGAATATGTTTATGTTTTTCGTATCATAATAGCTTCCGTTGCAATTAAATCAAATTGTTATTGTCAGTCAGGAAAAAAAATACCTACTATATTAAGTCTGTATAATATCTAAAGAAATATTTTATAGTCTAGGAAACAAAATAATAATATCATAATAAGGATTTGTCTATATTTTAAATTTTTTACATCCGCATTCGTATAAAAGAGCCTATAGGTTCTAAATGCTCTAAACCCACGGCTGGGCTTAACCCACCTCTCTTTTGAGTGAGTGAGGAGACAGTGTGGTCTCACTGACACGCATTGGAGACCACGTTTGATTAACGAAAATGTAATTGTTTCATTCGACACATACAGGAGATTAATCTTAATCAAATTAAGCATATAAAATTTCAGTGGTACTAGCTGGGTTTTGAACCCGCGATCATCAGTTAATACACACAAACTAACCACTGAGGCAAGTCGTCTCTTTTTTAACACGTATTATATGTAGTTATGTATATCACCTCGCCTATTAACATCTGTAATGATAGCTATCTAGAAATAATCGGTTTCAATAAACGCTACAATCAATCATATTAGCTCAGTAAGTGAACTAAGTACTAGGATTATTAATGCCCCACTGGCAATCAATGTTCCGTGTAATAGTATTGCACACGTGCATTAAACTTTATTTGAGTGCAAATATCTTAATAATAAAATATTCAACGCGTATTATAATAGAGTTAACTATAAGTTATATCATTACTTTTTTATAATTATTATTAAGCCTGAAGTCTTGTTTATATATGTATGTATAGGTTTTGTTACGTAATTAATAATCGTATAAAAATTAAATAATCTTGTTTCAAAACTCAAACGCGAAAGCACCCAGTGTGTACTGACGTTTCATGACTCGACAAAATATACGTATATAGTATATATTATATAATATAATACAAGCATATGTACATACATTTTTATATATCACACTAAAGTTGTTGAGAATGAATTCATTTTAAAAATAATTTATAAAACATGCCTTCGATTCGATTTGAAACAACATCAATTAAAAATAAAGGCAATACACACAATTTGTTCTTTTTTTAAATTTGAAAACTCGAGTTAATATAGTTTTCATTTATCAATATTGACTCTCAACTACAAACTACATTATATATTTGTTCACTAAAATAAATAAGTTCCTATATAAGGGCCTACACCTACGTCTATGATACTGATCAATGCTTCAAAAAGAAATATGACGTATTGCAAACGTGATGAAGACATGTACTACGTACTTACGCTTGCACGTTTAAAGGTTCATGATTTGCGCGTTTCGACAATGTATAAAAATCACTGCTCTAGCCAAGTTTCATTGTTCGACACACGTAGAAATGCAATTGTTTATGTTATATAAATTCGTCTTGGAATACGTCTCGATAAAGAATTTAAACGATATAATTTAAACTAGTTTCACTATATGTGGCTATGAAAAACTATCAAAGTTTTAAAAGACTATATACAACTATAAATGCTACTACTTTTATTGTATTTATCGTATACTACTTCTGATTCAAGAGCCTTACTTCAAAATTCGAAGCTCTAGTCCGAGAGGCAAACGTCTTCTTTTGGTTTCAATCTCAGAAGATAATCAAGACAGGCAGTTCAATTGCGTATTTTACTCGTTGAAAGTCGTTTTTAACTGCGTAAATAATTTTCTCGTTATTCGGTGTTTCGTCATATGATGTTAATGTATCAATAATTAAATGCTCATACGCTGATGTTTAGAAAACTTTGAAATTATAAAATGTATTTAATTGACGGTACCGTTTTGTGCAACATGTGTGTCTTTGTAGGATGGTACCTATCACATATTCTATCGCGATACAGCTATACTTAGTACTTTTTTGTTCTCGTTGAAAGGTTGAGTGAGCCAGTGAAAGTACAGAAAAACATAACATCTTAGTTCCCAGGGTTGGTGGCGCATTGGCGATATAAGAATGGTTAATATTTCTTACAGCGCCAGTGTCTATGGGCGGTGATGACCACTCACAATCAGGTGGCCCATTTGCTAATGCTATTTAATAAAATTTGAATTATAACGTTAATACCATTAATGCCCTTAACCTACATTAACCCCGATACATCTGCGGAAGGGTGATAGCGGTATCGCTTCCACGCCACACCTGCTTTAATTTATTACGTTCGCCACCATGTTGTTAACTTAACCAGCTGTTACTTGAACTAGATAATATCGAGAGCTCGATACATTTTTTTCTAAAAGGTCGATTGTTTCAGTATTGCTAATAAGGTTTACTCGAAGGGCAAATTTAAAATATTCGTGTCTGGAATAGGTATAAGTTATACTTTTGTCCTAAACATTTCACACCTTCAGTTTTTTTAGTCAATTTACCGAATTCGAGGTCAAACCGATTTAACATTGGTCGATGACAGCCGACGACGCAATAAGCGACCAATAAGCATTCAACATTTAGTTAAGATTAGTAAATCTGAATTTGATCATAACATCAGCAGCAGTTCGGTTTTTTTAAATATCTTAATATTGTCTAATACTCGTAGTAATTAGATAATTACCTTATCTGTGTATGAACAACATAGAATTATTACGAAGATTTCATTATGTTCTTTAATTAATTGTTACGAAAAAAAAATTACATACAGAACAAAACACTAACGAAAAACTTGAAATTAAAATGATCAAACATAAGTTTTCGCAATGGACGTTAAAATCATTTTTAAAGAGTGAGTTCTTCCTAAATCTACGTGAGAATTTTAGAGTCCTACGTTGAGCTCTTAATATTTACATAATTTATAAATAAAGTTTAATATTTAATCAGAAACTGAATAGACTATAGTGTACAACAACATGAAACAAGAAGTGTTTTTATTTTTAAATTACCATAACTATTGACTCGTGTAAAATGTTTTATCGAGTAAACAAACGCAAAAACTAACATGTTATTGAACATATTAATGAGAGAAGAAGAAAAAAACTTGTATACACCAAGGATACAACAGTATTTTCCGGATTCGTTATGAATTCAATGTTTTTTAGATAATTAATTATTGGAGTTATACTGCTGTACTGTTAAAAATAAACGTTACTAATACTAATAGTAATAATCCTGTTATTGTTTTTCGTTTAGGCACTCGAATACTATCATAATCATAAATCAAGCATTTACAAAAATAAATAAAACGAATGTTCTTCTAAAAAAAAAAAACTATAGAAATGAAATTGGAATTTCTATAAGTACCGGTATCAATTATATCAAAGTCTAAATATTGCCACAAAATAATACTAAAAACTGCACAGTAAGATGTTCCCAGTAATGTCACCTACAATAAAGTGGGAACTATACATAAGGATAGGACACAGAAATTATCAATTAGCTACTCTCAATTCGTAAACGTGATCTAAGCTTGAATACTTTATAATTCAGAAAATCCTGACTAACTGAATAAAAATACTTAGACAGACAGACGCACTCGGAAGATTTTCTTCGAAGTCATATTCTGAGAATTAAAGCTAATTTAGCAGTATTGTCAGTGAAAAGTGTTAGACGAAAAAACTTATTTCGTCACTGATATGAAAAGTATACGAGATTACGAAACAAGACGGTCGGTTACGAAATATTTAAAGATAAAAATGTATACTTACGAGGTGTTCGCCAGATAGCACCTCCAGCAGTGAGATGAGATTGAGGCCATCTCGCAGATCTTCGAACAGATCATTCACGTGACGGTTCACCTGTAAATACGATTAATATAAAATAATGCATTATAAGATGGTCCCTAGTTCATAACCAGATAACCTATTTGAATTTAGATAACGCTTTTCCAAATTTCATTAGCGTTATTCAATTGGATAATTAATACTTTGTAACATTTGAGTAATTTATCTAGTATTAATGAATAGCCATGATGGTTTTTTTTTATAACGGACTCCTCTACAACGGTATGACAACATACATGTATGCAGTCAATTAAGAAATTTACATTACTAAGATTCACAGTTGACCGATTAGGTCACATTTGTGGATGTAACTAAACATAGAATTTCCGATTAGATATTCCACTAGAAAACATAAAAATTAAATGCTCTAAATTATTTTCAAAATATCTAATATTTAATAAATTAAACTACAAAAACAACGCTCATGCAACAAAAAGTACAAAATGAAACACGAAAATAAAAAAGTAAGTTAATTAAGAAAAAAGTCTTCATCAATTCAGGCAAATCAAACTGTTACGATTTTGAATTAAATGTTAATTCAATACACGGACTGATATATAACAACACTGATATCAGCTGACAAACTATAAACAAATAATTCGAAAGAAAAAGATAAAATCCTATAACGTACCATTCAAGCATCTTTTTGTTGATGCACAAAAATTTGTAAATACATAGATGAAACGAGTTACTTAAAGTTAATGATAATGTTATACATAATGTTATAACTGAGGAAATTAAAGTTATTCCGAATCTAACAACAATTGCGAAATCATGATATCTTATTAATAATATCATAACAACAAATAGTAACAATACACAACTTACACAAAAGCTAAAAATTAAAAAATAAAATTAAAATGAATATAATCGTTAACTTTTAAAAATATAATCATGCTCAAATTAAAATATTCAAAAATAGCGTAACTAACAAATTATTAATACAATAAAAATAATGCATCAAGAACGAATCTAAAACATAAAAGAGGCGTATAAGACTCCAAAAAAAAGCGTG
Organism: Nymphalis urticae; assembly: GCA_905147175.2. Classification (NCBI taxonomy): domain Eukaryota; kingdom Metazoa; phylum Arthropoda; class Insecta; order Lepidoptera; family Nymphalidae; genus Nymphalis; species Nymphalis urticae. The sequence goes on from LR990007.1 coordinate 2,798,947, forward strand.
TAACTTACGACAATCCAGTTACTTTGTATGCCAAAAAGAAAGCTAAAGGAAACGAAGCATATGAATCATTTTTGAAATTTTTTTTTTAAGGAGTCTTGATCATCTACAGCAAAACAACATCGAAACGTTCTCAATCACAACTTACTTGTTGGGGCGGACAACATGGTTGATTATTGACAATCTCGCACACGTGTAGACGTGTGTATGTCTGTCCGAGCAGCGTGAAATATGCAAAAACCTGGATAAGATATGCAAATGTACCTAATCATACTTACTAATCATACATACACGTAAGTATGTACTGTTTTTGTTGATATTTTAACAAAGTTCTAGGATTAGAGTCTGTCTTTAACTAACTTTATAGTATAATATTTTAAAATCTATATTCGTTATAAAATATTTCTTATTATAACATCGAGCAATACAAAAACTAGGTGTTGTAATGGAAACAAACATATGACTAAATAATTCTAATATTTGCATATCCGTAATAAATACGTTACATGTAAACGGACTAACGATACCTTTCAATTATATGGACAAATAAATACTACTATAACAGAATTACACATATAAAAATATCAAAAAAAGAAATAATTAAAAAAAATTAAACATGCTAAACAAATAAATGTATATGATGCTATGAGCGTCAACTCATGAATGTAATAATAGATCATCAAATATGACATCATTGTGAAATCCCAAAATGTTTATAACGAAGAAGATGAAAAACAAAATCAACCGATATATAATATATAAGAAAATCAAAACAATTGTATCAGAATGAGATAATTATGAGGATATAGCTAAAAATGATGGCTAACTACAAACTGAAAATTATGAAACCAACAAGTGTATGTACACACCTTCACATACTTCCAATGCTGCTCCCAGTCCGAATGAAGAGCGATGAGAAATCAAACAAATGGAATTTTTTCTTTACATTAAATAATACTAAATACATTGCTTATTTTCTAATATTGAAAACACACATATTTGCTTATGGTTTTACTGTAGATTTTGTTCATTAATACTAATAGTACACGTGTCTTGACGGGCAGATTTAAGTTAGATCTCTTTGCACTTTCTCATCTCATTAAAAACTGTTTTTTGTTGAGGCGGTAATAATCGCCATCTCGTTATTGCTTCCTCGTAATTTAAATTATTTACTCTAGCGGTAATTCATAAAACCATCAGACTATCCCATTAATATTATAAAATTAGAATCAAATATTATTGGTCAATCACGTCTAAGTGACTGAAAGAAATCCTGAACGCACGGTAGTTAGTGCTTTTAATTCTGGAGAATATTTGCAGCTGCCACAATTATGCGCAATAAAAAGCAGACGACGCAATATATATAATTCGAAAATCAATTAATCTTTTCAAACAGAATTACACGATCACATTTGTATCGGACTCGTAATGAGCTTCTTGATTAAGATTTTACATAAAGGACTTCATACATGGACATAGAACTAAGAATAATATATCTTTTAAACTTTATTTCCGAACACATAGGAACTATAATTGTAAGAGGTCTTTTGACGTCGTTCAGTTTATCTAACGGTCGAGAAACAGGATTACCGCGCAGGAATGTCCATGACTCATTGTATATGATTAATAACTGCCATTAGTACGGCACACACCAAATTCTTATATTGGATTTAAGTACTTATCTTGTACATGTTAAGGGTGAAATTGAAGTACTCTTCTCAAATTTTGATCACCGTACAAATCTCATCAGACATGCTCTCAGATAGCATAACATTAAACTGATGATTAATTTCTCTCTTTGAGAGTTATATCATGATGCCTTAAGAGGGCGATAACTTTTATTTGCTTGCATAGACTTGTGATGCATTCTTAACTTAACCAAACTATATTTATTCTTACTATGAATTTCATTTTTTAATTTCATTATTATTACATTAAATCAAATCAAAATGTTTATTAAACAAAGAATTAAACTTTTTTAGGTGATTGTTAAAAATTTACCAGGCTGTTGAAGTCTTATTAAAATAATTCTTTTTGTATTATCTATATCAAAAACGTAATCAGAAAGACGACTCTCGATAGATCGCTAGAATATTATCGAATCATAAAAAACGTATTGATGCTGTGTCTGTCTTGTAAGTATTTTTAGTATCGCTATAAATGGGGATTCTTTGGGACTTCTTGATTGTACTGGAGTTGGTTTACTGGTGGTAGGGCTTTGTGCAAGCTCGTCTGGGTAGGTACCACCCACTCATCAGATATTCTACCGCCAAACAGCAGTATTTGGTATTGTCGTGTTCCGGTTTGAACCAGTGTAATTACAAGGGACATAAAATCTTAGGTCCCAAGGTTGGCGGCGCATTGGCGATATAAGCGATGGTTAACATTTCTACAGAGCCAATGTCTAAGGGCGTTTGGTGACCACTTACCATCAGGTGGTCCATATGCTCGTCCGCCTTCCTATTTTATATTAAAAAAAATAACAGTAACGGAACTAAGGAATATTTTTTCAAACTTGCGCCATCAACTGTGGGCGAAAAGTATCGTGTCATCGTGATCTGCTACCTGATATGGTGCTGAATCGTCGCCAGTGGTCCATCCATCGGAAATTAAAATAACACCCACTTTATTAAATGTCAGTTACGTCATGGGCGAGTGTATGGCTTTAGATGTATTTTTATTTTGTATAAAAAATAATTTTTCATTACTAAATTGTGTTATAAGTTTAAAAATTAAAAAAAATGAACTACTATTATATAACAACGTAAGTAAATAAACGTGCTTCACTTCTCATCTATCACTTCACTTACAACACCACAAAACAAATCCGATTACAAATACTTTAAAGATTCACATTAATGTCAACGCCTTCATACTTTTCTGCTTATTTTCTTTTCTCAAGAGAAATCTAATTTATAACAAATGACCAGTAAGTCTCATAATCCTTTTGATATTAATTTAAACCATCTTGTCACATGCATTTCCCAACTCACAACGAAAGGCGCATTGAGTATTATCTCCATGAGTAAGCCGGGTCATGTAACCAAAACATCCTGAGATGCCTGCAACGTGCGTCATCCAAAGCCTTCGTCATCCTTTGTGTGGGTCTTAAGCAAGATGTTGATATACGATACTGTAAGAATGGGAATTCGATTGGTCCCATTTGCATGCTTGCATTTTCAATAGTCTAGTCATGATTGTTACGCAACAGACAATTATTCTACATTTTTAAATATTCTTATTGACTCCAAAATCTTAATAAATCGAAACATTAATTTCATTACATACAACCATAATTTTTTTCGTAATTTTAATATAAGTCATAACTGGTTAATAAATCTGTAAAAGTAGTTTCTAGTGTTCAATTATTTATTTTCGGTGGGGCGAAAACTACCGTTTACAATTGGGCCTGTATGGGTAATGTAACAAATTATAAAATATGACCACTCCCCTTGTCCATTTAAGAGAAATTACACAAACCATAACGGACATTCCACATCCTTTACTTTCACAGGATAAAGAAACCTTTGTCTGGATCATTTATAAACAAAATCTTTGTTATTAAAACATGTGTTAATAATACAGTTGCAATAATTCAAAAGGATATGAAATGTGAACCAATTGCAAATAACAGTTTTGAATCGAATTTTAATAAACAGGATTCGATTGTTGTTAATCGTGATATGCCACTTGCGTAGAACAATATTGCATTTATTCTAATATTATTTTTTCTATCAGGGCTGACACTTGATGATTATACTGATAGCTATAGAAAATCTTATATTCTTGATGGTTGGTACGTAGGTACCCACTCATTACATATCCTAACGCCGAAGAAAAATATTTCGTATTGATGTGAGCCAGTATACCTACAAGCACAAGGGACATAGAATCTTAGTTCCCAATGTTGGTGATGAATTGCCAACTCCAATGTAAACGTTGGTGATCACTTACCACTATGTGGCGTTGGCAAATTGCGTTTCCGCTACAACATCATATAGAAAAGCAGATGAAATGTTAAAACTGAAAACCTACAGTTTTAAAATTCTCAGACTTTATGTTTAAAGTATTTCGGTATCAATGTTTACAGTAAAAAGAGGAATCACATTTGTCCGTATAAGAGCGACCAACAAAGCATTATGAATCAAATATATTTACAAATATTGGACAAAGGAATCCATTATTTACTCGACTCTGCTTTTGTCCATTCTACCTTGAGACTTTGGATCCTTTGTAAACAAACATTGATTGTAATGCAATTAGATATACGAGAAAAACAATTTTAAGATATAACTGTAGCCCACTTTTAGGACATAGCAAGTAAAAAAAAAATTATATCAGCAACGGTCAATTGTTTTATTTATCTTGACACTACGTCTGAAATTTGAGCTTCACTTAGTGGAATTAGTTGAAGAAATTTCATTCATAAATTATACGGTAACAAACATATTCGAAAACTAATCGATATCATTTAGAAACTATGTGAGACGAGCTCATCAATATTCTATGCTCACGAGTCAATTCACGATCGACATTACATTAATAATTTTTGTTTGACACTAATGTCAACGCTGTCAATCCATGGGACACGATTCTATTACAAAATAGGGGAAATGTTGGGGAATTCTATAGACGTCAAGGATGACTCGAGACTCGTACGAAGTGAAATGATGTCATTGAATACCATCAAGGAATCATTGAGTTCTTAGAACGAACACAATAGTCGAATCTTAAAATTCATAGATTTTCAAACAATTTCTGATAAAAGTAAACGAGTTTTATTATTATCAATTGCAAAAAAAATATCTGTCTCGTTGATCTAGTATCTAGCTTATACCACTGAGGAGAGCTCCGCCGAGTCACGAGCGGAGCACAGCACGAGAGACCGCGGATGGGTTACATTAACACGATCCTGCAGCCTCTCCGATCCGTGCCGAGGACAGTCATCGCAGTGGTTTTAGTGGTGTATCCCATATAACCCAGTTCCTAGTTGTCTAGCTTCTAAGACTGCAGACCCGGACCGAGATCTCTCTTCGAACACCAGGTCGGACCAATCAAAAATTTTGTATCGAGAAAATCTCAATAGAAAATCGGATAATTAGAGAGTAGAGAATGCTGATGGGTTTGTACACTCTTTTGTACTACAACATGTACTAACCATATTCATTATTATAATTTTACGTATTAAAATATAAAGATTAAAGATAAGATAAATAAGTAACAAATTCAAGATACCGATCATAATTAAATACAATAAGATGAAGGCGAATGTTAAGTACATTACAACTTAGTTGGTTGAGTAGCCATCTTGATCATGTCGTTACCAATGAGATGATATCATGGCGCCAGACCAATATGATAACGTTTAAATATTTGCGTTCATATGTTTATGTAAATCATTTATGAGCCAACGGTTTAACAGAACTTTCCCTTGTACTTAAACAAGAACTTCTCGATGTTTCTCTGAATCATTTTTGGATGATAAAATTCCCTGAATGATAATTGAAAAAAATATTTACAATGTATTTTCGAACATTTTCGTTGCTATAGTTATATCTATATTTTTCGAAATGATTAAGTTTTTATATATTAGTATAAGATTCTCTGACAATATAATTACATCTCTATATATACATACATACCATGTACAAAGTTTTACAATGTTATCAAATTTCATATTAAGTCTGTAATTTGGTAAATAGATTTTTCATAAATTCAAATATCGAATGAGAGAGCATGAGAACTTTTTTTTTAAACCATAAGCAAATTATGACATTAATTATAATTATTAATGAATAATTATTCATAGAAACATTAACAAAGTGTTACCTTTTTAAGATGTTTGTTGACCCATTTCGTGAACGTCTTCTTCTGTATCGCGTCCCGCTCATCTGGAATTATAAAGAAGACATGTTAAAAACAAAATATATAGTTTTATTTGTATGTATGTATAATACACGCCAGAATATACATATACACTTCAATCAATACAAGGCTTCATGCAATAACACAAAGTTTTGTTAAAGGGTTCTACGATCAGCGCAATTATTTCCTTCCCAATGTACCACTAAATATAAAAGTAAGTCGTATATGTGAAGTTCAAACTCTTATGCCAATAAACATCATAATAAATCTATAACGTTACCAAATTGCGAAGTCTCGCAAGGTGAATGAACCAGGCCAAATAGACAGCAGACCGATCTAGCGTATTTATAGGCAACTATTTCGGAGCTAAGGTCGTTGCCAAATTATTTGTAGATCGGAAGTATTAGGAACTTATCGTGGAAATGATTATTTATCTAAAGTGCTGACAATTTGCGTCGGTAATCGAAAACTATGTCATAAACAAATATTTCGTGATGAGTCGATGAGTGCTATTTGTCTTTTATCTTTGTAAATATTTGTTTTAGTTCTATGTTATGCAAAGGAATATCATTAAAATTTATTGAAACATTGCAACAATTCGACATGTCCCCATTTCTATTATTACCTCTTTGTCTATCCTTACTACTATTATCTAGTAACTTTTATATTGCTCTATATTGTTTCTTTTGGTAAAATTGATAATCTTATCAACTTTAAGCTAAAATCTTCAGCCAATTGTGTAATGCTTATTGAGTGAAATTCTTGATACGATCTTTCAATTTGCCTTTCGACCATTGCGCCATTTATAATGTGTTTATTAGAGAATTAAGAATTATCAGTGATTTATTTTATAATAATAAGTAATTATTGAAAAGGATCGAGGTCAATGATATTATTTATAATTTTATATAAGTCAAGTATATAGCGTATACACAGACACAGCATTTTTATATGTTCATAAATCCCTCATAAAATGCTCTAATGCTAACCAAATACATGACCACATATCTCATCGAAGGAAGAATTGCATTTACCTTATAATTATTTAATTAAATATCCCATCCTAATTCCGTGGGGTAACAGATCTGATAAGCTGTAGTCATACGTACACACTTGACAGTAAATTATATTATAATATTTCTTATCTAAAGGCAACGACAAGGCAATAAAGGACCTTTATCTCCTGTAGTTCTTGATGAGCATAAGTATTATCAATAAAAAAAAACGATTATCGTCGAACTTCGACCACTGGGCGATCAGTAGGTATTATTAATATACTCAGTAGTGATGCACATCAACTTAAATAAACACAACCTGTAAATATTTACCAAAACGTATTAGCCAAATATTATAAATATAAGACAATAGTCATTTAATCATAACGACATCATTAAGCCGCAATTAATTCAATATTTGCTTACGTTTGATAGAGACAATAAAATCGAGTATATAAGTCACGTCAGCTATTACGCTCCGTGCTGTCACGATCTACACGAAACGTTTGTAACAGTTGTGAATAGTAATATGTAATAATAATAACCGCCTCTATGGTCTATCTATCGGTTAGCTTATAAGGCTCTGAGGACATGGGTTCGAAGCTCAGGTCGGGCTAAAAAACAAATTTAATGTGTTCTCTGTCTAGAAATGCTCAGTAACACGTCAGAGTTTGAAAGGTGGTGTTTACAGTTCCGCGCATTCCTTTCTCAGAAAACACGAGAGCTCACTGGTCCGACGCCTGAACTCTTTCCGGTCGTATCGGATTACCGTCCAATCGGATTATAAGAATAGACTTTTCTACTTACACACACACTTGTGCACTACGTCTCCTAATCAGGCACTCATCAATAATTCTGTAATTATTTTGTATCGCTGTCTTCCCATGTGAATGATGAGCGAGCCAGTTTTAGTACAATCACAAGGGATATAAGATTTGCGTCAATGTTTTGCCCGTATGCATTCTCAAATTTAAAAAAAAAGAACGCTTTCAACCGTACATTTTGAATTACATACATAAACTCGAACGCATCTACATGAGACAATTGTTTTCCCACCGTTCTCCAATTACGTATAAGTGCTTCAGTGATGCAACGAAAGTTGTGTAACAATTTTAAGTATTCAATTACTTTCGAGAAAACATCTAGAAGACTTTTAAAATTACGCTTGAGACATTATTAAAAAACAAACGAAATACACACACACACGTACACAAACATATTTGACAAAAATCAAACTAGAAGGTTGGCCATAAAATATTTGCTCATATAATTTGTTCTATTCAATAAAAAATATCTTAAACAAAATATATACGAAACGAAATAAGAACGACTAAGTACTATGTCTACTCTTTACTAAAGTGTTTAAAGATGCTAATGCTTCGTGGATTGCTACCAATCCGAATTGACAATTCTCTTGAGTTTTAGATCGCCCGTATTAAGGACGAATTTTAAAGATCAGACCCATAGGAGTGAAACTACAACTATAAACATCAACTAATCTAAGAAAGTAAAGGCACGTACAAGAACAGAACTTGGGGACAACGACAGCTGACTCGGGTGCTATAACAGCAACTTGTAGCATTTGACAATGAGCTGAAATTGGTTATTGTTATAATAAGCCAATATTTATGTCTAACTCTTAAAAAAATTTCTATACGAACTTCGCGATTTAAAAGTTTTATATCAAATCATGGCAGCAAATGCAATCTGGTTCTTCCAAATACACCGAAAGTTATGACCGCATTACTGAGACTGGTAATATTTGGCACGATATATCAAGTAGTGAGACCGCTTCCTTAACCGATACTCTTGTGAAGGGGTTCCTTTAATGGGATGTTTAAAAGTAGCAACGGGTAATGCACTTCAATAAGTACACTTTACAGCAGCTGCGTGTACAGTACGTTGCGAAATTTTGAATTAACAAAATTACAGGATTGATTTAAACAGGGAATTTAAAAACTGTAATTCGTAAAACTATGGAATTAGTACAACTAATCCATAGTTTTGCGAATTACTATATCTATCTGGAAATAATAAAGCAACGAATAGAAATGAATGATTTAATTAAAATACAAACGTGCGAAGTCGTGAAGCGGCGACAAAACATTTGTAAGTCTACAACCATAACTGCGCTCATAATATCATCAATAGGCTAAAAGATTTTTTTAGTCACAAGATACACTGCATTAATTTCACTATACAACATAGTTATGTATGGACGTCACAAAAGACCAACTACACTGGATATTCCTATACAAAACCTAATGAACAGCCTAGTTTAATCTGCACTAACTGTACTGATCGGCAAGTGCATAGCCACTTACAGAGTGCAATGCACGGCTCAATTGACATGCTGATTGAATCGATCACGTTTCACCAGTTCACACGATAACAAACGTGTTATTGAGATGGAGATTAAAAAACTGAAAAATTAAGATATCCTATTTTGCACAGATCAGTTTTTGCCTAATTTCCATAATTAGTGTGAAGTTGGAGTTCATTAGAAATCAATGATTGCTGTTCTAGGTCTTCATAAGATTTTAAGAAATATAAAAATTTCGATTTATTTGGAAAATATTTAATTTTTTAACTTGCAAATTGCACGTCGATGTAATTCCGGATTCTAAATACATTGTCCTATATTTTAGGAGTAAAAATCTGAATGCTAATATTTCAGCGATAGGTCGAGAATGAGATATTTGGAATATTGTATACGTGCCAATTCGGTCACTAGCTTGTAGACAGTGTTTATCTTATAGAAAATATTCGTAACGGAGAGAATTATATATTACACAAGTAGACGCATTTTTTCCAAAAACTAGCAAGTATGATCGTAGGATTTCATATAATCATTCGATGTACGAGATCCTAAAAAATACATCATTAATAGAAGATAATATACGTACATAAGCGCAGACAATACCACATACTATATATTTTTATTTCAACCTTAATCATCCGATAATACATTAAATTACCATAAAACAAACTGATATTTATATTGTCGATTTATTCGCCAATATAAAAATATTAAACCGTTGAATGCACGAGATCAAACGTACAAAGGAGAATAAAACCTTTTTGTGTTTATGGTAAGTAAACACTGTCATAAAATAACAGTTATATTTTCGCATTAAATATTTGCAAACATTTTAAAATTTAAATGCGAATCTCATCAATCAATATGGATTAAATTATAACGATTTGATGTTAGCTATAATATTTACATGGAAACTTAAGTTCTTCTATAAACATATATATTACATTATTATGGTGTTAAGTATAAAAGTAGCCTATATTCTTCCTTGGGGTTCAAGCTTGCGTTATATCCAATTTCATTAAAATCGGTTCAATAGTTTGGCTGAAAATATATTTACATTCCTCATACATAATTTGTTTACCTTCGTCTTTGAAATTCCCGTCCTGATATCAATTCCAAAAAAAAAAAAAATTCTTAAAAAATTAAATATGGTTCATATGAATATGGAAATTTAATGTGCTAACACAAATAGCGATTGTATTCAAAACAGCAAACGATCTTTGAGGTAATTTGCAACATCGTTTTCCGACATGACATCCTACCCTTGATAAAGATCTAGCTATCTGCGCTTCTCTGTCCACCTACACTTATTGAGATGAATGGATTCATAACGAATAGTCATTGCATTAATATTGCATAAAAGTGTTTTTCTATTTGGACTATTTGACATTAAAAACTCTTTGTTGATCTAAGATCTGTCTTCGAAATTTGAAAAAATACAGAACGACGTAATTAGCCTCTTCTGAAAATCTAAAAGTTACGCGCTTTAGATTTATTTTTTCATCGAAAAATTGTTACATTATCTTGGAATGGGTTAGTCGATTTTATGTTAATTCCTGGTTTACACGTTATAACCAAATATGAAGCCCTTTTCGACGAACTTATTCAAGAATTCATGCAACAAAATGTTACTTATTAGGCAAGACTTCTACATGAATAACTATGAACGTTTTTTAAATGTTTCATCTGGTTTCGTTGAAAAAAAAATGTTTAATTCATACAATGTGTTGACAGTAATTTGAATAAAGAACGTCTCTTTTAAATATTTATACATTCGCTTTACAACCAAATTAACTTAATCAAGAACTTTATGTTACCAGAAATAAAAAAATTAAAAGTACATTATTTTTTATTACTAACTTTTAAATTAATAATTTGCAATTTAATTTAATAAAATACGACTCAAAAAAAGTTTAAATACGAAACAATTTGTAAATATATGCTAAAATATTTAGATAAAGATCTCACCTACAACTTCCCGGTCGCTACCCACTATCATTAAGATGAATGGATCATTCAACGCGTGCATTTAATGGGTTCATACTTGATTACGCACCTTTTAATGAATGGAAATGCGCATATAACGAACATTGTTCTGATTTTTGTTAATAGATGGCACTGCTTTTAATATTTAAATCCTATCACCGTATATGGTTAATCACACGTGTAAGGGGGAAGGACAGGTGTTGCAACCGTATGTCCTTTTTTGTATCCCTAACAACTTGTATTTAAAACTTCATAATTATGAAATTAAGACGTGAAAGTGTATACAAATTAAGTCTCTCATTTATAATAATTGGTTATGGTTGTGTTTGTTTCACAGCTTACATATATGTATATGTGTGAGTGCTTACAAGTGATTGTCATTTTAATAATTATAAATATTTAATGGTCACATGCGAGAAAAACGTTCTAAATTTAAACTGTGTTATCAACTGCCAAATAAGTCTCAGACTACAACTAATCTCCTACAAAAATGTCCATCACGCTTTAATGCACCGTATTAACAGCATTAAGACGCCAAAAAACGTGATTGGAATTATTCTAATGATTGCAGACAATGACCTACTTGCGAAAAAGATTATTTAAACATTGTTTTAACAATAAACTACCATGGAATAAAATTAGTCTGTATTTACAGTTACGTAAGGGTCCAAGTTCCGCGAACGAATTACATATTTTAATCTTTGTATAAATTGCTACACGTTTGATCCTTATCAACATTTGCTAAGTATGCAAATAGCGTGCAAATCATAGTCTTAAGCACATACATATATGTATAAACCTTATATGGTATGAACGAGATGACTACATATATATACAGTTTAGTATGAATGTTTCTAAACATAAATAGATTTATATAGGTACATGATATTTATAAATAATATCCTGGGACATTATCCACACACGACCATCTGATCTCAAACTAAGCAGAGCTTGTACTATGGAAACCAGACAACTGATATACTACATATACTACTTTCCTTTTGTAAATACATTCTTATATAGATAATTACACCCAGGCTCTGGACAAACAGACATGTTCATGCACACAAATGTCTGTCCTGGGTGGAAATCGAACCGAATGTGAAAGGCAAGTATCTACCAACCACGCCAACCGGCCCAAACATTACTTGGTGTTAGGGCTTAATGTAAGACCGCGCAGGTACACCAGATCTTAAAACGTCATCAGTGCCCCGTAATGTTGTTTGTGAAATGAGTGTTGATAGAACTATTGTTGTTACAGACAACATACATACAACATTACAAGAGTTGTAACGTTCATATCCCACGGTTAGGAGAACATTAAAGAAAGCAAATTATATTTTTAAAAGTTTGCGTTCTTACCGACTCGTCAATACCTTAAAAAAATATATTCAAGCAGAATTATAAGTATTTTACTACTTCATGTCTATTATATCGAGCATATGCTAACGAGAAGTACTGACAAGAAACTCAGTAGTTACTATTTTGCAATAATTAATATACATTGATAAAAGAAGTTGCCATCATTAAACTTGTTACCATTTTTTTTATACACTTAAGTCGTGGCATACATTTTTACAATAGACTTCATTCATATATTTGGAAATTATACAATATTTTTACGAGTTTTTGAGTTTTTAAATTACACGTGGAATATACTTGGTAGGCTTTGTGCAAGCCCGTTTGAAGGATGATTGGGGCAGTGAGACTTGTGACAGTTGAGACATAACGTTTTAGTTCCGGAAGTTAGCGATGTAAGGAATGGTTAATATTGCTAACGGCGTCAATGTCTATGGGCGTTGGTGACCACTTATCATCAGGTAGTCCGTTTAGACGTCTACTTCCCTAAATAATAAAATAATAACAATACTAACATTAGACTAGTACCTACTTGTATAAACTAATAGTAGTAATTTCTTATCGACGTGGATGGAATACTTTTTATAGTAACATTACCTATATATACTAATAGTAAGTCGCTCAATGTATCCAAAAATAACGGTGTGATAACAGTGACAAGAATGCTTGAACTGTTGTTATCAAACATTGTATTCCAACAAGTTGAATCCAATATTCAGTTACTAAACCGTCTACAACAAAGTTAGCCAAACATCCAAGATTGGAATCCATCAAGGACGTAATCCAACACTAAGTTGGAATATTGTTGGAATGTCTAATTCAGACCGACTACAACAATGTTAGGCACTGCCTTTCACCTAACCTAGCCCTAAATAGTAAGGTCGCTTTAACCACTTAGTTTAATCTACAACTTTAGTTGGAGTTATAATGAAGTATTTTTAACAGTTTCTATTTCAACAATACAATAAAAAATCAATAAATATTTAGGATTATGATCAACACCGTGATATTATAATTAATTAATCAAATATTAATCGCACGTAGGTTTGTTAATCGTCAATTTATTAAACCTCATTAATGAATTCCAGTTTTATTATAATTTTAGTGAACACATTTTGCGATATTATATATGTATACATTTTTAAGGAAGGCTACTAAGTGAGAAACAAAATTTAAAAAAAAACATAGTAAACCGTTTCATAACTACATGATCTAATTATTAATTAAATCAAAACATACGAGCCTAACGATATCTTCTACTTATATACGAGGATTATTTACAATTTACACACACATATTTATATTTATTTTAAAAATTTACCCGAATGTTACCTTCAAATTAAAAAAAAAAAACAATCAATAAAAGCAAAGTATTTGGGTTGCGAATTTTGAATCAGTTTAAAGCTATGTATTTTTTAAGAGGATCAAAAAGATTAAATTTCTGAATCCATGAACTATGACCACATGACCTACACCGATGTATAGTTACTGGAGGGACAGCCAAAATTATGCCCGTAACGCGACCGGATAGTCGTAAAAACAAAAGAAAAGGTTAACGTCTGTTGCTAAATTAAAAAAATATATGTAAAAATATGTGCAAAATAAATATTATACGATTAGTGAGTTCATATATGATGGGAGTGAAGAACGCTCCCACGATACTTCATGTTTTATAAATCTTAGATTCATCAGTTCAAGTTTGGATGTTCACTTTTCTGAACCGGCGATAGCATTCACATTGCCTTATACTACTGAACATCGGTTTTGACCACACTCATACCTGATATTAAGATATTAAGATTCTGAGTCTTAGATGGAACTATTTGAAGACACCTATTCAATCTTGCCTTGAAAACTTACATACGCCGGAAGGACTATTTTCATTATACCTGGCATATCGATGGCAACATCGATCTTTTGAAAATAGAATCGTTAACATGACATTTAAGATCAGAATGGAACATTGCTATCCATTACAATTTTAGCAATCGAATGGTACATAAGAAATTTCTACTAGTCAATTGTTAAAGGTTTCTATATAACAAAGGAACCATCGGTGCCTTTAGTATCAATTGTGGCTGATTGCTCTAATCAACCGCTCTGTTGCGGTGCTATCAGTGAGGTCGATTACGTTAAATGCCATCTAATTAATTAATATATAAATTGAAACCGCATTTGACGTGCCCATGATGTAACTGTCAAAGTCGAACAGAAACAAATGTTATAATTTTATATTGTAACGATTCATAAGTGTAGTTCAATTAGTGTTTTGTACGAATAAATGTATAATTATTTGTGATGGCAACATTAAGTGAATTATTAATTGTTTTTTTTATGTTGTCTTTGCTATACGCAAAACGATTATATAAAAATATATATGTGAAAAGATAACTAATAGCATAAATACATACGGAAAAAATAAATGAAGATATTTTTTTACAATTAAACTATAAAAAATAACTTAGACAATGTTTATTACTATGTACATACATCTTTGAATAAATAGTAGCATTTATATTTATCATAGCAGTAAAATATTTAAAATTATGTTTTTTTTCTATTTCTAAGGCAAAATGTACTATATGATATACATATGTACATGTATATAGTTGATTGTTCATTGAAAATATCGTCATAACACAATAAATAAAATTGACGAATTGAATTGTTATTGAAATAAAGTTAACAATCGAATTATTCAACGAAATCGAGAATACACGAACTAATAAACGTTTTTCTTTACTTTCAATATATACTTTGCAGTAATGTGTGTCTTTTAGTCACTTGTTTGTGCGAGTTAATTTATTAACATTGAAATATAAAATATCGTTTGTGTAAATATGATTCGATACGTATTTTATATTACTTTATACATTATCATTTTAAATATATAATACTAATTTCAAACGGTATCATAAGAAAACAGAATAAAAAATTAATGTATGAGAAAAAAAATTGTAACTTAAATAATAACACAATGCGTTCGAGATGCAATCCTTTTTTATTTAAGTAAAAAGTCATTGAACCTGTCAACGCGGAAGTAGACAAAAAAACCGTTCGCTTTTATCTATCAAACAAAACATCGCCTTATCTAAAACTATATAATCAACCGTCTCACACAACACTTGTAGCCGACCAGTATAATTAATATGTTTTTCATACCAAATATTGTAATACACATACATATATTCTAAACTGGAAATCAAACACAACAATCTTTGCCGTTAAAATTATATCAACACAAATTAAAACAAAAAAAATATATATTTATGTTTTTTTTCTTTCAAAATCAATAAATATGTCTGGCAATTACGTTTAAGATAAAAAAAAATCATAACTCATTTTTATTATTGGCAATAAATAAAACGAAATTTAATTTTCGATCACTCACAACATCGATTAGTATTTTTTTTAAATCAAATTAAAAGCTTACACGGGTAAAGTAAAACAAATTATACATGCTAATGTCATTCCGTTATAGACATAGGAAATATCGTTATAATTCTCACACGACCGGTTATTTAAGTCGTTATTTAAAATAACGTAATACTTTTGTCGTATTTTTAAATGTCAAAAGTATATATTCATACTAAATTATGACCATAGACAATCGCTTATAATCATTCTATTGTCTGTATTATATATTTTTTTCATTAATATAAAGTGACACATTACGTTGCCGCGTCTAGCTCAAAGACAACACCAACAATGGACATATACTATTTTTATATTGCAACTTGCGTGTGCACTTTATCAAAGCGATCAATTGAAATTTCAATTGTTATCATAAATATTTTTAATTAATTTAGATAATTTATATATTGTGTATATAGAACTATAGAAATGAACAGCATTTGTAATGTCCTTTAATTATAGATTTAACTAGAAAATATATAATTAGTTAAGTATATTGAAATAATTATAATAATAACAACTATCTTTCAATCATTGTTTATGTATTGATGTTATTGCTATTCGCAAACAAAACACCTAGAGTTATTTAAAACGAAAACAAAATTTGTTATTGTATCAGTGCGTGACAAACGTATAGCACACGCATTCTCTATAACCCATCACCACGAACCTGACTGCTGTATAAAGAACTCCCAACAAGTTGTACCTTTGAATTTAGTCAAATTTTCCTCGTAAACTTGATCGTGGGACTCCTTCACGTCACCACGGTGTCGTTTCGGCTGGTGAGGGCCGTCGTAGTAGCCGCCGTTGACGCCATCTTGCATAGCCTCCTGCGGGTCGAACCCGAGGCGCTCCTTGTAATACGCTTGCGTCGACATGTCAACACTTCATAGCACTTTTAAATTTCGAACACTTTTCGTTTTGGGGTCGTTTAAGGGGTCAGCGGTTTTTTAATTTAAATATAGGTTCTTTATAACCTGCCGCGGTGCGAACACGAGGTATTATGAAGGGATCCGCCAAAATCGCTTCACAAACCCGTGTGGTAGCGGAGGTCACTTTTAAACGATTCACCACTATTTTATCGTCGATGTCATCCAGTCAACTCCGCAAAAGGAAAGTTGAGACCCCTTGACACACACTTCTTGCTCTTGACACAATTTTTTTTACTTAAATTATCCGCGATTACTCACAACTTTTCGTTTTAACTATAATTACAAAAGCTTGTTATATGTTAATATGGCAACTTTTATTGGTTATGCGTTAGTTGTATGGAATGTTCGGTTACTTTCTTTTGAATTTCGAATGTTATATTTTTAATGTCGTTTTTCGTTTCACGATCGGCCGTTCACTGAGTCATTGTTTTCACATAAGGCTTCGTGTACACTTGTGTAAATAACGAAACTATGGAAACCTGGAGACGAGAACAATGTAATTGGAAAACGCGTTTACGTTTTAAATTGCCTCATAATGAGTCATGTTTTAAACGTTTCGGAGGTTAAGAAATAATAGAGGTTTGGGAACGAGAATTTGGGTAATTCTTTGCTCATTATCGACATAAATACCGTTTTTGTAAACAAGAACAGTCGAATTAATTTTAAATGTCGCAATAAAACATTGAATTCGTGGAAAACTTTATATTTTAATACGCTTTAATTGTTACGACAAAAATGTTTAACTCTATTTAATTTATTGGTTCTGATTGTAATTCATCACGACGGCCCATACTGCAAGAAGTACTAGCCTCCTTGCATCGTATGCGCCACGACCCAAAGGTGTGCTTGTAATCTCAAGTTTTAAATATGCAATTGCAATTTATGATGATAAAAAAATTGCATCATCGGACAAAATTCAGAAGACACCCATATGTATGTTTTTCATATTTAATCACCTAGCTTCTTAACATATGATGATTTTAAAAACTTTATAAAAGTACAATTTTATGATGATGCTGATGATTCTGAGTCATAATATCTATTAGTCTTATACACAGCATTAACGAACACTGAATGAAGAATGATGAAACATCAGTGATGTTTTTTTTTTTTTAAATCTATACAAATATTGCGACCGTAATTTGATAGGCCCAAATGAATCACTATCCATTTTAACCCCACACACGAGATATTTTAAGATATTTTAAGCTCTGTCAAACTATTTTAGTTTAGAGTTTGCTTACAAGTATTGTAATTCGTTATATTTGTATCCGGCAGAATTTTAAACATCTCAGGGAACAGTGCAAGTATTCTTTATTAGCTTGTAAATTTTTTCTACTTACTGTTTTCTTTTATTAATGTTTAACTATAACGTTTAATTATAATATCTGCTATATGAACATGTATATATGTAACTGATTGTACCCAAACGAGCAAAACAAGAGCACGTTTGTGTGGTATGCGTATTTTTGGTACGTGAATATACGAGGAATGATAAAAATTAAACCTGTCCGGTCAAGTTCTAAACTACCTGAGATCCTTACATATATATCTGAAGGCGACACGGTTCAAGGGCACGTTAAGACACGAGATATTTTGCATAATGCTAGCGCCACACATACGTACAAACTATTCCTAATTTTTGCGAGAGATTACATATTTCAGAAATAATAGTTTAAATATTGTGAATCAAGAACGTTATTATATTCTTAATTAAAACGTTAAAAACGACCTTTGCTTTTGTGTAATTAAAAAAAAAAGATGTTATCACCAAAAAGATAATCAAAGAGGATGAAACATTCGTACGTTAATCAGATCTAGATTAAAAGAAAACATCAATCGACCTTCTCAGATAAGGTCAAGGTATAAAAATATCGTCATTAATATTCAAATGTTGAAATAATCGAACCTAATGAAACGATTCGAAAAAAATAATTAAAAATTAAATACCGGTTAAAATGTTCTTTAATTAAAAATAAATCTTCGTCTGAACTAAAAAAAAAAACAAAATTAAAATCCAGATTAATCATTATCGACCTTACTTATAAACGTTGCTAAGCGGTCGTTGAGTTGAAAACTGAATTGTTTCTTTCTGTCGTTATTGATTTTACATTCGAAAGAAGAAGACAGCATTATTTAATTAATCACATGCTAAATAAATGTTATAAATAATGCTAGTCTCCTTTGAGATCATCATCATCGTCCAAATCGTGATTGATCAAAATTATCAGTTATCAGAAAAAAGAATAGTACAGTACAACTTCAATATACTCAATTATTCGTTAAGGCAATGGTAATTAGTAATTATCGCTCTCGATATTAGGACTTATTTTCGACATTTTATCAACCTTAATTAATCAGCCTATTTTTTATTGTATTTTCATGTTTTGTTTTATTTATTATTCTATTTGTAATTAAATTTCCACCTATTAAATTTATTAACACCTCCTAATTACCTAAAACATAGTACTTAAGATGGAATGGCCAAATTTAATTTTAAACATTGGCGAATTTATTACACATTATGTAACCTATGTTCTCTATCTGACTATTATAAGTCTTATTGAAGTCTTTAAACCTTCATCTGCATACAAAACTGAAACATATCGTGAACAACTTTGCAACATCCATCGAAAT
Source organism: Nymphalis urticae (assembly GCA_905147175.2). Classification (NCBI taxonomy): domain Eukaryota; kingdom Metazoa; phylum Arthropoda; class Insecta; order Lepidoptera; family Nymphalidae; genus Nymphalis; species Nymphalis urticae. Next base: position 2,818,452 of record LR990007.1, read on the forward strand.
TAATAACGGTCTCCGAATATTGTTTAAGAAGAGGGGTATCTCCGAATCGATGCCAGCAATCTTTTAATCAAATTCACCGCTCAAACAAGGATCACTAATTGAAAAATTGTTTCGAAATCGGTAAATGTCTGTTGAGAGATGCATTTTGTGTTCTTACTTGCGAAAAAAATTCATGAAAGGATTAAAATTTTTATGAAAATTTCGTTTTTTTTTTTTTGACGAGTTCGTAATATGAGCTTGGACTCTTGTTCGAAATATATTCGATGATTGTTACTGGTATGTGATTTTATAATTCGATACTTTTAACTACAACTACTATTAAATATTATACAATTTGTTTATAAAACATTATCTTTTATGATGATTATGAATTTGTTCATTAAACACATAACAGTAATTCGATTCTTCGAAAATCGATAAGATAAAAATTAAATATAGATTAAAAATGCAATTAATATAGTTAACACGTGATCTAATATTATTTTTATCTGGATTACGAATCGGATTTACTTTATCTAGATCTCATAATATCCGGCATGGTCTTATTATCAACGAGACAGTTTGACGAATTTCGTGGTTCTAATTTACGTCGAAACTGATAACGATCGTTATAAATAGCCAAAATTAAAATATATATATCATACAATATACCCTTTGATTCGTTACACTTATATTGTATATGTTCCCCGACACGCACATATACATATATAACAATCAAAAATATTCTTTGTATTTATATTTAAACAAAGGCAAATTATCAGAGAAAACACATTTGAAATATGTATACCTGTTATCATTTTGAAGTTTTGTGATATATACCTAATTATGTCTCTATGGTATCATTGACCAAAACCAAACTTGCTATTTCAGGTTTGTCCATCTTTGTCATTTAAACATATAATAACACGAATTTTTTTTTTTTATTATAACATTTCGCTCGCGTGCCGGTTTTGCTTAGTTGTCAAGGTCAACGAAATGTTTGCACGAATATTTGCACTAATAACTGGCTTTGGTTAGTTTGATAATTATATATATTTTAATGTACGATTTGCATTTGATCACTTACGCGATAAAGGTCTAGAGATAATAACATAAATTAAAAATGAAGTGACTTTTTTGCGTTAAAAAGTTCTCGCGTAAATAAAATACACATGAGGTTACTCTGTTAAGGTACGAATTAAAAATGGCCGACACCAACAGAATCCACCAATCGTTTGTACCTCTGTCAAATTTACGCTCACATTGGAAGCACTTATGTTACCATTGTGCTAAATTTCCCACGACATGGTTGTATTTTTAAGCGAAGGTCACGTGACCTTGGCTAAGTCTGAGCCTAACTGGGGTCCGCAAAATGTAGTCTGAGGTGAATTCGTTTTATTGTCTGCAAACTCGTTTCAATTATTGTCTTCTGTTGGTGATGTTTTAGGGTACAATAAGTTACAGACGTAAGATCTTTTCGAGGAGACTGGTCTGTAATTGTACCTTTTGATTCGTGTAGAATACATTGAGAACGATGTTTAAACTTAAGAAATAAACAATTGACAGTTGTTCCGAAGATGTATTTAAAATATTCAATGAATTTATTTGTTTGATCGTATCTTATCCTTTATGAATTATAGAACTACGTGGTATTTATAAATTCAGTTTTTTTTCTACACAAGTACATTATATCATATAGAAATATTTCGAAAGAGCTAGGAGTAGCGATAACTGAAACTGGTGCATAGAAACTCGTATATGCCCATAAAGCACACAAAATGGCAACGTAAAACAAGATAAAAAGTGGATCTGAACTTATCGTATCGATTTGGATCCGTTTCATGTGGTTAATTTGAGTTAATATTTCAATCAGTGTTCGGCAGCGAGGGAAAACATCAGAAAACTTTATGTCAGATAAAATTCTGTCACCAACACGTGTTAGAGCAGCGTGTTTTTTTTTATTTCTAAGCACTAGGATATTATGTCCCTTGTGCCTTATAATGTACAACAATACTTATTACTGTTTAGTTCTTAGTTTGTGTGGTACACGCAGACGGGCTAGCACAAGGCCTTACTACCAAGTCGTATATTAAGCTTCTTTTTATAGGGTCTATCATGGAATCATATACGTGACAATAAAGTAACAATTATACTAAGTGTACTATTTATATTATATACACTAAAATGTATCTCAAATAGGTAGGTAATGATATATTTTTCTCAAATTCTAATAATTTGAATATTTAATTTGTATACTTTACAAACGCCGCAAAGATCAACTAACAGTGGGTTTATCGGTAGTCATAAAGACTATATGCCTTACCTCCTAACAAATAATAGCTGATATTTGGATTGTATCAGTTAACCGACCCACTGTTTTATGTTCAACAAACGTTTGTACAACGTTTATACAAATATAATTTACAAGCTAACTTTGTATGTTGTATTTAATACAAGCAGTTACACGCGTGATTAACTATTCATATTAATGCGGTTATATTTTTACTAATTAAATATTATTTAAAAAACAAACGAATCATTCATTTACTTTTCACGTGATAAAAATACATACACCAATCCAATCACTATAGAGAAAAAATCCACTTTACAGAAAAATAAAATAAACGACTACAAACTAGTGTATTTTTTTAGATGTATTGATAACTTCTAATCCGATTGTCTTCATTCTTCACATAATGGTAACGCTTGTGAAACTTGATAAATGGCAACAATTTGTGCATTTCAAGAATGTCTACTACGACACGACTCCATCATGCATCTCAAGTTTAGACTGGATCTTATACGAACAACACATCTTAATTCAAATTTACGTAAAAATTAAAGACAAAGTTTCCAGAACACGGGAAAAAATCTCAATAATAAAGTGTAAACTTTGGATTTGCGCCTGAAGGTAATTGTTACGTTGACAAATCAAAAAAAAAAAAAGTGTTCTATATTGTAAAATATGTTTGACAAAATGATTAATCTGGGACGATATCGAAAGTGACATCTGACACGTTAAATGTCAAATTAAATTTACATATCATACCATAAAAAGTTTTGATGTGCACGCGTTTTAGCGTGAAATGAACGTCTTGATACATACATAGAGGTTTCACGAACGCAAGTATCAAAATTGACCTGTTTTTGTATAACTGTTACTGTTCTTATAATGAATGATAGATTTTGATTGAATATCTTTTAATTGTTTGCTTGTTATATTTATCATCTAAGAGATTAGTGGACTGATTTTAGTGGAGCTTTCACATAAAATTTAATAATTTATGTAAAACACTAATACTAATGGAAATTAGTGATAAATGTAATAATAAAATTCAAGTACATTTTTGCCAAAGTTAATATACTAAGGAAGGCAGGGCTAATGGGCCACCTAATAATAAATAGACAACACCTCGCGTAGACATTGGTACTACAATTATAACCATTCTCAAAATTTCCAACTAAGATGTTATATGTCTTATGCCTGTAATTAAATTGTCTAACCTAAACTAACCTGACCACAACAACGCAAAGTATTGATGTTTCACGGTAGAATGAAAACTATGTATATGGTACCTACTCAAAACTCAGACATACCAAACCCTTTCCTTAAGTCATTAACGGTATAAGAACATCAATGACAAAATGTTATTTTATAATTTAAATGTTCAAACGACGAGCAATGTTAGTAATATACTACAAGAAATAATTGAAAGAGATCTATCCATTTTCTCAATACTAAACACTGCCAATGAATTAATTATTGCCCAGACAACTGTCGCTAACCAAATGACGGGTCAACGTACCAAAGTCTAATAACATTACTCATATGTAACACAAAAAATATCGATCGTGTGCCGAAGTTCTTTGAACACAATCCGTGCTCGCAAATACTTTGGCGGAAGCTTTGAACAAAGATATTTTGCAATCCAGAAAGAATCATTCTATTTTTAAAACAAAAATATAAAATTTAACGTTATTCATTAAAAATGTTAAAATTTTTAAGGATAAAATATATTCCACCTCAAATTGGTAAAAGAAAAAGAAGAGGTAAAAGAATTGATTGCGAAAAATGGTTTTATAGATGAATTACGATTACTACTAAGTTAAAAACTTATATCATGACATCTAATATTTAGACGCTGTTTTATATATTGTATTATATATACATATGTATTCAGTTTTATTTGTTTTAACTTCGGTTTTATTATACCCAATATATGAACTAATTTTTTTGATTAAAAATAAATGAATACAAAGTTTTTTCCATTCGTTTAAATTAACTTGTATTCTAACATTCGTTGTCAATGAAAAGTTGTTGATAAACGGGACGCTTGCTCGCAAAATTTAAATCTTGTACAGTCGTGATTCTTGCTAACGAATCAGAACAAGCACTTTTTGAGCTAAGCCAAAAATATACTGTCATGCATTGAAAACTTTCATAGACTTCTTCAAATAAACTATTGCGAATATTAAGAGCATAACAAGATAAGTTAAGATGAGTGAAGCAAAAAGATAGCTTGTTCCAATAATCTGACACCGGCAACCTACTCTAGAACGAAGTATGAATAATAAATAAATACCCATATTCAAATTTGAACTTTATTCCGAAGCAAATAAATTATAATTTACCGTTTATATATTTATTGAAAAGTGTTATGGTTTGGAACAATAAAGGAAATATCGTGCGAATAATTTTAATTTCTCAAGAAGAGACCATTGTGCGTGATGAAGATGTGTACTGTAATCCGATTTATTTGAACGTTGACCGGAGTTCACCGTTACGACATGGTCGAAACACCGAGCCACGCGTATATACCAAATATAATTCATCATTGGATTTATTTGAACAAAACCTCTCGCTGATCAGTGGCCTTTGAGTATATCCAAAAGATACACTAAATAAAAATCCGTAATGAAACTTAAATAGTCTGTTCCAACCAAAATGCACTTGATTCAAGCAGCTTGAAGCGCTTTTGAATTATACAAGTCTATAATGTCAATTAAACTTGAAGCTAACACCACAAATTGAACAAGGTAAAATGTCAAAATGATCTCATCATCGCTCAACATCGCTCACATCTTCTATTATAAAACGATGATTAATAAAAGCAACATGTTATTGACAAAACATATTATCATTTTGAATTCTTGAAAATACAAATGAGCTGAAACGTTTAAAAGAATGAATTATTTATTATTTAATATAGAAAAATATTTACATATTGAATAATGTCTTTTTATATAAAATATATGTGTGACAAAGGATTTAGCGTCGCCAATTTTACGGTAATGACGCGTTTCGTTTTAAGTAAATTAACTATATTCAAATTCGATTCAATTATCCTTGAGACGAGAAAACAAAAGACTAGCGCCAAAGATAGTGAAATGGAGAACGTTAACCCGCAAAGGTTAAATTAGATGAAAATATTAACCAATGTGTAGAAAATTCATTCTTTTATCACAAAAATTTGCTTTGAAAATTTTATTCATAAGAAATATGTTTAATGTACTTTAACGAAGAAAGGTAACAATTTTCGTTCGAAACAATTCGGCAATGAGTGATATATCAATAGTAATATTTTTATTATCATTCATTATTTATCATTTCATTTACAGACGGTCCTTTGACAGTTTTAGAAAATATAGGAAGAGACATAAATTACCAGTCGAAGATAAGTGGAACAGTGACAAAAATAAATTAACAGATGCGTCTGAAACCTAAGGAAGAGATAAGGGCAAATAAAACGCGAGTAATGCAAGGAACGCGAGGCATTCACGACACAGACCGGTTCCTAACGGGATAGCTACGCATAATCTCTAAGTACAAATCTGTTGGACGATTTGACGCGGAAAATTGGGACGCAGTATTTAAATTATATTTTGGGCACATCCAGCGTAATGATTTTTGGCTAGTGTGTGCAAAATACAGAAATATGTAGTTCTAAAACGCTAGTAAATCATACATGCATTCACTGGTACTCACGCGATTGGTTGCATCTAGGTTAGGTAAATTTTATGGTCGATTTCTGTTACTGGTTGTACCGGTTTGAAACAAAAAAGTTAATTCAAAATATAAATATGACAATTCCTTTTTTAAATATAGATGTCTTATAAAGTAGACGACAGATCAATGAAATAAAACTATGCGTGCAACGGAACACTTTAACCCATGAAACGTTTTCGATATCAGATTCGGTACGAAAGTAACTGTTCATTTTCTACATGTTTTTAAGAATTTCATGCACCAATAATCGTTATGGTGTTTTTAAATGCTGCGTCTATTAGTAATTTATGACCTTTAGATCTCTTTCTAATTAATTTATGAGCATCAGTAAAGTCATTATGGAATTTTTGTCATGACTCAAAACAGAAAAAAAATCGATCCTGTTTTATTTCAAATCGCACTAAATGAACTAAATTCCCTCAATAATATTATCCATTAAAAAAGGGGTAAAAATATATCAATTCCAAGTATCATATGTAGTAATGAGACCCGTATACGATAGCACAAGGTTCAATGAACAGTTCGACTTAACAGATGACATTGTAGGGTAAGGTTTCAAAACTAAAATACGAGTTCAACAACTCAAACCTTTGTCACGAGAAAACTTGATATTTTTGTTTAACAATGAAATACAAAACTCATTAAGAATATCCATCAACCGTCCTATATATTCGCAATTACGAAAACTTTTTGTTTTTCACGGTAGGTATAGGAAAGAGAATAGGAACTATTCGTACGTATTGAAGAATTTGTTATTTTGAAGTATCCAAAATGAGTAAATAGAAACGGGTCGTTCACACAACTATCTAATGATTCTTATAAATTTTGGAATTAACAGAACACACTACATAGAGGTACATAGAGTATTTTGTTCATTTGGTGTTGTAAAATACTTTCGTTTTCAAGGAAAGTCTTAATAAATTTACATTTTTCCAATACAAACTTCTATAGGCAATAAATTGAGTACTTAATTTTGATTTAATAATTATAGTCAATACATCAGAAGTTAGTAAAGTAATACTGAAAAACTACGCATATATAAAGAAATTTATTTTTATTTCAGGTTAACTGTGTAACCAATATTTCTGATCCCTCATTAATTCCAATTGAACTCAATCGTTTTCCACATAACGAGGCTTGTGGATCAACTAAGCTGGTTTCAAAGCTTCGAGCAATGAAAGTACTAACAAAAACATTTGAATCGATGTCAAGTCTTTCGATATAATCAATATTTGCTCTCATTCTCATATGTTTACTTTTCATTATGAACGCTGACTCTCTTATATCTTGTTAATAATTTGAGTATGTTTAATGTTATTACTCACAATAATTTGTTGCATTCTCTTTAACTGAATCTAGCTCATTTAAGTGAGTAAGGCGTTTAATGGTTTCGTGTTCATTATAAATTATCTGTTGCTACGTACGATATAAATTGTATTAAATAATATTTAAGATTATTTGGATTTATGGACTGCTTCCTTGGCCTAGCTTATAAAGATTAAAGTTCTAGATTCACTTTGTATTTATAATATTAATAAAATTAATTCGTGTTCCTAAAATTTCTCTTTTTTTGCCCAAAATATTTTTATTAGTCGTGTTTTCTAATGACACATGGGTAAACAAAAATAACAATAAATTCACTAATAACGAATCTTCGTTGTAATTCCATACGAACGGTCACTAAAATATTCGGTCATTCATTCGTCGTTCTAATCTTATCAAATAAGCAATAACTAAATATATAGATAGATATAGAATATCAATTATACGCGTAATTGTTATCATCTTTGTTTTATTTTTATACAATTCTACACAGGTCATACGTGATAATCCAAGGTGAAAATATTACTTACAATGTAGAAAATCTAAGTTTTTAAAAATGCCTTAACCCTTAGTATATCATAAATTATATAATATCGCAAATTAACATCAAAATCCTTACTAATAGTATAAACGCGAATGTGAGTTTGTTTACGCCACACGGCAATTTAAATGTACCTAACACCTCCCTTCCACTCTGTTGTTTAATAAAAAAAACATTTGTCTATAGGTACAGAAGTATCATTGATCAGTTAAAGTATTAAACGTAACTTGAAATAAAAATTGCATCAATAAATAATGTAAAGCATTAAAATTTACACCTTCAACAACAATTTTATGAGCTACACGTTATGTACGAGAAAGTGGCTGTAATAAAAAGGCACTACCATTGCGGTATATAAATTTGTACTTGTTAAATAAAATTGATACTTATATGGAAATGAAATAATCTACTATATGACTCAATTTCACGATCGTATTGGTATTGAAGGTAGGATTGGAGGTTACTGAGAATTAATATTTTCATATAATGTCCTGACTGAATTGTGGTCACGGCGAAATTTCAAAAGCAAGCCATTTACAAGAGATATTATAATGCACATATGTGTGCGTAAATGCACTCTCAATTCCATAAATATTAAAGTAGAATTGTAGTAAGATTAGGACCAGGACGAATTGCAAAAATGACGTAAATTAAGACATTCGTTGTGTGTTTAAAACATTAATTATGAAAGGTTATAACATATTTTTATATTAGTTTTAACTAAAGTACACAAATTAGTTATGTTTATAATGATGACATAATTATGCGCGTTTATATACAGGCTGTATTTTTTTCACACGTCTTTGAATTTCAAACAAATAATAATCAAAATATTCTCTATTAGTATATATTAAAAGACCACGAAACTTATGACATAACTATGGGATTATGAAGTCGTTTACCAAAACATTCGATGCTATTGAACCATCACATTTTACACACACGATAAAATACTTTAAATGCAATAAAATAAGGTCCAAATTGCTATTAAAATAATTTAATACTACTGATATGACGTTATCAGTGAGTCAAGCTAATGTATTATCATGTTTATTGTGTTGAGGAAGTACCTGCATATAGTTAGTACTAAAATAACCTAAAGTCCTTATATAGCTTTAAATTATAAAATTCAATATAAATAAATATAAATAGTTCTAACTTTTTTAAATAAAACATTTTTAGGTAACTTTACTTTTTTAAATATATAACAGTTTTAATTTGATATCAGAATAAATTTATTATATAACAGTTGTAACAATCGCTATTATGTTGGAATAAAAAACGATATTAAATAACAAGCAATGATGAGAAAAAAATAAGAATCCAGACAGTGTTTTTATTGCAAACCGCAAAACAAATATCCGTTTCTACCAATATGTATGCATTGTAATAATTTATATTATGTATGTATTATAATTCAATTTAACTTTACGAAGAAATCATCGAATCAAAGACCTAAGGCCAGACAGCCTCGAAATGTCGAATGTGTTAAATATAATCTAAAAATAAATTTGACAGGAGTAAAAAACAAAAAATGTAGCCATCTCTTTCACATGTGTAACAAAAACAAGATAGCAAACCTTTAAGTTCCGTCAAATCAGTTTATAAAATGTTTTAACAAAGAATTAGTAGCAATGTCAATTACGATACAGATACATTCCTCTTAATTTCCTATCGCCAGCTATAATATAGTACTAAAAAAGAACAGATTATGTCATTGTTATAAATAAATCGAAACGTGGAATTACACATAAACACGGTATTTTATAAAATATCACGCATTTTAAAAATCTACACGTAATTTTTAGAGCCTGTTTCGTGTCGTAGTGAAATATGGAATTTATAATAAAGTTATTAGTTATTATAATAAAGTCTGGTTTAATTTTTTTTATATTAGTGTGAGGGTTACGCGTTGGTCAGAAAATTGGTTTTTAATTTACATTTATTTTTACTTTCCTTTACATTTATGTATTTTTATTAAATTGTCCAAATATTAATAAAACATTTTAAAATATATTTATACACATTGAAGGTAATTCTAATTGAACTATCTCTGTGACGCGTTCAAAGATAAAAATATTTTTATTCTTGCAACTTTAAAGATATAAAACAATTCGATTTTCACAACATTATCAATAATATTTTTGTAAAATCATAAATCTTGAGATCACAAGACACGATCATTGAAAGTGACAACAACACTTGTCCAATACTTGAAACACTAATCATAAATATAAACAAACATATTACTAATATTAACCGAACAGTTTTCGTTGAAGTCTTTAGTTAACCCCGTTACGCCTGGAACATTGACCGTAACCTACATGAGATTCAATATATATTATTATTTTAACATTAATATATTATTAAAAATCGATTTAATTGATTGTCGGCTTATACAAATAACTGATAATCATTTTGCAATTTATATCATTGTGGCATTACGTGGAGTCGTCATCGGCAAGGCAAAAAAAAACATGATTTGACCGCGAATACGTTGTAACCTCAAATAAGTTTTAAAAAACCGTTGAAAATACCCAAATCCTCATCTCTTTTTTTGATTTTTAAGAACTTATATTATTTTTTAACCTCCGTTATAGTTTTTAACACACACTTCACTACACGTACGGTTTATTTTTAATTAAATGCACGGTATTTTGTAAAACAAAATGGCGGGCGAACGTACCGCGACGCCGTACCTCGGCGAACTGACTCGAGTAACTAGTAACGTCAAACTGGCTTGGACTGTTATCTTAGTAAGCGTGTTGATTTCGTCTGTGTGTATAATCCGTGTACGGTAAGGCTTGAATGGATAGAGGTGATCGTGGTGGTTGAATACCGGTGACTCAACATCAAGTAGGTGGAAAAAAAATCATATCCTCAAGTTCCGCAACAGATGAAAAAAACGAACTTTCGACTACATATTAATATGAAAAAAATGGACGATAATCCTTGAACAAAATTTGATCTACTGTCTTTTAATTTAAACCTTTGTACTTATATACTTTAAAATTAAGTTTCTAATAAAAACTTATTGAGATGGTATAATAAAATTGTATAATTAAATGTAGTACAACCTTATAACTGACAAATATTATGGAAAAATAAATCTTAAAAATAAATAAATGAAAGAGATATTTGGAATCCTGATTTTTAAATTCAAGATAGATATAGATAAGTAAGATAAGATTATATTATCATAAGAATCGTTTTCTCTTTACACAATAAAGGTAATTTATATGAAACTAAACATTTTAACAACATTCGATTATTTTAAATTTATAAATAGAACGAAGAAGAATTTAGTAGTATTTTTTTTTTCATTTGTATTAATGGTAGCACCAGGCTGGGATTATCTCACTGTTGGACTAAAGGCCACTTAAAAGGAAAAATGTTGTACTTTTCAATTTGAAATTATTTTATTTTTCCTTTTTATACAGTTACTTTATACATATTTTTTTATATAATGTCACGTATCGTATGATAGTGAAATAAAGTTGATTTGTTGTCAAGGTATGTGAAATGAGTAAAGTAACTACTTACGAAAAAAGCCTACCTACAGACCCACAGCAGACATAGTTCAAAATAGACGGAATTAAACTCGTGGACATAAAATGTATAGAGGGGCTAGTAAATTAATAATAATAATAAAATTCTAAAGATGGGCTTAAATAAACTTCAACAAAATTCTATTCATTGAGATCAAATAGATTCCATTAAGGAATACATTAACGGCCTTGCTTATGAACGTTGTTTAGCGGGCTATTAGTTGGATAATTATGTAAAATAATGTGTCTTCTTCATTCGAATGTTAAATCAATAATGACAAAGAGAGAAGAAACAAAGAGAGAAAGAGAGAAGGAAACGTTTAAGTAAACAGCTAAGAATCTCTTATAAGTAAGGCCATAAATATTAAAATATATAATCGATCACTAATTAAATGAGTTGAAATATTTCATATGTTACTTTGTTTGATGAATTTAAAAGTATTCTTGCAAAGCTTTAGTGGGTGAGAATCTCGTATTTGTATTGTGAACATAAAAAAATAAAACACTTTTAATAGGGCATTTATTATTCGTCCCTTGATCTTTTGGGCACATAATCATCGTACGTAGCATTGCGATAACCCTACTGGAATCAGAGCAGAATTAATTTCTCGATGGCTTAATTACATTTATACATGAAAAAACAAATACGTGCAAAACTCACTCATAAAAACACGGTACACTTGACGGAATCGCAACTTTCCATCAAAAGTGTTTCGATTTAATTTATCACATAAGGAAAAATTACAATGATTCCATTACGCTAGAAGTTTCGAGAACAAAGCTGACAACAACAACATGATTTTTTTTTTCACAGTTGATGTATGATAAATTGATCTTTACATTATAGATATAAGTATAGATATATAGATATAGAGTCTGATAATTAAAAAATAATGAGTTTGTTACAATATATAATGTTTACTAATTATAGTATGTCATAAAGCTAATTACGTTTTAGAATATATTGAATTTCGAAAAATACAAAAACACCCTGGAATAAAGCTACCTTTTTTTTTTGTCGAGGAGGAAAGGCGTTTACGCCTACCGCCCCGTCCACGACCAGGATGGTTATGTGAGACTCACGGGGCAGAAGGCTACCGTCCTACCCACTAAAAACTCCCCGTACCCTTTCCGTCTTAACGAGGAGCGCCACGGGATCGCTTTCGCATGCTACCGTGGCGCTCTGATGGAATAAAGCTACCTATCCTAACCTATCTTCATTTTAATGAAATGGTTACTAGATATCTCGACATGTTTAATAGTTCGTCTAAATAACGCTTTAAGCATAGTCAAAATAAAATTCCACCTTCCGTTGCGCATATACACAAACTACAGTAAACACGGTTGACTTAGCTTGAAATCTTTTCCTCAAGACGATTGCTTGAAGTGAGACATTTATAGGCTGTGACTCTTGGATAAAACAGCAGTAACAATTAAAATTCTTGAATCATCACAGCAATACCTATTAACGAAGACTATAGGGTCTTGAAATTGTTCACGTGATCCCTCAGCTAATATATAGCTGATAACAAAATAGGTTAGTGTGCAAATAGGTCGTATTATCCCCGATAGCTTGGTCCTGAAACGACAAAACTAGGGCAGGTCGAAAATAAATTTTTCCTTTAGTATTTATACGAGAATGATGTGATGTCATCTTATTTCAAAGAAACAGATGTTTTAAATGAAGTTGACTCAGAAGTACGAATTAAACAATAATATTGAGCTTTATCCTGTACCAATGAAATTTATATACATTAAATTAAAAATCAATTAAAATCCATTCGATATTATTCACGTTACTTTATTTTTTGTTTTTGTTGTCTAATCTTTCACTAAATTTTCTTCCATTCTTATACATGGTTAAGTTTCTGACACAAATCTTACTCGGAAGAGATCGCTCGAGCAATATGAGGGCACCTTTTTACGCTTTTAACTTGCTGAGCATCTTGAACTATGATATTAAATAAAATACCACAAATAGGCTTTACAATATAATTGCGTTATCACCGTTCTATTGTTGGTGATGTCATTTACCAAATTACTCTAACTATCAAACATTTTATTCAAATTTCTACGAGACATTGAGACTTAAATTAAAGTTACTTCATACGAATATACCTATATAAGCATAATCTACGTATTTATAGGCAAAGACAAAACAGTTCAGAACCTCTTTATTGTTATGGCTGAGTGGCGAACTATTTAAGAGTTATTAAAAAAAATGGAAATAGGATTTGAAAAAAACATGGCGATTTCATACGCTTTTTTCAGATTTCCGATGACGATTAGGGTCGATCACTAGGCTAAAACTAATAGGTAATCTAATGAAAAAGATGGCAAATGAAAAAAAAATACAAGTTAACCTCAGAGTATTTTCAATAATAAAGTAATTATTGAATACAATACATATATGGAGGGCTCCCTTGTAGAACCGGATATGGTAAGATACGCGACCCAGAACTGTAATCCAATGCGATTATTGTATATGGATATTTTTATCTCAATCATTCTATCGTATAAATTGTACATCTTAAATAAGCAAGATGCCGTGTATAATCACGCACTATTCGCTTCATAGCAATAATAGTTTTGTTTAAATTTAAATAACTGCACATTGGAAATTCGTCAAATCGATACCACCAATGGTTTGCGGCTGATATAGATTTTTAACTAAAAACTTTTTATAAATATTTAAATGTAATAATGTATAAATAGTATTTTTTTTTTGCTTTAATGTGCTGATCTTTTGAATAACCAGTTGGATTTAAAAATATACTCTTGCATTCGGCTATATAACGGCGGAACAAGAAACTCGCGAGCAGCTAGCCTACTTATATCTATCATATTATCAATTATAAGACAAACATAACATTAATTGCTACTAGTTACCCAGTAAAAGGATTGACAGGATAGTACACAAGCATTCAACATTATTTTTTTTAGTTAAAGAGCATAAAATTACTCATCAAACCCGACGAACATAGCAGAATTAATATTAGGTGAACAATATATTCGTCTAACTTCCATATTAATAACAACAAAAAACAAGTAAAAATGTAAACGCCAGTATTGTGACCTTAGAGATTAAAAAGGAAATCGTTTTTAATACTTATCTTCCTATATATACATTCCACGTCCATAAATAGCAAAATACATACATAGGCAAAGTGCAATCGTAATTATACGCAGAATAAGAAATTACACTAGAACTAATTTATGAGATAAAGAACTGTATGTAGAGAAAAATCAGATGCATTTTCATAAGTTATTCTGTTAACTGAATTAAAATCAATTTTAAAAATTAATTAAATTTGATATTTAGAAAAATCAAAAAACACTACTAAATGATAAATAGAGTATTCGTTCATTTTCACGTAGGATCGTTAGTTCAATTAAATATAATTGATTTACTTATCATTTAAATAGTCTCAAATAATAATTAACTGAGTTTCTTGCAGCATCCACATTTCAAGCCGTCGGTAGCAAAACATTCATTTCTTCATTTATTCATGTTTCCTTAACGTCAAGCACGAGATGAATTATAAACACAAATTAAGCACATGAAAATTCAGTATTGCTTGCCCGGGTTAGAACCCACGATCATCGGATAAGATTCACGCTTTTTAACCACTGGGCCATCTCTGTCTATTTTAATAGATAATGTTAAATTTTACTCATTAAATATAATGATACTTTATGTATCGCCTCTGAGTTATTAAGAAAAGGCTTCGGTCTAACGATAAAATCTTTACAACTAAAACTTGGTCCATAATAAAGAACATTTTACGTAAAGCTCATTGATTACGCAATTTCTGACTGGATCGATGAATTAATACCAACTATAATTAGTGCAGCCTACACTAGTGTTAGTCACTGTGGTGATTACACGGTTACTCAGTGGGCTCGGTGAATTGGGACAGATATGGGACAAAATTTAATGTTAAGTTACGCTCATTCTGTTTGTAGAACAAGTTTTCTTGCTTTAACATTAAAAAAGATTTTTAATAAAATATTAGCGGGTGATTAGTTAAACAATACTGTCTTCTTCTTTCAAATGTCAAACCATTAAGGATGGAAAGAGCGAAATAAGTTATTTACTAAGCAACCGCTAAGCAAGGTTTATAAGTAAGGCCATTAGTCAACATTAAAATTTTGGATTCAAATTATTTGATACGGCTAAACTTAAGATTAATGCATGGAATAAATCTTAAAATGTACGAATTGCAAATGGAATACGGATTACATATGATATATTAAGTCATTTATTAATATTTAAAAAAATACTTGTAATTTTTTAAGAATCGGGATATTCCGTGATAATATTTTTTTTTATTTATTATTTTATATTATTTTTTATTAACATCTTATATTTATATAATTTATTGCGTCTAACTTATATTTTAATTCTTAATGTTTTTGCCAAATTTTATTTCTTTCAACTTTCAATGTGTTCATATTTAGATTAATCTGATTATTTAATGTTTATTGTTTAGCTAATATTTATTGTGTAATGTGTTGCATGCTGAGACTACCTTTAATTAGTATAGCATTTACCAAGATGATTCCAAAATGTAATATTGTTTTCATGCTATATTGGGTCAACTGTTATAACCATATTATAAAAATAAATAAAACCAAATTACAAAATATTCATCTGTTAAAAAACTTCTATATACTGGCTAACATAAAACCAGCAGTTTCATTAAAATCTGTTCAGTAATTTCCACGTGATAACGGATACCAATAACAAATACTTAAAAAAAAACTCTCTTGACATGGCTGCGATGTGTATTTATGAAATTCCCTTTAATTTATCAAATGGACGACTCTTTACAGTCCATATCAAATGTCATCCTTTCAAAGCAAAGGACAAAATACTAAACATCAATTAATTGCATTAACGATAACTGGCATTTTGATAATTGCTAATAACCGGTTGATCGTCTTGAAATTATATTCAAATCAAACGATTTTGGTAATGTTTAAGGCCAATGGCCTAGACCCAGGGCTCCAACAAAGATAAACAAAACTGAATTTTCGTGTGCTTAATTTGTGTTTATAATTAATCTTGAATTTATATCCAGTATCCATCAACCATTATATTAGCATGGTGGAATAAGCTCTACATTTTCTCTGCAAAAGCAGAGGAGGTCTTATACGAGAAGCGCGACATAATATAAAATATAATATGCTGCGACATAATATCCTGGGACATTATTCATACACGGCTATCTGATCCCAAACTATGCAAAGCTTGTACTATGGATACCAGACGACTGATATCCTACATATACTACTTTTCTTTTGTAAATACATACTTACATAGATAATTACACTCATCCTCAGGACCGGTGTCGGTCCTGGTTGGGAATCCAATCCACAGCCTTCGGCGTGAAAGGCAAGTATCTACCAACCACGCCAACCGGCCCGTCAAATGACATGTACACCATCTTTAGTTACACTTAAATGTTCATATCGTTAATGAATAGTGTCAATAATTATAGCCAGCCCACTTTTTACCAGTCTATTTGCACAATATACCTATATATATAAAATTACTTCCTCAATCAATACACACATTTATTATACATATACAGTCTGTGCCTATGTATGGTATCTTAATATATACTAATATTATAAACGCGAGAGTAACTCTGTCCGTCTGGTTGTTACGCTTTCAAGGTTAAACCAAAACTAGTACTTTATATACTAAAACCATGCCATTTAACTATTATTTAGTACCGGTGGTAGGGCTTTGTGCAAGCTCGTCTGGGTAGGTACCATCCACTCATCAGATATTCTACCGTAAAATAGCAGTACTTGGTATTGTTGTGTTCCGGTTTGAAGGGTGAGTGAGCCAGTGTAATTACAGGCACAAGGGACATAAAATCTTAGGTCCCAAGGTTGGTGGCGCATTGGCGATGTAAGCGATGGTTAACATTTCTTACAGTGCCAATGTCTAAGGGCGTTTGGTGACCACTTACCATCAGGTGACCCATATGCTCGTCCGCCTTCCTATTCTATAAAAAAATAAAACTTACTATATATTATGATAGTCCTGGAAAAATGTTAGGTTAGGAGCGAAAAAGTATCGAATGCTCTGTGATTAGCCGTGTAGGCAATTGGTAATAGGTGAATTGTCGCAATACGACAATTCAACAGCACGGCTATAAAGCTAGAGTGTTTGTATGGTCCAAGATAATCTCAGGAACTATTACTACGATCATCATATTTATTTCTACGTTATAGGCCATATATTTTTTATATTGCCTGGTGTCTTGTAGAACAATTTATCTACTGCAAGCACCAGTCTTCACATTATTTAGCTGATATTTAAATGTTATATGTTAATTTGTAAAATTTTTGTGAAGAAATAAATATAATATTATTATTATTTTACGGTAATCCACATAGTAATGTTTTCTGCCATATAACTTCATGCAATGAACATATGAACCGACGAAGCAATGACAAATAGCTAGTTAAATATACATAAGATACTTCTATAATAAAATATATATTGATATTGATTTTGAAAATTGATAGAAAAAAAAAACTTCAATAGCGGTCCAATTAGATACGTAATTGGAGTGATTCAATTTCGAGAGTAATTTTTTGTTGCATACGATACTGTCTTTTTTATTTACAACTGTTTGGGAATAAAAGAAAACAATTATGTTATCAATATAGCTCAGTGAATAGAACAGGCGGATTTTAACTGTAGATCGCAGGTTCAAATCCGGACGAGCACAATTGAGTTTTCATGTGCTTTAAACAGAAATTGCTTATAATCTTAACCTCCAGGGAGAAAACAAACGTGAAATAGCCATGAAGTTCGAAGAGACCTAGATAATGTTTTGCTTCATGCATGTTGGAATAAGCTTTATTCTCGCTAAGAGAATAGTAGGCCTTTACCCAATAGTGGAACATTTACAGACAATTACCGAAAAGGTAAATATTTAATAAAACATTATTGCAAAAATCTAGATTGATTCGAAAGTAAACCTGTTAGAGGCTCGATGCTAAATATGCAAATACGAATGATTTATATTCGTATTGCGTTTGATTTGTTGGTTGCATTGAAAATGTGGGCTTAAAGCCACTGATCTGACTAGTTGCTTTACATTTAATTAAAACTTATTTACTTTTGCCTTATAAAAAATATAATTGGAAAAACGACCTTTCTATAAATTCCATAATCTATATTATTTGTTTACTTTTTTTTTATAGAATTGGAAGGCGGACGAGCATATGGGCCACCTGATGGTAAGTGGTCAGCAATGCACTTAGACATTGGCATTGTAAGAAATGTTAACCATCGCTTACATCGCCAATGCGCCACCAACCTTGGGACCTAAGATTTTATGTCCCGTGTGCCTGTAATTAGACTGGCTCACTCACCCTTCAAACCGGAACACAATAATATCAAGTACTGTTTGCGGTAGAATATCTGATGAGTGGGTGGTATCTACCCAGACGCGCTTGACCAAAGTCCTACCACCAATAAAGTTACTGTAGAGTTAGTAGAATGAAAATATATAGCATTTATCATCTGATGCAGAGAATGTATATGCGCGATATATATTATGACCTTTTGACTTTGATTAGACCACCAAAAGAGGTTTATGAATGATTGTTGTTGTGAAACAAAAAAAATACATTCACGAACCAGAACGCCGTACGTCATCTTCGCATCTGTCGGTATTTCAAAGAAGTGATTTGTATTCAAAGAAATCACCGAACGCAACCCTCCATGTTTACACTTATGCCGCGCGCCGCACCGGACGCCAATTATATACTATAGTATATAATGTAAAACATTTTTGAGTTTATTTCTTCCATATTTATTTACTATATAACGCACCATTAACTTTGTGGACTAAGTTCCTTGTGGCTGTAATTACATTGGCTCACTCACCCTTTAAACAAAACAACATTACTAAGTATTCCTGTTTGGCGATAGAATATATGATAAGTGGGTGGTACCACAACACCATCTACTACTACCATCGAGTAAACTTTGCAAGAAATATTAATAAAAGGTACATGACATTTTAGCTCCCTTGGTTATACAGCTAATGTTTACGAACAGTGAACAATTTATCGACCTTTGTGTAGTTAAGAAAAAAAATATATATTAATATACTGTAGTCTAGGTAGCATTTAAATTATTTTAAATAAGCCACGACGTTGATTACGAAATATTTAAATCGTTTTACGTAATTGTGATGAATTTATAATTGGATTTTAACGCAGGCTTGATATGGTGTTAAGTAGAACTACTTCGCAATTACTAGACTAAATAATTCTTTGCTCAAAATTGACTGTTTGCTTAAAATTTTACGTAAAAATAAAATAGAGATAAATAAAAATAAAAAAAAATGTATTTTTAGTTTCTATTACGAATTGGGTGAACTTTAGTCGGAGACATTAGGACACATCACTATGGATTGAGACGTTTTAGAAATCCACACGCACTCGGTTTCAGCAGTTTTCCCCTATCAGGCCGTTCGTGCCTTTAGGTTATATGAAATGTCGAGTCTATCTATTCACTTCAGCTTTTAAGGTATATTAAAAAAAATATATATTAAACAAACGACATTTACTTTGGTCGTCTTTTAAGTGAAACTATCTAATCGCTTCATATTGGCATCAATTTTACACACAAGTTAAGCTCATATATAAGGTTTATATGCGAAGAACATAACAATCTATTTATTTAATTATTTTTCTTTTGCACACACATCTACACACGTCCGTTTCTGCACTTCCTATTAGACAACGTTATTAGCATTCAAACTCGACTTTTGTACAGTATACTCGTAGATAGCCGATTCCACCACACTGCCTCAATACGGGTTCGTGGATAAAAATGTGGCAGAATTTCAGTGACGACGTGCAGATTTCCTCGCGATGTTTTCCTTCACCGCCGAGCACGAGATGAATTATAAACACAATTTAAGCCCATATAAATTCAGTGACACTCGGCCGGGTTTGAACCCGCGATCATCGGTTAAGATTCACACGTTCTAACCACTGTGCCATCTCGGTTAAATTCAATTCATATTCTGTATATAACTTGTCAATACCCATGTAGAGCAATGTTAATGAGATAAGACACTACACACAGCCCACAGGCGGAACAAGGCCATGCAATTCATTCATCTAATAACTAGACCTTAGTCTAGTAACTATAAATAACGGATCGGATACTAAAGTAAATAATGATTTCGATGTGTATATAAAAAAAATATGTTTGTATATCTGGTCGTGATGACCACTACGACCACTATAAAACTTTAATTTTAATTAATTATTATAAAAATATATAAAACTAATTAATTTGTGTATTAAGTATTTTATCATTAAGAATATCCATTTTGTTGTAATTTGCCACTAGCTGGTAGCAGTACATCAACTTCTATACCGTTAAAGCGATCGCCGTGATATTTGGTATACATTTCAGCACAGATAATATTTTAGCTGAATTACTTGGACTTTGTGCAAGCCCGGGTAGGTACCACACTGTAACTTATCAATATGCTGCTTTTAAGTTTACGCGGGTGAATACGCGCTAGGTCGTTATTTGTATGTAATTTATGTGCAACGTTTTATATGTAACGTTTGAAATTAAGCTTTTTTAACGCCAAACGGATTCAATTTTACGTACTCGATTTCAACGTATTTTAATTATGTTTCTAACATTATTTTATTCCTTACATATTTTACAATACCAAAACACAGATACGATATGGAATGTTTCAATTTTTAAATATTACACTGTATAAATATATTTATAACAATTAATATTATAATTAAAAAGAAATAATTGCAAACCAAACAAATAAACTCGCATACGACGACGTCTAGTAGCTAAGTAATAAATAGGGTAACAAGTACCTATTGTTTGATAGAAGAGCCGCGTTTATCTTATCGTCTCGATCAGAGGTGAATGGAAATGACGACAGTAATGAGTTTGATCCAAAAAGAGGTTTAATATGAAAGTGTGGTGGCCAAGTTGGCAAACAGTCGTACAATCTATTAGGTCAGGTACAACGGACATGATTATTTAGATTTTTTTCTTATAGGATCCAATTGATATTACGAGGTCGTATCCGTTTAAAGCAAACACGCGTTTGTCATATTATTATTAAAAATTTATTCATAAATAAATATATATCTGACAATAATTTTAATATATTCTTTCATAATATTTAATAACATCATATATAAAATAAGGGTCTACATGGAAATTTCATATGGTTATTCATATAACTCTAATGGTTTACGCGGCACACGTCAATAAAGCTCCCAGTCGGCAAGCTTTTCTTTCGACACTTTTAACATTTATCGTCATATTTCAACCAATTTCCACAGACTCTTATTCAATTATACACCTTAACCTTCCTCAATAATCACTCTGTCCGTTGATTAAAACCGTTTGAAAATCTGTTCCGTAGTTTTTGGGTTCATCGCGGTCACACAGACAGAGAGGCAGACGCGGCGAGGGACTTCGTTTTATTATATTTAGTGGTATAATTTAGAGCTGGGCTAATAACATGGAAACGTCTTATTAAAGTACATTAGCCGTAATTAAAAATATTAAAGTTATTTTTATACTTAAATAATTATTAAAATTAATTAATTAAATATTGAACACGAGCGTTCAGAATTAACTTCATTTGTTGGTATATACAAAGCAAATTAAAAATAATTACTGTACAGATCACGACCGCGTGGAATGGTGGCAAGAATGCTAGCTGCATTTCCCCGTTGAATCGCAATACCGGTTATCTGGATAAAAACAACCAGCCCCTGTCACCAGTGGAGTGCAGTGGTAAGTGAAATTTAATCAATAGTATTGAGACACGCGCACATACACAAAACATCAATTGAATATATTTTTTTAAATTATAAGTACATAATATTTTATTTTTTATCTGAAACTACTTTTTATAGTAAAATAAGTCAGTGAGTCGGTGATTATTTTGTTAAAAGCACGTATTGTTTAAACATGGAATCTGGAAGGTTTACCAATACTAAATATATAAAGTTTAACATATATTTACCACTAAGGATAATAATAAAAAGGGTGCAACCAAAGCTTTCGGTCCCATCAGGCCTCATCATAATATGTCCAACTTTAAAGGGCTTTAATTCCTTCATAGAACTAATCACCCTTATGCTTGTCTTTTAGTCTAGACGCTAGCTCATAAAGCTGCAGAGTTCTAGAGTCTGACTCTAAACTAATAAAGTAAATTGCAGTATTACACAACTATATCTATGTAAGCTCGTCAAGTCGTTAGTCCTGCGATCTCTCTTCAGTCGTGTAGGTACGCCATCATATCGGAAAATGATATGCAGATGCAGCTAAATTGGCGCGCGTTCCAAATTTTCCAAAACTGGGTCCGACTGTACATATATTAGAGAACTTACAAACATTTATGAATCGCATAAATCTTTCGCTATATTAATACATGGATATAAATAATAGCTCATATATTTATTTTAGCGTTAGTAAGTATAGTATATTATATTTTAAATTTGTACGTAAATAGATAGATAACATATAAATACTAACTGTTCACCCCAACACCACACGCATTATATTTATTTTTCTCATAAATCCCTAATTTTTATGTAATCTTCTCTATGTAAAATTTAATTACTATAACAAAATGACAGACAGAGTAACTTTACAATTTATAACATCAGTTTGATAAAGGACATAATTTCTAAATTTACGTAATATTCAAAGTATTCGAAATCTTATGATTTACTCATCGTAATAAAAATATCAACATCGTGATTTAAATTAAAAAAAATATTATTTTACTGGTCTCGTTATAACTGCTTACAATATATTCCGAGAATCAAACCCGGAACCGCCCGTGGCGATCGAGAACATTGTATTTTTTTTATATTTATATTCTTTATGTTGGGCCTTTCTCTAGATGGTTAATGGTCTTCTTATGTTATCCCCAACTTTTTACCGAAGAATTTGTTGCAGAAAATTATTATATTTGGTTATGTCAGATTGTCAGTTATTTTAGAAGTTCTGAAGGTTACACTGCGGGTCCTTTCTAACGCACTAAAACCACTGCGTTGTGAACCGTATTAGGCACGGATCGGGGGGGCTGCGGGATCGCATCGATATGACGCATCAACAGCCGTTTCCGTGTTGTGTTTTCCGGTCGTAGCTCAACGGAACCCTTCTTTTCAAGCTAATAAGCGGGTGGCAGATGCTGCGCAAGAGCAGTTTCCTAACGCGGAATTGGTGTTTTTGGGGGATTTTAATGCTCACCATGAATCATGGTTGAAATCCCTCAAAACTGACCATGCTGGAAGGACTGCTCATGCTTTTGCTCTCACACATGACTTGACCCAACTGGTTGATCAGCCCACCAGGATCCCAGACATTGATGGGCAAGCGCCTTCTCTACTGGACCTTCTGCTGACTTCTCACCCGGTGGAATATCAGGTTGTGGTTCAAGCTCCACTTGGTTCTTCGGATCACAGCCTCATATTTACCAAAGTGCCACAGGCCAAGCTGCCGCCACCAGCGGTATGCAAACGTCGCGTTTGGCACTACAAGTCGGCAGATTGGGACGGTATGCGCGATTACTATGCGTCAGTCCCTTGGAAGGAACGTTGCTTCAGTGGGAATGACCCGACAGCTAGTGCCGCTGCTGTTGCTGGCGAGATCATGTTGGGAATGGAATACTACATTCCTAGCTCAGATCTCGACAGTAGGGGTGCGTGTAACCGTTGGTTCACTCGCGAATGTGCCGACGCTGTATCATCTAAGCAGGCGGCATATCGCGAGTGGATCAATGGCTGCGTTAGCGGGGCATCTAACATTGACTCACTGAAAGCAATCTACAATAAAAACTCCAAGTCCTGTAGGAAGGCTTACACGAGAGCGGATGCACAGCGCATTGTACAGATTGGTCATGACCTTATTTCACATCCTAGGGGCTCCCGTAGCTTCTGGCGTCTGACCAAGTCTGTGCAAAACAATTTCTGCCAACCTTCGCTGCCACCGCTCAGAAGTCCGGACGGATCGCTAGCTCACAGTCCGCAAGAGAAAGCTGATCTCCTGGCTAAACTCTTTGCCGACAACTCCGTCATCGATGATTGTAGTGCTCTGCCACCAATAATACCTTCTTGTGGCCACACGATGCCTGACATCAAAATCAGGCAGCGTGATGTGCGTGCGGAGCTGCAATTACTTGATGTACGGAAAGCTAGCGGTCCCGATGGAATACCAGCCATAGTGCTGAAGAAGTGCGCGGCGGAGCTGTCTCCCGTGTTAACGCGCCTGTTCCAACTGTCTCTTTATTCGGGATGTGTGCCGGAGGCTTGGAGAAGAGGATAGGACCAAAAAAGGGGATCGGTCTGACCCGGCAAATTATCGGCCAATAGCTATCACCTCAGTACTTTGTAAGGTGATGGAACGGATTCTTAACAACCAACTGATCCATTACCTAGAAGATCACTGTTTAATTAATGATCGTCAGTACGGATTTCGACCAAAACGGTCTACAGTAGATCTTCTAGCGTACGTAACACACCTCTGGGGTGAAGCTATCGACAAGCATGGGGAATCGTTGGCTGTCAGCCTCGATATCTCCAAGGCTTTCGACAGGGTCTGGCACAGAAGTCTTCTCTCCAAGCTGCCGGCATATGGTCTGCCTGCTCAGCTTTGCACCTGGATTGCCAGCTTCCTACACAAGCGCAGCCTTCGTGTTTTAGTTGATGGTTGCGCTTCACAATTCTATGTAGTGAATGCTGGGGTCCCCCAGGGATCTGTGCTATCTCCCACTCTGTTTCTTTTGCATATCAATGATATGCTCTCTCTCGGGAACATTCATTGCTATGCAGACGATAGTACAGTGCATGGTGGATACCACGGACGCGCAGTGGCTGGGCGAGCGGAAATTAGGGAGAGGCGGGAGGATCTTGTCATTGAACTCAATAGGACGTTAGAGCTTATCGCCAAATGGGGCTCAGATAATCTTGTTGAGTTTAATGCCAAGAAAACACAGGTATGCGCTCTCACAGCAAAAAAGTCACCATTTTCCCCTTTTCCCTCCCTCTGTGGCACTCCGCTGGTGATACAAAGCAAAATCGCCATGCTGGGGATGGACGTTCGCTGCGACCTTAGTCCAAGGGATTACACCGAGGCTGTAATAAAAACAGCTTCACGGAAACTCGGAGTTCTGAACAAGGTGCGGCGTTTTTTCACGCCTCAACAACTGTGCCTGCTGTACAAAACACAGGTACGGTCTTGCGTTGAATATTGCTCGCACCTTTGGGATGGCTCCGCTAAATACCTACTTCAGGCCTTGGATCGGTTGCAACGACGTGCGGTCCGCATAATTGGCGACGTAAAGGTCACTAACACCCTCGAGCCTTTACAATTGCGTCGAGAGATAGCAGCGCTGAGCGCTTTCTATCGACTGTATCACGGCGAGTGTTCCGAGGAATTATTCTCCATAATTCCAGCTTCCCCCTTCCTTCACAAGTCTACGCGTGCTGGCTCTCGATGTCACCGGCTAACTGTGACATCAATTCCATCGCGCACAAAGAAATTTGGCAACTCCTTTCTTTGTCGCACTTCCAAGAAATGGAATTCCTTACCAGTACACGTATTCCCCTCCTCTTACGACCCGGGTTCCTTCAAACGAGGCGTGAAGAGGCATCTTGCGGGCCGGCAAGGCGAGGGCGGCTAGTGCAGAACCTTCTTCCCGACTGTACTGGCCGTCCTCGCGTTTGGACTCTACTACCACTTAACATCAGGTGGAGTAGAGTCATTTGCCCTCCCGGGTAATATAAAAAATAATAATAATAATAATAAATTGACTTACGACCAATAAAAGTAAAAAATAAGTTCACAGGCTGTGAATGTCCCACTGCTGGGATCGAATCTCGTGAACTTTCGTCGTAAGGAGATATTTGTTGCTCATTATACAATTCGGATAACGGAATACACATGTGGCAGAATTACAAAGTATAATATATTTATATTAATACGAGGAATCAACAATAATTACTGATCCAAATTGAAAGCCCATAACGTTGCATTCGCACAAAGGAACGAGAAATTCAACGAAGCTTGGAATTCTCTCAATAAAAGAGAAGGAATTGGTCAACACTAAGTAATGATTTGTTATATTACAAGGGCCGTTCACACCTGCTATTCAAGTAACCAACTTTACGATACGCAAATTTACAAACGATATCAATTTTGGACTTTATACGAAAGTAATAAGGACTAAATTAGTCCGAATGATGTAGAGCTTTCACGAGGTTTATGACCTAGGAAATAGGTCTTCGGATATAACAGAAATAGGAATTGGTATTTCCTGCTGCTAAGTAAGCATTAGGCTTAAATAAAAATGTTCGCTGACGGGATCTGGGCAGTTCTTTTTGATAGGTATCTAAATTAACGGGTATATAAAGATATTTACTTACGATTTAATTTTTTATATATTTAAAGGCATTATTTTCAAATTAGATAGGATTTGAACTCCTTTCGTATGCAAGTGGTTATTTTTTTTATTGATATATTTATCAAAAAAACCGGATAAAGGTATATAATAATTTTATTAATAAATTTATCATAAAATAAAAATAAAAACTTAATGCAATCAGTACTAAAGATAATAAAAAACTTGGTTTTCTTTAGCCGAATATGAGTGCAACATTTTTATACGTTAGATAAAACATTTGTGACGTAAAAAAGTTTTAAATGATTCTTAATTCTAAGTATATATAAATACGCGACTTCACCCGCGTGTGAGGGGAGAGGAGAGGAGTCAGTACTCTATGTAAAGGACATAGATCTTAACCTCTGACTACGTGACCTCTAAAAAAAACAAACTACCTTTCTCATTCAAAATATTAGTAAGGATTGCTGTGATTTTTTTTTAACTATGATACATTCATCGTTAACTATGGCACTATCCAACACTCAAGGAATGTTGTCAACAGCATAGCGCTATATATGTATAGTTGGACCGCGTACGCGTAGGCTTAATCGTAGGCGATGTATTGTCGAATATATTTAGTAGAACTTTGTCACATTTCTCGAGGACGACATTTGAATACAATTTATCTGTTACATTATAAATCAGTTACTTAGACATGGTTGCATGTGTATTTATGATGTAGTGATCTAATGGGTGTTTGTTATATGTTAAGATAAACGTATCGAAAACAAAGAACCTTATTCGCATCCATGACTAAATAAGGCCAGTTTCCGCTGTGTTATTGATTTGATGAAATTAAAACATTTTTTCTTTGAAGTAAATGACACAAGAAATTTATTTTTAAATAGTTCATCGTATGAATGATTAGTTTAATGTTTAATTTTGTCAATGAATACATTTAAAGCTTTGTAAAAAAGGCTTGTAATACTATATACATATACTGCTACTATAGGTTGATACTACTGAAAAAAAAATTTACAGCTGTAAGTTTGTAATATGTCGTTAGCGAAAATATCTTACATTGTAGTTATAGTTTAACTTACTTTTTAATTTATTATGTTAAAAGAAAGAAAAAAAAATCATAGTATTCTTATTTGAATCATCACTTTAAACGATAAAGATTTATATGTGTTATAAAAAAAAACGCCTAGAGTTAGTTTCCGTTGACTTCCATGCAGGATATATAAATTTAATTTTAGAACTGAATATGTTATTTCCTTTGTGTAAAAAACAGTTTTTAAGAGTATTATTACATTTTAAAATTCAGACCAAAATAAATAAAAAGCGAATCGTTAGATATCTTCGATAGTTATTAGACTTATTTACTATCTAGACTTGAGATCTTTTAAAAATAAATCTGATTAAGAAATGTCAAAAACGATTTGTCATAATAAGACAAAAGAAATCTAAATACATTTAATTATGACCTGGTTGACCTATTAAAGTTATACTAAAATATGCAAGACAGGTTTGCCGTGAGCCTATTTATAAAACGAATGCTATTTAGAACCCTAACCTATAAGGCATAGAGCTTATAATAATTTGTTCTGAAATTTAAGTTTCTTGTAGCACCTACGTTGTTTATGGAGGGGGTTGAATTGATTTGTGAGATTTATCATTGAATTGCAGTTAAATGCTGAAACAAGCGATATGTATAACTAAAGAAATAATTGCATTTGAATTAAATAATATGGCAAGTTAAATACAGGCCAGTGTAACTACAGGCACAAGGGATAACATTTTATTTCCCAAGGGCCACTTACCATCAGGTGGAACACCTATATGACAGTCTACTGGCGATAGGGTTTTGTGCAAGCACGTCTGGGTAGGTACCACCCACTCATCAGATATTCTACCGCAAAACAGCAGTACTTGATATTGTGTATTGTATTGTGTTCCAGTTTCAAGGGTGAGAAAGCCAGTGTAATTACAGGCACAAGGGATATCACACCTTAGTTCTCGAAGTTGGTGGCGCATTGGTGATGTAAGCAATGGTTAACATTTCTTACAGTGCCAATTTCTATGGGCGTTGGTGACCACTTACCATTAGGTGGCCCATATGCTCGTCTGCCTACCTATGCTATAAAAAAAAGTCTGCCTTAAAAAAATAAAGAAATCATGTTATGGTTTTCTAAACGTTAGTGTATTCGCACACAGTCCGAATCGCGTAGTTGAAGATAGATTTTTTTTTTGTAATTAGTAAATGTTATGTTTATTTATTTATGATTCGCCAGTGGTAATTACAACAATACATACACAGTAATTTTGTTACAATGAATTAATTTAAATGTATTACAAATTAAGGCAAATACGACAGGCATTCATTATTTAGGAGTAATACATGTTATACTATTACATGAAGATTTTCTAAAAACGAATTATACAAAAGGAAACTTAAACTGTAACCATAAAGAAAAAAAAAACAAATTATACATGATTATCCTAATATCATAAAAGAGATATTAACTGTTATCTGTTTGTAATGTCATCACGATTAAAACTTCTAGACGGATAGTAATGAAATTTGAAATAGACCTTAAAGTATGGTATAAATAGACATACACACGTAATATCTAAAGGATTAATGGGAGTCGAATAAATTTGACGGGGACGGTGCTGCTCTTTCCAGTAAAGAACAGCTGATGAGAGACCGAATCGTATAGCCCTAGCAAATTGAAATTTAGGTTGTGTCCTCCGTATAAAAAAATTAAATATCACCTTTGAATTTTTTTTTGTTTCTTATGTATCTTTCCGTAAATAATCATATACTATGCGACGAATTAGAATATCTAATATATATATATATATACACATATATATATATATATATATATATATATATATATATATATATATTTATTATTATATGATATCATTTTTCGTTTTTTATTCTCCTATAATTTTTTTTCGTGTAGTTTCCATTTCCTATATGCAAATACATTATCTTTTTGGAGACCATAAAATGAATTTTGTGTATCGTTTTTTGTCATAGAAAAAGTATCTTCCTACTTCAGTCGCTCTACACGTGAAATATTAAATGATCCACACTTGCAAGACAGAGAAGGCCTATGGCACCTCTACTTAGATTCCATACTTGCGCTAACACCATATATATGAAGGTAGTTGAATTTAAAATAGTAGGAATATATGTACTTATGAATTATTAGTGCCATTTTGATCATTAAAACGTAACGTAAACGTATTAGTTTATCTCCTATAGATAAACGACGAGCCGGTTGGCGTGGTTGGTAAATACTTGCCTTTCACGCCGAAGGTTGTGGGTTCGATACCCACCCAGGACAGACAGTTGTGTGCATGAACGTGTCTGTTTGTCCTGGGTGTAATTATCTATATAAGTATGTATTTACAAAAGAAAAGTAGTATATGTAGTATATTAGTTGTCTGGTTTCCATAGTACAAGCTCTGCCTAATTTGGGATCACTATATTTATTCAGGGTATTATTATTATTATAAATAATTTGAATTGTATTTAATTAACAGACTTATGTCATATAATTGGTGGAAAATAGTAACTAATGAGCTACTTATTCTTTGTTCTCGGTAAAATCTACATTCCGAACCGGTGGTATCTTTTGTTGTATTTCCGGATCAAACCAGAAATTTACACTTGTAGTAAGTAGTCGATGACTGTGTTTTTATTTTTTTGCTTGGTTTAGTATAAAGTATATGTACATATATATTATATAGAAGAATATAGAAGTCAGTTCTGTTAATTAATTAAAAAAACAACATAGATCTATTGAACAAGCAGTTTCTTCACTATCACTACGCGCCCTTTAATGTATTCGCGTTGTAATAAATTCACCGCGTAGGCGCAGCGGAGGCGACGAGGACCATTACCAAATAATTACGTAGGTTTGATTCTCTGCTGATGTCATCGTCGAAAACATTTTATTGTGACACTATATTAAATCAAAGGAAGTCAGCCTTTTCTTTAGAGATATCTGACAAATATAATTCGTTTTATGTTCTAAAGTTCTTGAGCAGAGAATTCCAGTCTTTATAAATAATACATATAAGGATTAGAATCCTTTAAGCATGGAACAATAATACTTATTTAAATAAAGATTGTTTTGCAAGGACTTTTGAATAGGTTTAAAAAAAAATTAAGTTACATTAAATCACTTTCCTAACAACTCCATCTGTGTCACTTAATTTGTGTCGTAGATTCTTTAATTTCTATGCCAAGACAATCGTTTTAGTTTTGTTGTAACGAGGTTACAAATATAGACACAGCTTCTTTCGCATTTGTTATAAAACATAATAGTTATCCCAATTACTTGATGGTAGAGCTTGATGCAAGCCCATCTGAGTAAGTACCACCCACTCATCAAATATTCTACCGCCAAACCGCCTTTATTTAGTATTGTTGTGTTCCAGTTTGAAGGGTGAGTAAGCCAGACCACAGACACAAGGGACATAACAACATCTTAGTTCCCTAGGTTGGTGGTCATCGTTGATGTACATAAAGGTAAATATTTCTAATATCATAAATGTCTAGGTGCATTTGTGGTGGTGTTCACCTCCCTCCAACCTTCGCACGCGAGCGAATCCGTGAACGGAAACTAATTTATAATGTAGCATGCTTATGTGGTAACAATTCTATGGTGTGCACGTCAGTTTACACAATAATCAATTGATTTTATACATATTTTACGAGCTCGACGTGTGAGACGGTCGCCATAAACAAGGTAACATATCGTTTATCTCAATTGACTCTGATTGAGTGCACACTTACTAAATGTAATTGTAATGTTATAGCGTGTTAAGAGCATGCTTCTTTATTCAATTCTTACTTACTTATAATATGAATTATTGTTTTCAACTATACTGTAGGAATTTTACAATTTGCAGAATAATGGTGAAATTTTATATAAGTGCTAATTAAAGGTGTGTTGTTGTTGCATTTATTACAAATCTAAAACAAATAAACCGAATTTGTGTGAATAAGTTGAGAGTATCAAGAGTGCTTCTAGGCTTCTTTGCGTTATTACTGTTATGGATAAATTAATGTCCATATCCTTATTTTTTGTATTTAAGCATGCGGATTCGAGCGGGCTAGCTTTACCCTTCGCGAGCGTCCTTTGAGCTGTGCTTTGTGATCCCCAAGAACATCTAATACCGCCCATATATACTATGTTGTGTTGTATTGTGTGCCATACCAAATCATCAGTACGCCAAGATGCTATTACTTGTGCCTGTCTAGCAGCACTCAAATTTTAAAGTGACAATTAGTTTATTCACATGTTTTTATTAATATTTATAAAATAAAAATAAAAACTGTTTTCAATAAATCTCATATGTGTCATCAAGCAATGCAGGTTTCTCCGGTGGCGTTTGACTATATGTGGGACGTTTGCTAGCTGTTAAAATACATCCTGTATAGTATAACTATTATGTAGGAAGAGTTTAAAATTTACGGTCACATCAATTTGAATACTAAAACAAAACTCAAGTCAACGACCGTCTCCGAATTCGGCAAAACGGCGGCGCAGCACGCGCATGCGCGTTCCCAATTAGTTTCATGATTAATGATATCTCTTTACGTCCGTTTTACATGCGAAATCGTTTAAAATATTCATATATCGAGGAAATATCGAAACAGCATCGACGAATTCGGAGGTTAAAAATTGACAAATTAATAAGTTTCTGCCACTAACTATAAGAACTAAACCGCGTTAGTATTACTTCTAATCACAAAACTCTATAAATGCAACTTCATGAAAAGAAGTGAGAATTTTTATATAATACATTTTCATTGAATCTCCTTAGACTAAGCGCCTTTGCCCTTAATTATATTAATTGCTAAATAACTTTCTTTTGTCATTGATTAAAACTGTTAAAAAAAACTTTATATTCCGATATGGATCACCGTTCGAATTCGCTTTTCCCGCCTCCAGTAAGTGCTTTGAAGATATTCGCTTACTTACTTACTTATGCACTAACCGCCTTGCTTATAAACGTTATTTAGCGAGTGATTATTTAAACAATACTGTGTCTTCTTCTTTCGAATGTTAAATCAATAATGAAAGAAAGAGCGAAAAAGCAGTGTTGTAACTAAACAGGCGCTAAGCAACGTTTATAAGTGACGTCGTGATTAACGTAAGCTGGACGGCGAAACCATATAGACTGAACATATAATTTAAAGTTGGATGTAACATTTTAAATATTATTCCGGTTTGCATCGCTCACTCTAATAATCTCTCAATTGCGGTAACACTTCGTGTAAAACCGCGATATCCGGCCATACCGGACATGAGCATAAAAAGTCATACATGTGCGGCTAAACTGGCAACTCTACGCAGGAAAGCAATAAATTATACATACAATACAGTAACAGCCTGTTAATGTCCCGTTGGGTTAAGCCTCCTCTCCCTTTTGAGGAGAAGGTTTGGAGCTTATTCCACCACGCTGCTCCAATGCGGGTTGGTTGAATACACATGTGGCAGAATTTCGATGAAATTAAACACGTGCAGGTTTCCTTACGATGTTTTCGTTCACCGTCAAGCACGAGATGAATTATAAGCACAAATTATGCACATGAAAATTCAGTGGTGCTTGCCAAGGTTTGAACCCACGCTTAGGATTCACGCGTTCTAACCACTAGGCCATCTCGCACTAAGTACCTATATAATCTCGTTTTTGTTTTAAGATATTGTAAAACACTGATTTCTCACTTTCTATCATTCTTAATTTGACATTCGAAAGAAAGAGATATTCCTCTTCGATTCATTACGCATGTTGTATAAATAAATTCATTGTTATATATATATATTTAATACCCTTGATCTGGATGCAACAGGCGAACAGTATAAAGTATTGAATACATCAATGTCTCTTTTATCCGCGATAATGCATCAATAGAACATTGTACGCAAAAACACTCCTATATGCGAGAGGGGTGACATCACTGGCTTACTGCGGTCTTATTTATATACTAGCTCTGCTCTGCGGTTTCGCCCACGTTTCTAGATTATATAGGTCTGTCTCATAATGGATACCATTTAAGACAAATGACAAATTTTCGTTTTAAAAACAACTTAGATAAATTATTATGAATCATATATTTATCAATAAACAAAATACTGGTTTTATATATAAAAAACGTTTGATAAATAATTAATTAACCAACAAAATAATTATATTTGTTAGTTTGGATAACTTTAAAATTAAGCACATACACTAAGGTTGTTCTATGTTTTTCAAATGATCATTTTCAAAACTATATGTGTATCACCTGAATAGTTTCTGAATTATTTTTTATAAAATGATGAGTTGTTATATGTTTTTTATAAATCATATTGCTTGATCTTTATGATTTTATTACGCTTATAGCGTGGGGTGCAATCTAAACTATACAATAAGAAGACTAAATAAGATGTCAATATTACTAGGTAGTAGGGCCTACCTGGTAGGTAGTGTGCTAGCCCATATCTGTGATACTGGGTAGGTATCACCCACTCATCAGATATTCTACCGCAAAACAGCAGTACTTGGTATTGTTGTGTTCCGGTTTGAAGGGTGAGTGAGCCACTGTAATTACAGGCAAAAGGGACGTAACATCTTAGTTCCAGGTTGGTTGCGTATTGGCGATGTAAGCGATAGTTAACATTTCATACAATGGCAATGTCTTTGTGGTACCAAGCCAGACGAGCTTGCACAAAGCCCTACCGCCAGTAAATTCCATACAAATATAACATATTATATCACAAAGTTAACAGCGTATTTATAACATAATATAATTATATTATAAGGCAGTAAATCCCTAGGTCCTCAATACAAGCTTCGGAAGCAATTAAAAGTTATCGGATTTTCAGTCGAGAGATTCTCAGCGTGAAGATTTGAAGTATTTGTAGTCTCTGAAAGATTGGAGAGCCATTGATCCTCCGCCTCATTTCGCTCCAGATCATCCGATTATAAGAGAGTATAAATGTACCTGTGTACGCACACACATTTAATGTATCCTACACAGTTGGCTACAAACTCCTCTGAAACTGCAATTCCATATTTTTCTTTAAAGCATGAAGCTATGGACTTGCTTATCTATTTAGAATAGCTATCCCACAACGAATGAATCTTATAATTCAGCGAGACAATTAAGTGCTGATATACAGCACTTCTCGCTGATATATTAAGGGGCGGCTACTTAATGTGCCGCAGTCGTACTTGTCGACTTACAGCGGAATTAATTGTGCCGACGGCAGACGAAGATTGTTTGAAATATAAATTAAGCAACTAGTTTGTTTTGTTTTGTTTAAGAATGTCTATTAACATTATTTTATTGCGTCTTTATGTTTGTATATTTATTTGTTTGTATGGAATGTTGTTTACTTCAGCTAATTACATTTTAAACATTTGAATTGTTATTCGTTTTTTTTTTATATCAAATAAACGATTGCACTTAAAAAATAATCTAATAAAACCTATTTACAATTATTTTGCGAAAGGAATAGTTTCACTTCCATTACTTATAAAATGTTTAGGAAAAGATATCGTAACTACCAACAATACCAATAATATGTAAGAATAAATAAAATAAAAACAAAAAGTATACAATAGAAATGTGTTTAAAATTATATTTTAAATCAATAGAAATAAAATTGCAAATTCATTATATCTATTTTAGTGTACAGACTTAGCCGAAGACGGCGGGCCGACGTGTTAGGATCTGCCGAATGTCACACTAAATCTTTGCTCTAAACCCGGGAGACAGCCCGGCTTTTAATTGATATTTTCGTCGATGGATTTAAATGCGATACATAAATGGTTCATATGCTACTAATATTATAAACGTGAAAATTTGTAGCATATTTGTTACTCTTTGACGCAAATACTACTTAACGGATAGCACTACTAGGCGTTAGGAAACTAGTTACCTAAAAAGATAACCTGGCCAGTGTAAAGGACTCGTTCATATTATCAATTATCGTTTTCAAATAGTTTTGTGACTATAGAAACTAAATTGGTGTCTAAAACACTAAATTTTATCAAAAAAAGATTCCATTTGAGATTTGTGTGGCATATCCCCAAAAATAATTTTAATATTTAATTGGTATTTTCTTAAACTCAAAAATACATATAGATTTTATTTGACGATTGCGAAATCGATTCGAGGCTTTTTATTCAAATCTTACTTAACAGATTTCTCGCCCTTTTTGTCCTTCCGCGATTTAAATATAGCAACACTGACTGACTTAAATTAAAATAAAACATCCAAGCACGTGTAAAACATTAAAGTTTAGTTTTATGTCTTTGCCAAGTTTAACGACTGTTTTTTTTTTAAAGATACGCCATAAAGAGATATACAAGGAAAACTATGATTGGCCGTGTAATTAAAACGATTTGTTAGAATTTTAATATATACCTATGTAAGTCGCAGGGTTATTATATACTAAGTAAATCCTGTGAGTCTATCCGCGTCTATGTAAATTGTCTTGTTATCCTTTATTTATACAGTCTTATATATATTGTCTTATATGTATATATATTATGTCGAATGTCCCACTCGAGACGGGCTCAAACGAACACCTATAAATTCTGTGTGAATTTGCGTTTATAATTTATTTTGTACTCGGCAGTGAACGGAAAACATTTGAGGAAATCTTTTATGTGTCGGATTAAAATCTGCCACATGTGTATACGCCAACTACTGGAGCAGCGTGGTGAAATAAGCTCCAAGCCTTCTCCTCAAAAGGAGAGGTGGCCTAAAAACAGCATCGCAACATTAACCGGCTGTTTACTATATTTTATTACTTTTATACAATCATCATCATCATCATCATCATATCAGCCAGAAGACGTCCACTGCTGGACAAAGGCCTCCCCCAACGATTTCCACGTAGGCCGGTCTTGCGCTGCCCGTATCCAACGGCTTTCCGCGACTCGTTCTAAGTCGTCGGTCCACCTTGTAGGGGGCCTGCCCACGCTGCGTCTTCCGGTTCGTGGTCGCCACTCGAGAACCTTTCTACCCCAGCGGCCGTCGGTTCTGCGAGCAATGTGCCCCGCCCACTGCCACTTCAATTTAGCAATCCTTCGGGCTATGTCAGTTGTTTTGGTTCGCCTGCGGATTTCATCATTTCTAATTCGATCTCGCAGAGAAACTCCGAGCACAGCCCTCTCCATTGCCATATGGCTCATAGTGAGCGACCACGTCTCTGATCCGTAAGTCATCACTGGCAACACATACTGTACTGTTTTATACAATATTATTAGTTTAATTGCATTTTATGTGCCAACAGGGCACAGGTTATTTCGCCAAAGTAGGAATATCCTTATTAATCTCAAACCCAGAACAACACAATCTGAGAATATATTTTCGCATTAAGTCTTTTTTTGCACCAAACTCAATAATCTGGTCAATAAATTTTTCAAATAAAATAATATAAATAAAACCACAAACATATAAATATATTATACCGTAATAAGGTAAATTATAAATAATTATTATAATCCATACAAATTAAAATAGGTCAATCATTTGAACTATTTACAGCTTAATTTTAATTACAATTCATTTGTTTACACAATACCGTATTCCAGCTAATGGTCTCTCTCAGTTTTACTTAAACATTTACATAAGAACATCCTTACAATTTTAAACGAGCACGTTGTATGTATTGATTTATTTCACAAAACATTTTTTTTTTTGTTAAAAACTTTGAGCCGAGAATAATTTAAAAATATTTAAAAAAACGTGATGATTACGTGATAAATAACGTTCTGCCAATTAGTTAAATAAAGTTGGAAGTTTTTCTAACAAACGCCAAAATAAACATAATTAAACAACGTAAGCTTACTTAGGACTACATAGCGAAGGCCTTATGTAATATTTGCTATGACATAATACGGGCACATTGACTAAAAATATTTATTAATGAATACCTACGTTGTATTAAGTTTAGGAGATAAAGGTGCCACCCACTCGATAGATACATAGATATACAACAGAACAGTACTAAGTATTGATGCTTGGCGGTCGAATATATTATAAGTGGGTGGTAACTACCCAGACGGGCAGAAAGCCCCACCACCAAGTGATATAAGGCATGGAACCCTGGGTTGGTCCTGCGCGTGATTTATTTCCGTTGGATTGCCGTCCAATCAGATTATGAGAGTAATGGAATAGAGAATACATTTGAGAACATTATTTCTCCGAGGGCAATGAGAACATCATCCTTTTTACTCTATACATTAAAAAAGAGATAGCAATATATTTAATCCTTTTCATTTAGAGAATGTTGACAGAAATACCTGTAACAATTTTTTATAGTCGAGTAAATCTTCACGTCTTCAAAAAGAGCTGCGTTTTTAGATATCGATGTAAGCAATTTCTACTAGTCTCATCTATTCAAATTTTAATATCCTGTGACTTCAATTATATTATAATTACATTGTAATCCTGGCCCATCCAACCCCTCACAAACTTCCTTGGGTATTTCAGCTCGTTGAAATGGTCTCAATTACCCACTATAAACGACTAATGAATGGAAATATAATAATATAAAAAAGACAGGATTGTAACAAAAATAGAAAATGAATGCGTATGTCAAATTAAGCTTAAAGCAACATAAGAGTGTCTATATTGTTTAGTTTTGCTATAGACCTACATTGTCATTTAGATTTTGAAGAAATCTCTTTAAGAGATAAGCATGCATAGGCGACCTTAGGTCTTCCGTTTTTTTGTCGTTTTTGTATCTGTTTTATTTCTGCTAGTTTTAATTAATTATAAAATTAATATCATAACGGTTATAGGGATAAATTTACTAAGGAAATTTCGGTAAATTATAATATGATTATAAATTTTTCACTTGCTCGGATTACGTTTGAGGATTAGAATTTAGAGTTTAAGACATATTGTTGCATTTCTTACTCTATCACAGATAATAAAATAACGTCATTTCTGATTAGATAGACAATAAATAGCGATTTTAAATGCATACGTGACATTCACAGCGCGCACATAAACCCTGCCTGAATTTTTTTTTAGATATTATATCATGGCAATGGTATT
Source organism: Nymphalis urticae (assembly GCA_905147175.2). NCBI lineage: Eukaryota > Metazoa > Arthropoda > Insecta > Lepidoptera > Nymphalidae > Nymphalis > Nymphalis urticae. The sequence continues at coordinate 2,857,375 of LR990007.1, forward strand.
TTTTATCGCGTATTAACGAAGATTTACACGAATTTATAAATAACTCCAGCGATAAATTTTATAACAATTTATTTTACTTACCTTGTAAAATATATCTCTATATTATTTTCTTAACATTCAAGAGACGACAAATTTACCTGTGAACAAAAAAAAAGAAATAATAATAAATAAAAAATTAAAATGGCGCCATCTAGTGCGAAAGGTTAAAGCTAACTGAACAAAGATGGTGTAGCCCGACTTTATTGGTTAGTTCGCATTGTCGCCACAACTCATCAATAGATGTCGTTAGTAGTCAATCAGTGCGAGGGAATATTATTTTTTAATAAATTACAGTTCAAGCAATAAAACGTTTACGGTGTGAAATATCCCAATTAGCTGAACAAATTGCATTTGGCATTAAATTACGGTGTGTTTTTTATTTGTTTTTTTTTTAATGACTAAAGAAAGTTGCTGCCTTTATCTAGCGTCGGACTTAAGAAATGTAAGTTATTTAACAATACTTAAATGTTTTTTGTTTATTTTATAAAGCACTTGCCACCAAGTTACCACCATTCGTCCACTTTAAGAACAGAGTTTATGTCTTTCTTATAAGAAATCTTACATTATTAATTTTATATGACGTTAAAATAATTGATTTACAGAAAATAATAAAACCCTAAATTATTATTACATTCAGAAAAAAAAGCGCATTGTAAATACTGGTAAATACACAAACTGGCGCCATTTTCACCGTTCTAACAATAAATATAGGAATAAAGGCCAAAATTCCTGACCTAAGTTGTAAATAAGGCAATTTGTATGCGAAAGTCGTGCCCGTGAGAAAAGTGGAATTGTTCGCTTTAAAGTCGCCGATACTTGGATACTAATCACGTAGTTAGTGCGGCCGTGAGACACGCGGTTTTCATTCATAAACAAGGCAGGGTGATATTTTTATCTTTATACATAATAAATCTGAAAAAGGACCTTTAAATTTATTGACTTGATTAAAATAAAAAGGTTTTTTTTTTTAACTAATGAACTCAAGAACTCGTCCTTCAGACTAGTAATATCTTAAACACTTTGGGTGTGAACTGTGTTTCACTTGTGTGAAGGTGAAAATGTTTTTTTTATATATAACCCGGGAGGGCAAATGACTCTACTCCACCTGATGTTAAGTGGTAGTAGAGTCCAAACGCGAGGACGGCCAGTACAGTCGGGAAGAAGGTTCTGCACTAGCCGCCCTCGCCTTGCCGGCCCGCAAGATGCCTCTTCACGCCTCGTTTGAAGGAACCCGGGTCGTAAGAGGAGGGGAATACGTGTGCTGGTAAGGAATTCCATTTCTTGGAAGTGCGACAAAGAAAGGAGTTGCCAAATTTCTTTGTGCGCGATGGAATTGATGTCACAGTTAGTCGGTGACATCGAGAGCCAGCACGCGTAGACTTGTGAAGGAAGGGGGAAGCAGGAATTAGGGAAAATAATTCCTCGGAACACTCGCCGTGATACAGTCGATAGAAAGCGCTCAGCGCAGCTATCTCTCGACGCAATTGTAAAGGCTCAAGGGTGTTAGTGACCTTTACGTCGCCAATAATGCGGACCGCACGTCGCTGCAACCGGTCCAAGGCCTCAAGTAGGTACTTAGCGGAGCCATCCCAAAGGTGCGAGCAATATTCAACGCAAGACCGTACCTGTGTTTTGTACAGCAGGCACAGTTGTTGAGGCGTGAAAAAACGCCGCACCTTGTTCAGAACTCCGAGTTTCCGTGAGGCTGTTTTTATTACAGCCTCGATGTAATCCCTTGGACTAAGGTCGCAGCGAACGTCCATCCCCAGCATGGCGATTTTGCCCTGTATCACCAGCGGAGTGCCACAGAGGGAGGGAAAAGGGGAAAATGGTGACTTTTTTGCTGTGAGAGCGCATACCTGTGTTTTCTTGGCATTAAACTCAACAAGATTATCTGAGCCCCATTTGGCGATAAGCTCTAACGTCCTATTGAGTTCAATGACAAGATCCTCCCGCCTCTCCCTAATTTCCGCTCGCCCAGCCACTGCGCGTCCGTGGTATCCACCATGCACTGTACTATCGTCTGCATAGCAATGAATGTTCCCGAGAGAGAGCATATCATTGATATGCAAAAGAAATAGAGTGGGAGATAGCACAGATCCCTGGGGGACCCCAGCATTCACTACATAGAATTGTGAAGCGCAACCATCAACTAAAACACGAAGGCTGCGCTTGTGTAGGAAGCTGGCAATCCAGGTGCAAAGCTGAGCAGGCAGACCATATGCCGGCAGCTTGGAGAGAAGACTTCTGTGCCAGACCCTGTCGAAAGCCTTGGAGATATCGAGGCTGACAGCCAACGATTCCCCATGTTTGTCGATAGCTTCACCCCAGAGGTGTGTGTTACGTACAAAGGTACATATTGTGTGGTCTTTACAGTACATTTATCTCAATAGGTGCACTTCCAATTCCGTCCCTCTCATAATCCGATAGGACGGCAAACCAAATTGCCCGAAGAGAATTGAGCAGGAGCCAGATTTAAAACTAAGACGATATAGTATAACCTAACCACTACGCCGAAGCTAAAAAGAAGTGTACTTAATATAACCAAGAGTATTTATTCACATATAAATTATAATATAGGTAGGTACGGCAAAAATAAACAAATGTCACCACTAATTTTAACCATTCATTATCATCAACATTGGCATCATAATCACATCGGCTCAGTCAGTCAGCTACAATATTTGATGAGTGGGTGGCACTTACCTAAAGGCCTACTACCAAGAAAAAAATAACCAATATTATTTAGTGCAATTAAAAGCATAAATACACATATATCTAACACTAAAAGTTTGCATTACCATTTACCGCAGAGCAGTTGAAAAAGTCAGTGACGTTCTCTACATTTAATTGTTAAGTTGGCTTAACTTAACTTGTGTTTTAATGGCCTAATGAAAGTTAGGTGTGCACACGTGTGCTGCAGTTTTTGCATCGAACCATTGCTATACTTTTATAAAGAATACACAAAATCCTTACTAATACTATAAATTCGAATGTTTGTTTGTCTGTATGTTACGCTTTAATTACCGACTTATGCATACATTTTGTTAGGGGTACACATAAGGACTTAGATAAAGGGGAGTCCCCTACCATGCGGACGGTATCAACTACATACTAAAAATTCGCAAACGCCACTACGTTTACTAGTTAAAAAGTATTTTTTATTTTTATGAAGTGATTGTGATAAAAAATATATTTAATTAGGTAACGTTCTTTCCCACGTTGCATTGGGTAAGTAATTTGTACATTGGCACAACTAAAAGGATATTAAGCAAAATATTACATTAATATTTTAATTATTACAATAATTGCGTAGCTTTTACATTTAAAGTGGTATTGTAAAATTTAAGTGCATATAAGAGGCTACGTGAATATATATTTTGTAAATAATAACACTATTTTAATTACAGATAATTTTGTGCACCAGCTTAAAAAAGCGATAGGAATGTTATTAAAGCTAGGTAAGGTAAGAAATAAAATAGCTCGCCAATAATAGGAGGCAAATAATAGGCAGACGGTGTTCTTTTTTAAAAAAAAATCCTATTAAAAAAACAAACAAAAACAAATAAAGCAGTTCGTTCGGTGTCATCTATATAATATATATATTTGTTTTTATACAAGTAATTAGTTTAAATATTGGTAAACGATAAATGGAACTGAGTTTTGAGATACATACTTGAAGACATAAGGTGTCATGTAATAAAAATTTGAAGTGATTGGCAGTTTATGTTTTTGACATGATTAATTATTTTTTATTTTAATAGAATCCAACAAGGAATACACATGACAAGCTTTAAATACATCATCTTCTTCTTCTTCTTCTTCTTCCTAGCGTTTTCCCAGCCTTAAATACATCATACGAGTTATAAATCTATGTGCTCCCTCAGTTACAGGAAACCACAGCATCCATTAAACACAACCAAGTAACAGTTAATATAAATAGTAAAATTAATATTATTATTATTATATAATTCATGTGCATAAATTCAACCATTACGTTTATAGTTCTTAATATTTTAAAACATGTTAGATGAAGGTACCATGATATGTATGGTGACTTTAAATGTTCATATAACAAATTCCACATTTTTAAAAATGTGCCATAGCACCTTCATCGACTCATGTGTTCACTTGTTTTGAGCGTCACCTTTTTGGTTAAGGGATGAAGCGAGCGAACCTATACAACTGAATAGATAATAATTTTCGTTACATTATATATAATTAACTTGTAACCACTGCTTTCTAAATTCGTAACTGACTAATTGTATACCACCATTTTCGTATACGGCTCAGTGGCTAGAACTCGTGAATCGTAACCGAAGATTGCAGGTTCAACCCGAGCGAATACTAATTAGTTCTCATGAGCTGTTGCTGTTTTTTAATGTAATTCATCTGGTGCTGTGTGAAGGAGATGCACATGTGTATTCTGCATTAGGACAGCGTGGTGAAATAATCTCCTAAACTTTTGCAAAACGAGAGGCGACCTTGGCCCGGCATTTTTAGGATTACTTATTTTACATTCTAACAAAATCCACAATACGGTTGACCTGTCTCAACCAACTGTTATTTGAGAAAAAAGATCGTCCATAAGATATGTTTATGTAATTCTCCTTATCCCCCCAGAACGGTTTCAAATGGCCGACATCCTTCCGTATCGTATTGAGCGTTGTGAAAAAAATCGCTATATCCTGTTAGCGCAAAGCTATTACATAAACTATGAATATACACATTATATCAGTTCTATACATTTTTTCAGTTCATGTATACAACTATCACTGCAGTTTAGAAAGAGACTGTAAACAACCGGCAAGAAACTCATTAGTTACATTTCCATTCCCAATTTGCGTTGAGACAATTTGTGAAAATTATTACTGGAAAAATAACTCAACCTTTTTTATCATCTCAATGGTATAAATGCGAAAGTGTTGTCGCGAAGTTTGTTTGTTTCTTTGTTTGTTACGCTTTCACGTCTAACTAGTCAACCGATCATGAAATCTGCATACCTTTGATGCTGCGGACGGCAACTAGTCTCATATAAACTTTTAAGTAAATACGTCTTATTTTTTAATGTTATTTTTTATAACACGTCAAATAAAGTGTTCTTGGGATTTTAGTATAGAGACCAATATTTGATGTTACGGACGATGCATTGAGTATTATTATTACTTATATATTGACTAACATTTTTATATATGTTAATATGTATCTACTATTGTAATATAAAATTATCGTAATATTAAAAATAATATTTAACAGTAACAGTAACAGCCTGTTAATGACCCACTGCTGGGCTAAGGCCTCCTCACCCTTTTTGAGGAGAAGGTATGGAGCTTATTCCATCACGCTACTCCAATGCGGGTTGGTGGAACACACATGTGGCAGAATTTCAGTGAAATTAGACAGCGTTCTACCTATAATACCTTCTCGGCTAAAAAAATAATAGGCTATAATAATATTTATCAACGACAAATTCAATTCGTTTAAATATTTTGATAATTACAATCAAATTCTTGAGCTATTTTAGAATTTCAAGGATAGATTATTTTGAACGAATGATTCTTAAGGTTACATTTTTATCGATTTTGTTTAACGAAATTCACACGCTACCGCTAATAGTTAAAACCTATGGGTAAAGAATTACTTCAATTATTTGATATATGTATGTTAAAAAACATACATACGTGTATCCATGTAACATACGTATATCCAAACACCTACGATGTTTTCCTTCACCGCCAAACATGAGCTGAAGTATAAACAAAAATGCTTTAGTTGTGTCTAAATCAGACAAAAGATTCTCATTAAATAATTATTGATTTCAATTAAATGTTTTTTTTTTGTTAATAAAACCTCCATGATTATAATAATTTCTGCTTATCATTAATTTCTAGCATTACTATTGTTATATGAACACGCGATATTTTATGACACACCTCTAAGGTATGAGATCAGAGTATTGAAATAAACTTGTAACAAACACTTCACTTATCATAACAAATGCCTTATTTCAAGATACATATTAAACTTTTTTTGAAAATTCAAAGCACGTATACGAATTTAAATCGTTGCGGATAATAATCGCTAATCTTTGAACGCGATATAAACTAGCAGATGCGAAATAGTACGTACATTTTGTAAGCCTCGTTGTCGATTTCATTTTACATTTTAAAAATCGCAACAATGAAATTGCGTTGTGCACGCATAGCCTAATTAAGATAAATTTTAAAATTGTGTACTTAAAACTAAGCACCAACAAGCGATTGTAGTGAAACTTAGAGCCAGAGCAATTTAATTTTAAAATGTCAATTTAATTTTAAAATTTCTTTGGCTTTGTGCAAGCTCGTCTGGGTAGGTACCCACTCATCAGATATTCTACTGCAAAACAGCAGTACTTGGTATTGTTGTGTTCGGGTTTAAAGGGTGAGTGAGTCAGTGTAATATGGGACAGGCACAAGGGACATAAAATTGGTGGCGCAAGGCCCAAGGTTGGTGGCGCATTGGCGATGTAAGCGATGGTTAAAATTTCTATGGGCGTTTAGTGACCACTTACCATCAGGTGGCCCATATGCTCGTCCGCCTTCCCACTCTATAAAAAAAAGTCAAATAAAGGACACTTGCACTCAACTTTGACTTTGAATTATACCATTCCAAAACGCACAAAGGATTCGTTTGTGTCTCGTTGGGCCCTCTTTAAATCAACCCATACGACCGCAATGATTGCATTGGTACAGCTACGCTACTGAGAGTACACGTGATAGAAAAGAATGTTTTTGCGTCAGAGCCTTTTAATTATGATGTCCTTGTGATAGTGACGTCGACCACGGCAGATTTTCTCAAGCAAGACTAGCCAACTGTGCAGGGGACATATGCTTTACGTGGCACGGGAGTGTAAACACGGACCTTGAGCTGGTACTGATAATTTCTCGACGAGGTTTAAATTTAGAATTTCAGGAGCCTTATAAGCAAGCCGCTATACTATAACGAACGAGAAGTAACACAAACATTAAAAATATAGAAACTTTGCCCTCAAATTAAACCTTGAAATTAAGTCTTATCGCAGTCAAACTAGTTCCACTAAAAATTTATTCTTAAACGTATAAAATATAACAATAAATAAATCTATGTATAAATACATTAAATTCAAATGAATATTGGTTCAAACCAAAAATTCCAAATTTGAAATATTGACTTAATAATCAGAATTAAAAAGATAAATAATTAGCATGTCATTTGTTAATTTTTCGACGCCAACTTCCTTGACAAGATTTTGATTGGTCCAGTTCACAAATTCAAGCATCACCAGAGGATGTCATCTATTCTGACGGTCGTATATCATCTCGTTAACGTCACGATGCGGGGTCATTTAACTTACTAGGAAGTTTAGATAAATGTCACGGCTAATTAGATAATTACTCGATGAAGTTGAAGGGAAAAGGTCCATAATTGTAAGACGCATCAATCCTGAACTACGAGAGTAACGAAACAATGGATTTTTTTGACGGAATCTTCGGTTTAAAGACATTTATTTCTCATAAAGAACACAAAAGTTCACTTATAATAAGAAATTACAATAATTTTGCCTGAGGGTACATTTAAAAGTCTGCCTTATGAATTATATACAGTGAGATAAAATGTTGCGGGTAGTTATATTACACAAACATGTTTAGGTAGGGGTTACATTAACTTATAAATTATTTTGCACATATTCCATTACACGTTTTTTGAATATAGACTTCTTCTATCTTGACTTTTGATTGTGAATATTTTTTTGTATTCGCTACGAAGTGTCCGTGTTCTTGTTTTATTATTTTATATTATAAAGTATAGCTTTGACTATAAGGATTGTGTCTGTCTGTCGAAGTATGCTTAGGAGATTTCCTGAAAAACGACTCAATGTCCCCTCTATATAGTATAGCAATGATAGTTTAAAAGTACAATTAATTCTGATTCAAAATATTCGTTAAACTGTTATTAATTATTTGAAATATTATGACTATTTTTGATTTCTATAAGAGCTATAAAATTAATATTTCATGAGATACCTTCTGTAATTTATGACATGTTAATGAAGGTCACGGCTTAATTACATTCATCCTTTATTTGAAAAGAAATACGCTCAAGGCGATCAGCGTTCTATAAAAAAAAATGGAACTAAATGTCATGACATTAATAAAGTGATTTATTTGAACACTGCAAGTTAGAATTAGACCAATTTAAATGACGACAAGTCCCCATTGTGTTTCAAATTATCCCCTTGAAGAAGTCATTATTTTCTATGTGGTACGATCACCGATTATTAAATCATCTCTAATGTTGGGACCACACTAAGGTTTGATGTGTAATTATCGCGTTAGTAGACATTAACATTTACACGTAGCCGTGTCTTATTTTTGTAATAGCGCTTATAATGGCATAGGCGTTTTAGCTCAGGTGGCAATGTTTTTGAACTTTATTTGATTACGAGTGACAGTTGCGAAAGTGTGTCGCAATATTTTGACAGTTCCAATCTAAAGTCAACTAGAGTCGATTGAAATAATTTACATTCATACATTTTTTTAAAATGATACAACATATTAATATACTTATTGGAAGCAATTGTAAATAACACGCAAACACCTCTTAATTTTAATTTGTATTTATATTCGATGTTGTGATCGGCGGTAAAGAAAACCATCGTGAGGTACATACAGGTATGTACAGGTTGTATGTGTCGAATGAAAATCTATCACATGTGCATTCCACCAATCCACATTGGAGCCGCGTAGTGAAATAAGATCCAGAACTTCTTTTCAAACGAAGAAACGGCTTTAATCCCAGCAGTGAGAAATTTAGTATTTCAACTTTTTTTTGTCATTCAATAGGTAGGTGGACATCGCCATAGGAGCATACATCGCCAATGCGCCACCAACCTTGGGAACTACGATGTTGTCTCTTTTGCCTGTAATTACACTGGTTCACTCACCCTTTAAACCGGAACACAAAAGTAAACAACAACCAAGTACTGATGAGAAAGACGAGCTTGCACAGAGCACCAGTGTGGTTTTACTTTTATTTAAACATTTTTAGGTTTGCTCTCTTTCAAGGTACTGTATTATTTTTAATAAATAAATGATTGTATTCCAAAGCGATAGATTTACTTTAGTACAGTAAGTGCCTCGTTCCAAAAAAGTAACCTGCAATCATAAAGCTAATGATCTTAAACATATTAGCAAATCATTTCCACCTCTTAAAACTCTATAATTTATACTTCACATCAACAAAAGATCTTAATAATGACATTGATTGATTTCTCTGTAATAATGATGTCATCGTATGACCTGAAGCTGACCACAAGACCTTGATATGACGTAATTCTAAGATCTGATCATTAAATTGTTGCTTGTCAAAGCCACTTAGAAATGATAATGACATATTATATTTATTTACCAGCACTTCCTAGAAATTCCGTCCACGTGAAACTTAATTTTTCCGTGATTCCTGTAATATGCTTCCGTGATATACTTGTACTCAGGATAACATTACATCAAATTTCATTTCGATGGTTTAGTCGTGATGACGTTAAGTTAATTGTTAAAGAAAAATATAACATATAAACGACAGATTGGAAGTTGAATGAAATCATAAAATCAACAATATAATCAATTCGTTACGTCTGATAAATACATTAAAATTTTTAAATAAACGTCGATATCATTATATATTTTTATTTGAAAAATAATATTTCAATTTGTAAACCATATTGGATTATTCAGTCTCGAAATACTCAGTAATATCGTGGAGTTAGAGAGTTTGAAGTGTTGAACACACACATACACACTTGTGCATATAAATATTCCTGTGCAATTGGTTAGTCTCCCTTAAAAATGGCTACCGTGGGCGAAATCGGTCAAGAGGTCATCATTAGATCTATTTATACTGCATTACCTCATATTATGCTCATTAATAAGCTTATCCTATTCAGTAAATAAACATGAAGATTTATCGATATAATTATTTCGCTAATTAACCTTATAAATATTTTGTTAAGTGATGTTCAATAGATTGAAATAGCAAGGACGTGAATGACGAATATGTTTATTTTATATGAATAATGAATGTACTTATATTTTAACTAATAACATCATTAAGGTCTAAAGACAAGGTTCATAATAAATAGGAAAAATTTAAAAGCCCGCATATTACCCACTACTGGATAACGGTCTGGTTTCCTCTCAAGGAGAGGGCTTAGAACTGAACCAAAATGTTTACATTACTATGAACGTGCAAGATCAAAAAATTTTTTGTCCAGCTCATCAAAGAATCATCCTTTGACTAAAAACCGATGAGTCGGCGACATATATTTGCAAACATATAAAACAGGATGTATTTGATTATATTTTAAATAAATATTATTATTAATCGCGGAAGATAATCTTTTATATATAAAATGTTTGATCAATTCAGTAGAAATAGGACGGCTTATAATCAAACATCGTTTTAAAAGCGTAAGGTATTAGAAAGGAAGGCGTTAAGTTGAGAGCTTAAGTCCTTAAGCCCTCTACTGGACTGGGATAAAAATAAGTGTTGACTTTTGTAATTTTAGAGGGCGCTCAGAAAGTATGAAGTGTTGTTTATGGCCCTCGGTTATTGTTTCAGGATTATGACTCTTACTTTAAGGGCGAAGTCAATATAAAAGTGATCCTTGCTCTATATGCGTATGTTTGTTTGTTTTACGTCTCAACTTTGTATCGATCAAAATATTACATGTGCTGCATGTGTTTAATTTCACTGAAATTCTACCACATGTGTATTCCAACAACCCGCATTGGAGCAGCGCGGTGGAATTAGCTCCAAACCTTCTCCAGAAAAAGGAAGAGGAGGCCTTAGCCCAGCAGTGGGTCATTCACAGGCTGTAGTTATGATAATATAGTCCAGTATAGTTATGATAGTATAGTCTAAATTTGTTTTTGTTTCGTTAGTTATTTTTTTTTGTATTTTGTATTTCTTGTTTGTATTTCTTATTAGATATTGTATAGGGAAATTTTGATACTTTGGTTTACATTATTTCAATTTTCCTAGATATTATTTTGATAATAAAACACAGCCTAAGTTATTTCATTATAATGAAGCTTTCTAGAGGTACAAGAATTTTTAAAATCGGTTTAGTAGTATTTGCGTTTATCCATAAATATACAAAAAATGAAATCTTTTAAAATATTAATATAGGTAAAGAGAATATCTTTTTACAGCTTTGTAAAAACGCTATACTTTGGATAAACGTCGAGTCGCAAACCTTTACTTTATGATTAAACTTTTTTAATTGAATAAAAGTTACGAAATAACAGGACTCGAAATGGCGCTGAAACTCTGCTAACGTAGCTATGTCGAATTACTGCAGTTGAACATTTTTTATTCGATTAATTCTATTTTTTATTGTAACATTTTTATTATTACAACATATGTAAAAATACATCAATTACACATTTATTATTATTTATAAATATAATAGTTTTAAAATTTAGCTGAAAGGCAGATCGGAACATGGGTTGACATAACTGGTTAACAAAACTGCCTTGAGTTGGCTGAGGCTTGGGATTCAATGGTCAACAGCATATTGATAAAATATTAATATTAGCTTATACTTCTCGATCAATGATACCTTCTTGATGACGGGTATTTTCACTAAAGAACAGTCACCTACACAGAAGATATACTGCACAAGTGGTCCTGCCACTGTACACAGTCAATCTCGAGAGAGTTGAGGGACAGAAGACTCAAGGCATTACGTGCTTACTGAAGCACTGTAGTGTCAAAACTGCCAATTAACAGTTATCATTGGGTGTCATTTGCTCGTCTGCTTTACTAATATAAATAAAAATTCAGTGGAATCATTCGTACCACGATTATCGCGATCAATATCCTCTATTGTTGAGCTATGAGTGAGTTTGTTTTCCAAGGCGATATCATGTTTGTTGTATTTCAAGCGATTGCGGCGACGAGTTATCAGATAATACAATTTAATGCACACGCTTTGTTAGAATAAGAAATCTTATCGCGTGTTTGTTTTTCATCGAACATGTACGTTCGGTTAGAGCCTTTAATGTTAAATAGTTTATTTTAAAGTTTTAAATGTTTACAAAAAACACGGTCGCTTTATTGTACATATTTTTAATCTATGTAAATTTTACTAGCATGCATACTATGATTTTGCTGTAGCAGCTTGGCTTAGTTTCTTTTCTTTTTGGTTACAACGTGGGGTTTTATATTTTACAGTATAAGATATGTACGATAAAAAATACATATTACTTCATCAAAATTTAACTAAAAAAATATAAATATTTTATTTAAATCAGTTGTTTTATTTTTTTAACTTAACAAATAAATGATACACATGTTGGAAAAATCGCACATGTACATTGAACTCGCCGGCTTCTGAACGCAAAATGCAAATCAAAGAATCAATTGACCTCGCGCTGATTCTATTAAGACATTTGACTTGGAGCAAGTTAAAAGCTTAAGTAACTAACATCAAGCGGATAAACATTGCAATATTGGTAAAACGAAAACCTTGGATCTTTTTTTTACCCTTAATAGTCCAGCGTTGACTTGCCTGATGTTAAGCATTATCGTCGATCTGAAATGTATACTGAAAAACATCTATACTGATTCACATACGGATACGCATCACTGAGTTTGGTGCCTTTGTTTCTTTCTCGACGGTGAAGAGGCGGAGAAAGGGGTAAGAATGAACGACGGACAAAATTCTTCCAAATTTCTTTCAATTCGCGTTGGTGCCATAAGCTGCCAAAAATATCCTTAATAGAAAAGTAGGTTTATGCCTTCTATTGGAACATTCACGAGCTGTTTTCAACAAAGGGCAGCAGTCAGAATGCATATAATAAGATGTATAAGGGTTATCATTAGTATAAGGCATAACCACGTTTAACAGCGTTTTAACAATGAACAGTAAACTCCAGCTGGTATCCTTGATAATTTTTTTGTAATAAATGCTATTCTTAACAGATATTTATCCAATTAGTAAAATAAATCGAATAAAATACCTGAAAATTTTATGGATACCATTATAAGAATTATTATTACGTATATTAAATAGAAAACTGGTAAATATTTAAAATAAATATATATAATACTTTAAATATTTAAATGATTAAGCCGCCTACGTTTCTAAGCTTGTACCGTAGACTAAGATGCGCAGATAACGACGTCGTGGGCGGTCAAAATTAACAATAACAGATTTTTGTTATTGAATCTCTTTGTGATATTAAATAATCTTATTGTTGAACATGTCTTAGATATGATCGTGAACTAATTTAATTAAGATAAAGATTTGGAACTAGATGAGTCGTTTAGATGCGACAAGGCTAGCTTATCATTTTTGCATTGCTCGAGGGCCGTAGCTTGGAAGATCTCGGATCGGATTAATAACAAACAAACAAATTGTAAATAGAAGCCTAGCCTTGAGAAATAAGATTGTGTCCCCTGTAATTACACGGGAACACCGGCCTTACAAATCGGAACTCAACAATATTGAGTATAACTGTTCGGCAGTAGAATATCTGATAAGTAGGTATTTATACAGACGGGTTTGTACAAAGCCCTAACTCCAAGTAAAAATAATGTTCAAATCCACGAAAAACCTTGACACGTCGTCATTAGAAGTTGCGGCTTGTTTTAATTTTGTTTTAATTCTATTAAAATGTTTGTATATATTATGATATTATTCTGACCGCAAGGTGTTCCACTAAATGATAATGTCATTAGATGGACCTTGGAGATACACAAGATTGTAGGGCAACTCCACAAACAACATTTGTTTATGACCGATACGCAGATAAGTCGGGGATTGCGACAAACACAATAACAATGTTTGAAATATATTTAAAGTTTTTCTTAAAATATTTGTCAGTGTATTATTAATAATAATAATATTATTACAGTATTATATTTATTTCATCTTTATTATATTATTATGTAATATAAAGATTATATGATTAAAAAAATATATGTTAATACCATACTACTATATTACGGAATAATAAATGTAATTTGTCGGAATGTCCGACTGTGTTTACGTTATCGGGCTCAAATAATAAAAAAAGGTCATTGAGCGAAAAAACAGCCCACAACGCTATGTAATGTTGTCGAAATCACCAAACAAAATTCGTGTTATGGCACTTACAAAAACGCCGTGATGCGTTAAAACACAGAACGACCTCATAACGAAATCTGTTGGGGCAATATATTCAACCACTAACCAACAAAAAAGCCATGACTTCCTAAACGCTATGTTCTGTGTTTTTTTTTCTTCAATGAGCTTTTACGGGGTTTTTTCACCGTTGCAATACTCTCTTATATATTTTTATTTCGTATTAAACTATGTAAATTATTTTAAATTATATGCAATAAAGTATAAATACACTTCTCTAAAACGAGTTGTCATCTTTCATCACATGTTGTTATGCAATAAAACAATTCTACTAAATAAGAACAAACAATACGCGCTCTAAATAAGAAATTATTATTCATGAATGAAGATCGAGGGCCGGTTCAAGTGAAAGGCGCTGAAATTTTTCGATGGTTTTTTTCTCTCATGCTTTTCTTCTATTAATTATATACGCCTGTTTCGTTTTGTGTCACAAGTTCATAATTAAAAGTACTAAAATAATTAATCGAGTTTGTATAGTAATCACTCATAATAGGTAATTGTTATGTATTATCCATGTTATATTATTATTTATTATCTCCCCATCCTGTCGTACGTGATTGTCACATTTTATTGTTATGATTTCGAGCCGTCAGTGTCACTTTTAATTCCATCTAATTGATTGAACTGAAACTTTACGAAGCACGTTTATTGCTGATCACTGGTTAACTATTGGACCTACTGAATATTTTTGAGTTTTTGTCGGTTCTTGTCCTTTCGAATTTTTAGTATCTTTAAATTTATGTTTCTTTAAAATAAGTCCTTACAAGAGCATATTTTAATAAAGTGTATATATATATATGTATATATATATTAATCGGCTACTACATGAAATTGTATTTATCGTTACTTGATGTGTTGATCAGGTATTATGATCAAATTAAAACGCTTGTAATCTATTACATGTACCACACTTAAGATTGCGTAAAAACAAAGTGTACTGTGTACAGTGTACCGTGACGTATACTTTCTCAGCGAAACCGCGAATCACTCGCTTGTGACTTGCAAATTCTGTTAATTATCTCATATTGTCAATAAACGTAACAATTCTAATTTCGAATATATTTTTTTAAACTTAGGTCAGGAACGCACACAGTTTTATTTTTAGCGGCCAGTAATTTTTTTTATGAGATTCATTGTTTTTTTAATAATTTAGACTCAGTTGGTCAGGTGTTCATATAATAACATACGTAGGTATGTTAATAACCAGTGACCACTATGACAGTCGTCAAGTGATACTATATATATGAAGCTCACCTCATGAAAGTTACTACCACCGCCCATGGACATCTGCAACACCCGAGGGCTTGCAGGTGCGTTGCCGGTCTTTAAGGAATGAGATATGTTATTATTACTCAACATCGGCGCAGCCTAGGCAGACAGTTAAACTTTTCGTTTGATTGTATGTTCCTACTCAGAACAGAAACGTTGTCAGGTTGTTCTATTTCATTTAAGGTTAAAAAGTTACTTAACACTATTGTATAAAGTGAGAGGCGTGAAGAGGCATCTTGCGGGCCGGCAAGGCGAGGGCGGCTAGTGCAGAACCTTCTTCCCGACTGTACTGGCCGTCCTCGCGTTTGGACTCTACTACCACTTAACATCAGGTGGAGTAGAGTCATTTGCCCTCCCGGCAAAAAAAAAAAAAAAAAAAAAAAAAAAAACTAAAAAGGTGTCACCAAATATGTTTGTTTCTAAAAGGTAAAATATCAAAAAAAGATTCAAGAGCTGGGTTTATCCATTGAATGCTGCATATTGGTAGTAGTTTCATAGCTTGTCCAACATTTCCACTCCGAATTTAAAAAACAAAATGTGTCAAATCTACGTACGTACGTAGGGAAAAAAACCACGCCGGTAGCACACGTAATAAATACAACATGTCAATTAGTATAATTACAGATACACGCTTGTTTGGGCCACCGGTTTTGCTTCGGTGGAATAAATTTAACTTATATTTGTAACTTTATTAATATTATATCTATTATACTTTATACTTTATTGTACACCACAAGGAGAAAAAGAATACAAAAACAAGGATACATACATAATAAAAGTAGCATACAAATTCTATTACTGAAGTTTACATATTGAATTCATTACAAACATTAGAAATGAGCATTTGTTTAACTCTCACAATCTATCAATCTATACTCCGGTCTACTAAGATAACTTTTTAACGGTTCCACCCCGGGTTTGAACCCAGAACCTTGGGAACCGGCCTTATAGCTAGCCACTAGAGTAACGAAGCAAATCAAAATATCCTACTATCCTTACTTAACCTTATTCAATATTATAAATGTGAAAGTTAGTTTATTTGAACCACTTTTACGATTATCATGAAATTTCTCTTATATTTAATCAAAGGAATAGTGTAAAAATACTGTAGTATTTAGTATAGCACCCACGCACACGCGGGTGTAACCGCGGACGAAAGCTAGTACTAAAATAAGTAACCTCTTACAAGTATTGTTAATTGTCATTAAGCCACCATCGATCTGTAATGTGTCTTTACAGAGAACTAGCAAGAAACTTAATGATAACTGTTTTTAATCAATCATATACAACTAGTTGTACAGAATAATGTCTGATTTATTTATTATTAAGCTATACAACACTAACTATTCTTATTCACTTTCATGTGTAATAATAATAATGTTCTCTAGACCGATTTCGGCCAGGCGGCCAATCTCAAGAGAGATTAGCCAACTATTCAGGAGATATTAGTGCACAAGTGTGTGCACAAACGCAGGTGCACTCTCTATTCCCTAACTCTTATAATCCGATGGGACGGCAATCCTGCACGATCGGAAAGAGGTCAGGCGCAGGACCAAAAGCTTTACGTGCTTTCCGAGGCACGGGAGTGTACACAGTTCCAACTTCCATACTCCGGGCTGCTACTGAGAATTTTCTGACAGAAAAACCCAATAACATTTTACTGGCTCGACCTAGGAACCCAGGACCTCCTGGTCTGCGGCCTTATATCAAGCCACTAGACCAACGAGGCAGTCTTTCATGTGTACACTATAAATGAATTTATTATCTACATATTCGTTCGAGTACAGCGTTTTTTAAATATATGTATACTCGCACAGAGTGACAGTAACTAATGAATTAAAAATGTTACGTTATATTTAGTTCCGACCTACGACAACCATGGCGGCGACCAAAGAGTAAATAGTTTAACAGACAAATAATACCGGCTCCAAACGTTGCTTAGCAACTAATTAGTTAAACACTGTTTTCTCTCTTTCTGTCATTATTGATTTGACATTCGAAAGAAGAAGATACAGCTTGTTTAACTAATCACCCGCTAAACAATGTTTGTAATTAAGGACTTATATTAACAAAGGTTCCACTGGATACCATTTCTAAAAAGTTTTAAGTCAAAACATAAAAATACGACTGTATGTACTGTGTATTTTTTTTAAATGTATCAAATCGCAGTCTTGTATTTTAAAATGCATACTATTTTTTAAATAAATTTCTATTACAATTCACGAATACATATTATCTGATGAGATTGAGTTTATTCCGTCGCCGCCGTGTCGCCAGACGCCATTTTGTTTTCGTTTTAAAACATTGTAGCTATTAATTAATTAGACGAGTATTATTTTAATGCATGCCTTTATTAAATTATTTACGATTAAAATAAATAAAAGCTTTAAAATTTTAATAATTCTATAATAAAAAGTAATTAAGTAATCAACTTGCTATATTAAAATTTCAAAGCGAACCGTTGTTTTCAAATTTTATATCATCAAAACACATTTATTGTTTATGAAATTACTTAAATTGTTATTACTTAAATTTATTTTCTGAAAAAATATTTGGTGTACTAAGCTTTCTTTCTTAGATTAACTAAATGTATTTTGATAATTTCAAACTTTATAAAAATTTAATTGTATAGTATCCTGGATACGACGGACGGATTTCCCCTATGCCGGCCAATATTAGCCAACTGCCCACGCTATATAGTGCAAAAGTGTGTACAATCTAGGTCGCAGGACCAATGCATGCTTTTCTAAGCACGTGAGTGTATACACTTTAATCTAAAAGAGATCGGGCTGCTACTGAGAATTTCGACAGAAAAACCCAATAACTTTTATTTGGTTCGTTCGTTGATTTGAACCCAGGACCTCCGGGTGTGCGAAAATTAAAAAATTATACACTCGCATGAATAACTAGTTGAAAAATATTTTTTAAATTAAACTCTTTAAACGAGTAGTCACATCTGTTTCTTTCATCTCATTGAGATAGGTCACTGACTCGAGCGCATGTGGGCGATAGAGCTTTTTGTTCTATTGAACTGTATGCGGTCGCATTACACCGTACGATAAAATTAAATACCTTCTAATCGTGAATTATACGATTCGTAAATTTAAACACGCTGTATATTTAATAAAGTAACAGCCTGTAAATGTCGCATCGATGGGGACTTATGTTAGATAACATATGTCCTTTACGTACTGACAATATGTATGCAAAATTTTATGAAGCTCGGTTGACTAGCTTATACGTTAAAGCGTAATACGCAAACTTCAATTTCGCATTCATAATATTAGTAAGGATTATTACTAAATAAAACATTTTATTACCACATATTACACTTTCTAGTAATAAATAATCTAGACCTTATAATCATCACCTTAAAGTCCATTACGAAAAAATAACCAACCGCGTTTGAAAACGGATTGTAATCCTCCAATGCCTTTTAAATAAATAAACATGTTTTTTATTGCTCACACACTAATTTCGCTATAGTTTATAGCAATTTTGAATAATAATTATATGGATCTGTAATACGTTAGTAGAATAAATTATGTAAATAAATAATGAATAACAATTACCGATGGTAGTTAGTGTTTTTTTTTGCTGTTAACGTGTTCTCGTCAGCCGACGATATTATTATCACGATACTGTGTACGCGATCTCGTTACAATGGACTTGTACGCTGTGGTTTTATAAAGCAATGACCGATAACCGCTTTGTTTTCAAGACATATTATTGCAGCTATTAAAATTACGAATCATACGAGTATGATTACTAATGAAGTGCATTTGCCGTCAAACGGTAACGTCAACGGTAGACGTGAAACATCAAATTGACGGTATGAATGTTTTTCTAAATAAATAAAAAAAAACAATAAATCAATACTATATAGTTCCGTTCATAAATTTAAAAAGTTTTTACTATTATAATACGCTATGCATACATAAAATAGCATAAGAGATCGCAATGACGTTTGCCGTCATGGCATACTATACGTTCTTATCCAGGGCGAACCAATAGATGTTACTCATCAAAAAGGTAACGAGAAATATCTCGGATTCAGTCATGAAGAGTGAATTCGAAGACAAATACTACGTATTGCTGTTTGGCGATAGGACTAGTGATCAGTGATTGGTAACCTAGGCTTGCTTAAAGCCTTACCACCGCCCACCGTTGGGTATATAAGTAGACCTAGTGGCTCGTGGTTCAAATGTTAATGTTTTTTGGACCCGCCATTCTATAATTATTCTGTTTGGTAGTCCAAACAGAATTATTTTGACAAAACCGATGTTCGCTATATTGGATCGCATTTCCGGTATTTAATTTACAGCCTTGAAATTGCTTAACGATCATGAAAAATAAATATAAAAAAGTTTTCATAAGATTTTTTAAGACATCGCAGCATAATTTTAAATCAATTACACAATTAAACATCACACCATTTACAGTATAATCGATCGACTTTCTTAAAGGCGACATTGATAAACGTCTTCTCAGAAACAGTATCAATTACATTCTCGTATTTTTTTGCAACAGGTATACTAATTTCCTGGTACAAATTGTCGATACTCTTAAGGAGCGTTCGTTGACAGTTTTTTTTTCTTCTTGTGGTAGCACTGTTTCTCTCTTTACCATAGAAAACATACCTACGGATTAAATTCTGTACCATTATTTTCAAATGGAAGGTTTGATATCTAAAATACTATTTAATTAAATACTATAACTCGTCGAGTCTACATACAGATATCTTGAATATTATGGTTGTTTTATCTTGAAATTAATAGACTTTCACAACATAGTATCTATGTTCTAACATAAGTATTATTTTAAAATCAATTTCTAATAAATATAAACAGATCCAAATGAAATTACGCTACGGTACAAATCCTGACCGCGTGGAACAGTGGTGAGAATGTTCGCAGCATATTTCCGTTGAATTGAAAATTTGTCCCTGTTACCTTATATATATTTCGCCACATTTACCTGAAAAAATAAAAATAAATATGTTATCTTATGTTGCGTATGATGTTATAAATATTATATTGTAGTAGTTATCATACCCGCACACACATGCTTCATATAAGAATATAGTTTCATAATTAAAACTAATTAAGTAACTAACTAGTTGATGAAGGTTACATATTTGTCGTCAGGGCGTCAGATAGCATGGCGCTCCTCGTTAAGACGGAAAGGGTACCACTGGTTTGTTAGCGGGTATTCGGATGTTCGGGGCGCACTCGGCGCCTTGGACACCGTCGAGCCCCTCATACCTCTCCACTGTTTCCGTGTGGGAAACGCGTAATGCGTTTTTCCAGCGTTAAAAAAAAAGATCACATATTTGTACTTTTATAGAAATAAGCACCAACGTTCCAATTATTAATTTGCGAATATTTGAACTTATGCTTTTGCTTTTGCTGTACTTTTGAGTTATAAATATGATGTGTGATACATAGTGTTGTAGTATTTTGTATTATGTTTGATAGTTTAAATAAAACATACAAAAAAACATTTATAAATAAAAAAATAGGAACATAAAACCCTATATTTCGATTCATTTAATCAATAAACACACGAATAAAAAAAGTATTAGATAAATTGAGCAAACTTTACATGGCATGGTTAAAGTTTTAGACGTTTAACATAGAAGCAAAGAAAAATAATTTATATAGTACTAGCTAAACGCCCCTGTTTCCCGTGAGAACGGGATATATAAAAAATGATATAATCAGCGTCGAGCTAAGCGATCTATTCTACTAATGTACTGTACTGCGATAAATCGTACTCCGCACGCCCTAAGTTTTTATAAACATCTTGTATTCAACTATCTTTTATTATACTTCAAGCTAGTCGAAATTGTAAAATAATTTAAATTGTATTTACAAATATTATCGTATCAATTTTAACTCGATTCTTACTAATTTGGATACAAAGCTCGTACTAGTATCGTCTGTGGCCAAAATTCGTCTATAATTTATACGAAACTAATATATTTTTTACTTCATTTATAATCGTATAAACGTTACAAAGTCTCATCTCTTTTTAATATGAAAAAATCGATGTTAACGTACGTAACTAAGTAACTTCTCATTAAATTATACAAATACAAATATTATAAATGGGAAAATAATTTAATCTGTCCGGTGCGTAAAATATAAAATGCTTTTATCTACAGACAACTTTTCCAGTAAAATGATGAAATTAATGGTTAAAACAGCATCAAAATCGAAGGCGTAGAAACCAGCCAATTAATAAACACTTCGCTTTATTGACTTTTTTTAAACAATATTAGCAATGTTCTTACAAGAATTCCTAGTATTCCTATTGACCAAGTCTTACCATCAAGCATTTGTTTAATAAAATTTATTGTTTACGAAGTTACACACATAGCTATCGTAAGTAATGTGAATCAGAGAATTAAAAAATCTTAAGACGCTATATCGCGAGAACTTATATGATATAAGCATGACAGATGCACTTACGGGCATTCGAAACGTCGAGATTAAATAAAAACTAATCGTTTATTAATTTATTTTTATGGAACATACAGAGAGATGTGTGCATATCATTTTGTTTTATTGTACACCAGGTTGAAGATTATGATATACGATATGTTATTTATTTATTGTTCTTATATATTAAGTCGACGTGTTTGATCAATGTTATTGGTGTAACTATTTTCTTGATGAATATTGATAGGGTTGATTCAAGTACATATGATAGAGATAAATGATATTAGATTAGATAGTGCTGCTAGCACAGAGATGGTTAAAAATATTATCGTATTAATTTTAATTCGATTTAATGAATGTGGATTTGGAACTCGTTAGTTATATTACAATTATAGTCTGTGGTCGAAACTCGTCAATGTTTTGCATGAAACTAATCAATTATTATATTTCATTTAACATTAAATAATTTACATTTTGCTTTTTGTTAAGAAATATGACAAATTTCGATGTTCAAGTAAGTATTAATTTCTCACAAAATTTTAATACATCTATACTTATATTGTAAATGCGAAAATAACTGTCTGGTGCGCTTTAAGAATAAATTAAAAAAAAATGATTTTAATGATAAAAAAAAACTAAAGAAATTAGAGAAGGGACAAATTTTCTCATTTTACAATAAGACAGTAGGATGAACGGAACCCTGCTCTGCAACAGTTAGAGGAATGCAGTCCACGTGCCGAGAGCACGAACCGTTATAAATAACGACGAGAATACTAAATGCAACGTCCTGTGAATACCAACATAATAGGATATGTTGCTTATATGATCTATATCAGAACATAAAAATCCTGTAAATAATTCACTCCGGGACAAAGAAATCTTTTCCTATCCTATTTTCTTGAAAGAAAATAGTTTTAGTGCTTATTACAGAATGCTGCTTTGAAGCGGGGGAATAATCTAATAAATCATAATAAGCATGCTACTTTACTTGAATTTCTTATATAAAAAGAACATGAAATTCATGCTTGTCACGTAAATATTTAAAAGCGGATGAAACTGAGCAGAGCAGCTTATTACTAAAGATTTCTCCGAAACGCGTTGTTTCTTTTGATATAAGTTATATGTGTATTGGGTTTGTGTTTTTTTTAATATAGATATTCCTTAAAGAATCTACCCATTATTAGTACAGATAAGCATGCTACTCTAAGCGGATTCATGATCTAATGTAATCATATAATACTAATACGCAAGTAGGTACCAGATTTTCTCAGGATATTTTCCTTTAAAACCGACAAGCATATGAAATACTATTGTTAACTAATACGCTATTAACTATGCGATCTAATATTTAACGTCATTTTTGCCTGTAATTACAGTAACTCGTTTCCCATCTTGATGGATATCAAGTCTGAACAAAGTTAATATGAGTAGCTACACAAAGTATTGCTTTTGGCGGCAGTATAAGTGATGAGTGGATGGCACTTAACTACGAGCCTAAACAAAAGCTCTGCTCTTGTAGATGAATTGTTCGAAAAACGATGCCGTTGGTATCTGCATTAGCGTAAAAAAAAAAATATTTTACCACAATAAGTTTAATTATATATTCGAATGTATAATATTATCATACTATTCTATAATAGCAAATAAATTATCTATAGATTTAAAAAATGATCGTATTACAATCATTTTTAATTTTAAATCAAATCAACGACTTAAAATAATTAGAATATGAAAATAATAATAATATCATGTATCTAGTATCCATTATATATACCTAGATGAAGATAGGAATTTTAATTTGAAAATAACGAAACAATATTATTAATAATTAAAAAAACCCTCATTAAGTTTCGACCAACGGAGAAAGCCATAGAAGTAATAAATAAACAAAAAAATAAGACATGCCAGTTAACAATTACTTCCTACAACCGACGTCACATGCATGTTACCTATTGTACCGCGCCTAGATTCGAATTAGATATGCATGACTGGTTTAAAACACCAGCTGTAACGCCACCTGTAAACTCAACCTGACAATATTCATTACGTCTCAATAATTAACTTATTAAAAAGCAATATGTATTTGTGTTTTTGTGAGCATTTTTCAAGCAAATTTACGACACGCGAGTATATTAACCTCGCGTAGTGCCCGGGAGAAATTTTAATATGACTTTTAAATATCTGTTTAATTAAAAAATATAATTATTTGAGTGCCTTCATTGAGTACCTATATAGCTAGATTGCTCTGGGAAGTACCTACTCAAACGAATATACACAAGAGCCAAAATTGTAGACGCAGTCTCACGAAAACATGATTATAACATTAACATAATGGTAACATTTGTATTGTTAAACTTACAATGTTTAAAATAAAAAGCGCTTAAACGCTTGACTAATTTTCTCTGTCTGTAATTAAGCACTTTGCTGAGTCAAGAGGTCAAAATTTAATGAGCAAGTGTCAAATCAACATACACACATATATACCTAATGTCATACGTTTAGTTTCGCCGTAATTTAAGAAAAGTGAGTAAATTAATATTTTAAAATCAAAATGTCCGAAGTTTATAAATGTGTTCGAATGAAGGCGCTTTTATGAATTTTTAAAAACTTTTTTTTAGGTCACGCAGCTTTCGTCACGGGTTTAATTTGCTCTTGACCTTTAAAATCTTTTTTCGCGCTGGTCTGGTCTACGATGGAACATAGATGAGGGAACCGACGGACAATATTAAAATAATTATAAAAAAAGGGTAAAGAATTATGATTCTGAATGGATAAATACAAATTTCCATAACTCATTCTTTTAATGAAAAGATTTACTCCCAAAAGATTTTTATATAAACTGTCATTCCTTTTATTTTATCTTACGGTTTACATTTTCAAAATTTCTTCCTTAGTGCTAACCTACTGTGTAAAAGGTACGTATGCAAATTTTAATGTGTCCTAGAATTTGGGCTGTGCGTTGATATACCAGTCAGTATATATACATAAATTAAAATAAAAAAAAAAACATAAAAAAAATATTTTCGAAATTCAGCTTATAAAAGTTATTTCAAGCGTTTTTGAATCACCGTTTTACATTATCTTTAAAGATACCATCGCTTCAAAATGAAGGTTCTACTGAGTAGAATACGTAGAAGACCAACTAGATACTCTCCAGTGAATAAAATATTTAATAAAGACATATTAAATTCTTTTAAGAATTTTAACTGGTCGTTCAAAACCCTCGAAAGAGCGACTGTCGGAAATGACGCTAATAACAAAAAAAACGGATCTTATATAACAACGGAACTTTAAAAAGTTTTTAAAAAACTTTAATCGGTAGTCAGAAATGTCGGTCGACAAAAGTTCGGTCGTAAAATAAACTTAACTTTAAACTATAAAACACCGCGAGCCACTTTCATCTATTTTATTGTCTTTTTATTATTTTATTCTTGAAGTTCTTCGTCTTATTTGTTTTTTTTTTAATATCATTATTTAAAGTCTATTTTTTGTTTTATATATCAATGTTTGTTACTATATGGTAGACTGCTAGTAAATTCAAAGCAAGATAAAATTTACTTAAGATGTTAATGGATAACATTAAATGATATGTCAAACAATTTCCCACTTTGCCATATATATCCTATCGAGAATATCCAGCAACAAACATTAATATAATATTTCAAAAAAAAAAACTCGTCGAATATCTAAACATACAAATGAATACGGTTTAATTATATAAAAATATGCCTCAATGAATAGAACACTTGAAACTTTAACAAAAATCACCGGTTCATACGAGACAAGTATCGCTAGTTCATTTGCTTGATTTATAATTCATCTTGTGCTTGACTGTGTCGGATGAAATGTTGCCATATGTATGCCAACCTCAAGAGAGATTAGGCAACTGTGCAGGACATAGTGCAAAAATGTGTGTGCAAACGCAGAGGCATTCACTATTCCGTCACTCTCGTTATCCGATGGTGCGTGTATGTTTAGCCATATGTAGCGTTACCAAACCGCTATGGAGCGTTAAATATCGTCCAGATTTTCGTCCTGTGATATGTAATTATATTTCTAATAAAAACTATGTTTTTAAAATTTCTACATATTGTTTTACGCAAAGAGTTAATAATGAAGTTTCTAAGGTTTTATTATTAAACTTGAATTGTATTTGTAGTCTCGACCTCATTTCACTTAATCTCACCGATCAATGCCTTCGTCTACCCCATCCTACGTGACATTAATCTGCGCAGTAATCGGTGCTTATGGCAGATCTGAAAACATCTAAGGAGTAATTCAACTGAATTGAATGTGTTTTTTGTCGGCTGTAAGTTATATTGATTGGCATGGCTTGTCTACTTATAATATATATATATATATATATATATATATATATATATATATATATCAAAAAAGTCTGAAATCTTTCTTTTGACTTCAATGGTTAGTTTCAATTTGAAGATTTTTATTTACAAGCTTTTAACTTGCAATGTTTTTTAGTTACTTTAGGTCAAATCTTGCAAGCTGAAGTAGAACGACATCCTCTTAACCTTTGCAGTGGAAATTTTAAATATTGGTTCAATACCGATGACAGTGCTATTTTATAAGCTTACCTAATTCAAAAACCAGGACTGGCTCCAGACGAAGAAACGTTCAACAGCTCATACACGAAATTTGAAATATACAAGCTAGTCTTTAGCTTATCTAATCAAATGGATTCTAGTGAAAACTAATGACGTATATAAGAATATATATAATATTTTATTCAGAAACCACTTGACATTTTATATCTACTATATAAAATGTACTTAATAAATAAATTATAAGCAATACACCCAATAAACATTACTATAAAAAAATTGATTTCTTGGGAAAATAATAATACTTTTACGAGATTAATAGTAAAGATTAAATAAAAAATACTTCTCATATTAAGAGCTTATCATTTCGTCACGGTTAATAAATAATAAGGCATTAATGACATTAGAGTACTAGAAGAGAAAAAGTATTTTAATTGGGACTGTTGACCAGTTAATACATACTTTTATACAACGCTATTGGCCATCATTAACTCTTCGTCGTCCAATGTTGGCCATAGGCTTCTCCAATGGCACGCCACTGAGCTCGAGTTCGAACTATTGGCCGTTTATTGGATAATATTTATTGCTTTTAACGGAATTACAAATAAGTCGTTATTATTAATTAATTAAAGACAAATAAGGCACTTTTGGAGTGGAGACCACGCCTTGGCAAACGTAGCGTAGGACGCCCTCCAGCTAGGTGGAGTGACGATATACGCAAGGTCGAGGCCAGTGGCGTGCCATTGGAGAGACCTATGTCCAGCAGTGGACGAGAAAAGGATGATGATGATGATGAAGGCACTTACGATGGGAATTTATGTACCAACTAGAGGGGCAATTTTTCTAACAAATTGTCACTTTATTGTCACCGAATCGAAACGTAATCGTTGCCGATTAACCATTTTCCTACGCTACTAATACAACAATCCAGTTGCGATCGAAGTTGAATCGAAATAGGATCGAGAACATATCGTAACCGTATCGTATAAATTAGTAGAAATTATCCCAAGTCACGATACGACTGAGGTTTATTTTAGTAAGGAATTAAATCGGGTCTTATTTTGATTTTCACCATAGAATATTTCAGCGCTGTATCGCAAACTTCTTCCATGGAAAGTTGTCTTAAGGAAAACGAAAGTGAAGTCAGAGAAGCGGCGCAGACATTAATATGTAAGATCACATAGTTTTTATAAATAATATATATATCTTGTTACATCGGCTATAAGCTTACGTATATTATTACAAAGCTTATCAAAGTATATGAATATAGTAAGTATATGATCCATAGATGTTGATAAACACTCTTTAAGCATTGTGTAATATTAAAATATTCCTGGCAAAATTGCCAGTATTATTATATCGTACATTAAAATAATCGACACTTAACTATAATATATTAATCAAAAATACTTTTGTTTCGATTATATATTCAATTAAGAATCAGCAAAAAGCTCAATACTGAAATGCTCTTTGATACTTAGACAACATTTTGGTAGAGGAAAGAAAAATAACAGTGTCGGATCGTTTTAATGACTTTAATTGTTGACAGTGTGCGATAACCTTAGGATTTATATAGCTAAGTGTCTTGCATGTTTTGTCACATTGACTTACTTCAAACCAAAATATGAAAATGCTAGGAGTATTATTTGTCGGCTCTTGTTGATGATAAGGATGATGAATGAAAACTGACTCATGTTTCATCATTATTTCGATTTAAACGTTAGATTATTTAGTTATACTAAAAAGTACTTTTTTTGTAAAAATAAGGAACCGTACAAAATTCAATAATTAACAAACCCACGGTTTGTAACTAACATGGAGTTTTAATAGACCTGCGAACATTTAAATATGGCGCAAATATTTCACGGTTAGATCAAAGGTATTGCCGCAGGGAATAAATTAAATAATTTGAAAGTTGTTCGTAAGTGTTTGTATTCGTATTTACTTTATATCCAAAAATATAATCAATATTTTAATTCCTAGGCCAAACTGCTTCTACCGTGTAACAACAATTCGTGTGAAATTATGATTAACCCAAACCACCAGCAAATAGTTCGTGAAATTAAACAAAAAAACATTTGAATATTTAAATGATAACGACGTCTTATATCGTGGTAGTTTATTGTAGAATATATGCGTGCGTTTTTGCAGGTCTTATGATTAATGCAAGAAAATGAAACAATTTGTACAATTTTTTCACACTCAAGACGTATGACGTAATGGCGTATAGTTCTTACAAATTTTAATACAGGTGTTTTTCGTACGTTTAGCAGCTCAAGTAGTAGTAAAGCTCTAAAAATTAGGAGACATTTTTTTGGTATTCCTCTCTCTCTCCGCCCATACTTATATTCAATATTTTTAACCACATTTATTAATTCTGCAACTAAAATAAATTATGACATTTATAATGGAACTAGTGATGGTCTAATTTATAATACCTGACTCTTAACCAAAGATTGTAAATAAAAACCCTGACAACAACCACTGAATTTTTTAAGCGACCAGCATATGTCGGTTGAAAATATATCACATGTATCCACCCACCCACATTGGAGCAATTTGGTGAAATACCTAAGATCCAAATCTTCTGATAAAGAGAAGAGGCTTTAACCCAGCAGTGGGACATTAGCAGGTTATTTATAACGTGAACTCGAAACCAAACAAACCGGAACTAACATTGAACAATAATTCGAGCACGTTTGTGTACGATATGGCCTTAGTCGTTATAATTTTACCTTTACGCTAGTTTGCGTCCTCGTCCTTCATGGCGTAACCCGATATTCTTGTTTAGACTAGGCATCGCAGCTGGATACGTGTGGATATAATAAACATACCATATACAGTTCCCACATGGAAGTACCGGAGTATAAAATATGCTCACAAACGTGTCTATACAAGAAAATTAAACATAATTTTTAGATACATAATTATCGAAAGAAACACAAAAAAATCTAGTATCTATACTAATATTATAAACGCGAAGGTCTGTCTGTTACGCTTTCATGGCTAAATCACTGAACCGTTTATGATAAAATTTCGAATGAAGTAAGCTTGAAACCCAAGGAAGGGCATAGACTATTTATTTACACCTAAAAGAGGGCTGTTATAAGTTTAACCTGTGTATCTTCTGTGTCTGTGGCATCGTAGCTTCTAAACCAATAGAACGAACTTTGATGCGGTTTTTACCGTTTGAAGCCTGATGTGATCGAGATGATTAGCTTTAAATTATGAAGATTCTTGCTTGACAAAATCCGATTGATTTGTAATTGCGTTCCTTCGACGCGATGACGCATGTATTAAAATATTACTAGATACTTATAATAAAGTAAGAAAGCCAACATATTTTACTTTTTACTTTTTTGTGTCGATGTTTATTTTAATTCGTAATTCCTTTTTAGTTTTTTAGAACTTACTTATAATTTCGAGTCATAGATATTTTGTTTTCCAGTAATCTTTTGGTTATCTAAAGCTATAATACATTTTACAACAAGTTGTAATACGTTTTATAAATACATACATAAGCACAAATCTTAGTGACATATTTACATTAACTATTAAAATTATAATAATTATGAATGAATATTATATATAGAAGTGTTATCATCTTTTGACCTCATTACCGTATTTGTTTATCAGTGGTTATTTTAATTACTTTATTGTCATAACTATATAGAATATTGGGTTACCAATAAAAAAAGAGTACAATTGAAAACTTGTTACACGATTTATGTATCACCCAGACATAGTTTTTAATTAAAGTTGAACGAAACTTGGAAGGTTTTTTTTTTAATTTAACTATTATCACAATTACCTTAATCTGTTTATTATTTATATGAATGAAAGATATTTCTTTTGTTGGGTCTGTGGAATTTAATTGCAAAAGTTTATATATGGAATAACTATTAGTCGATTCAAACGTAATTAGATATGCAGTTTGAATTATATCAGGTTAATATCTCTGATCGATCGTGACAATGTAATGCAATAATGGATACTCAAAATCATTCATGCACCGGCCTCACCTTTAATTACAGGTGGTGTGCCTCTGCCACACCCGATGACTTCATTTGACATATAATTTGCTATGGCATTAGGTCAATTTTACACTCCAGACCAAAAGTTCAGATGACTTACGATAAATCTTTTCTGTGTCTCGATTAATCCTAATACAGTTCAGTAATGTCCTTCTGCTACACGCTGCTCTGGTGCAGGTCGCACAAAATGAATTTTTATGAATTCAGTGTTGCATCGACGGATTTGAAACCGTAACACACAAAATACATCGTTTCTGATCCAAGAGTTTTAACCCTTGGGTTTAATAAATACAAAAATCGTTGATATAAGCCGCCCAAAAAGTCGTAAGTACGATGGTGGCATGTTCGAAAATTGTTGTACTTTTGCGATAAATTTAACAGTTAGGAGGGAAATGTCAAAAACTATGAGTAAGTTACATGACACACGTAAGTTGGACTTCGTATGCGTGACGCAGGTGAGATCATCGTAAACGTGGACAATTACTGAAACTGTTACGGTTGTAAAAATGAAATAACTTTAAATTGACTATATTCTATATACATATATATATATAATCGTATTTGTCTTGACTGGTTTTCCAAATAGGAAAATATAATACGACAACATTTTACAAACAATACGGAATCATTTCATTCATTACCATATGCATACATAATAGTTTCAAATTTCAAACAAAACAGACGATTTTCAATGTCACAGTCAGCATTACCAACGAAACAAAAGACGCACGATAATCTCCTACCGTCAAGGTTATCTGATATAACTTATAAGAATTCAGTTATGAGGGGAAAATAACTGATTATATTTACTTCATAATATACTAATGACGTTCGTCTTACATGATTTTGAATTATGAATAAATACATATATTTTTTAATGTATATATTTATATCCCATTCATTTATAAGGTTAAAAGACCTATGGTTTTAATATTTATTCAAAAACTTGCAATTATTTTAGTCTCAACGATGATTTTTTTTTTTATTTGAATGCCCGTTCAGGTCATTTTTATCACATAACTTGGTCATTAATAATGACAACTTAAAATCAATAATATACGCTAAGTGAAGAGCCACATTTGTTTTCGTTAATAGAGCACAGACAAAGTACTTTCGAAGTTGGCGATTAATTTCAAACATAGAAATATAGTCAATATATATAGCATTAAGAAATAAATCAATTGTAACTAAGCAATTAGACACAAAGTCTTAGCATAACGAGCCAATATAGAGAGTATTATTTGAAACTTATACTATTATATAATATTACACAAGGTTTATCTCGAGCAAAGCAAAAATTACGTCGTATTAAACATGATCCATGGGATTTGAGCAAGTTATACGTATATTACAACATAATACAACGCATATTATTAATATGCGTTGTTGAGATAACTTGCTTGCGGGAAATCATGGAGCGTATTTACGCTCCATGATTTCCCTAATTTTATGATAAAGAAGTCACAAAATAATATTAATCTCTAGTTCTAAAAAATACTCACTAGTAGCTAAAAGACAGGAAGTTGGAATTGTTGCACATTTGAATAATACATAAAACTATAATATATGTTTCTGAACCGGATTGTCATTACATCGAATTATGAGAGTGAAAGGAAAAATGAGAGTGTACCTACGATTACACACACTTGTGCAATATGTTACCTCCTGACTCCTGGTCAGTCTCCATTAAAAACGATCGATATGGTCGAAATCGATTAAGGATACCAAATATTCAAGACACGAAGACTGAGTCACTTACACCAAATAGTACAAATGGATCGATATTGAATTTAGATCATATATATGTCAATCTTGGCAACTTCCGATTGTGCCCTCCCAACACAGTCATACTGGTGGCGCATTGGTGATTTAAGCGATGGTTAACATTACAATGTCAATGTCTACGGGCGTGAGCACTTACCATCAGGTGGCCCATATGATCGTCCGCCATCCTATTCTATAAAAAAAGATATTGTACTATTTTAACTGAAAATTGACTATTGATATATTGTTCGACTATTTGTAACGCTACAATTATTATAAAATACTCTAGTTTCGTATACTGCTTAGTACTGATAGCAATTTAAAATATTATATTCGTAACTGTATTATCATCAACTTATTAAAATAAAAACTAACTATTCGTTATGGTTTAACCACAAACTTGTATATTATTCAAATATTATGTATTTCTTTAACGAAAATTAATTTTACACCATAAAAACTTTTAGGTTATTATGGGAAGTAATTAGAAAAGAATTGAATATCTTATATGTTGATTTTTATAACATCTATTTTCAACATGATATTCACTTATTAATTCAGTTTTTGGTACAAATTATATAATTATCATTTCGTCTCAACATCAAAAGAAATTATCTACTTCTTAAAATTATAATGTAAGAAATAGATTCCCTAAAAATACCCTTATTTATTACAATTTAATTGAAACATATTTCTTATATAATTTATTTATGAAATAAATTAGTTGATGGTTAGGATTTTAAGTGCCCACGTGTAGTAGTGTAATTTGCACGACGACTGTGACGACGACGTGCGCGTAATACGACGACCACCAAATTTAATCGTAATCTGTGGTTGAACGGCCTCGCTCGTCGACCAATGTCCGGTCAGGGTCTCGATTGTTGAGAAATGTCAAATGACTATTAATTATTTAGTCATCATATTATTTTAATCTATAGAATCAAAATGTCACGTGGTCATGTCTGATATAAAACATTTTTGAAGAGATTAATTTTGGGGGACATTAACTTTGAAATCTCCCGGTTTCCGCCGCATCCAAACGCAGTATCCGAGGACGCCGTCACCTTCTCCAGGTCATCGAACCAGCTGGCTGGAGAGTACTCTGCGACTCACCAGCTCATGATCATGGCATTCCTTTTTTAAGTCCATCTCATACTCATAGTTTAATTATCGCAATTTCGATCTCTACGAAAACTATTTTATCATTATTTTTTCACCGTGAATGTTATAAATGACTTACGATTGAGAAACAATACACTCAGCTTTAGCCGTTTCGTCTTTTTAGGGTTGCTGGAATTTTTTATTCAGACTGGATGTATCAGTCATGCCTAAAGCTTATCTAATTAAAAAAAACATATTTAAATAAACAATAAATGGTATTATTATATTTGTCAACCGACATCAGCCACATACATACATATATTTGTTTAGTTTTACCTTTGCAATTTAATTAACACACGCGTATTGTATTACATTATAAAGTAAAAGTTATAAAGGAAACTTAATGCTCATCATAGCTTGTCATATAATTCCCCCAAGAGCTGTATGCCGCTCCTTTCATTTGCTAACGTGTCATAAATTATATTTCACTGGTCTACGGTTAAATGACATGCGAAAAAAAAAATATTCACTGCCAATTAAAAAAACACCGAAATGTGAGCTATTTATGTAAGAAGTACAAACTAATAACGATAGGCATTTTGATTTAACGAAGCTTTTAACAATACAATTTCTCCTAATATATCAAAGGATTGTTTATTTAATTAATGGACAAATTCTACAGCTGCTTTTGAAAAGGAGAAGAAATATGATTAACTTTAAATAAATAGTCGATTATCGTTACTATTCTATATGTGTGAGTAACTTAACTTTAGCCCAGTCAAGTGAGGTCATTATGTTTTTAATTATTTTGTCTGAACTCGAATACCATTACAAGTAAACAAAAAAGTAAATAATAATAAAATAATGCCTGCAAATATAAAAAAAAATCGTTGCGGTTGTTTTTTTTTTACTAATATATTGCTTTTATTTCTGCACTAAATAGCACGTTGACAGCATCAGCAGCTAATTACATAGTTGATAAATAGAAAGTGAAGCTATTCGTGATCGAAGTGATTGTTTATTATTAAGCAAGATTACGCTGTTCATGCGAAGATATTAAATTATCATTTTAGAATTCTGTACTCTACGTATTAAACGTAAGAAAATGATTGTTAAAAAAAACACTAGTTGAAAGATATGAAGTATTGTTGCTTACAGTAACAGCCTGTGAATGTCCCACTGCTGGGCTAAGGCCTCCTCTCCATTCCAGCACGCTGCTTCAATGCGAATTGGTGGAATACACATGTGGCAGAATTTCAGTGAAATAAGACACATGCAGATTTCCTCACGGTGTATTTCTTCACCGTATAGCACGAGATGAATTATAATCACAAATTAAGCACATGAAAATTCAGTGGTTCTTGCCCGGGTTTGAACTCACGATCATCGATCATATAACATCAGAAAGACTAAATCATACAAACAGTACCAACTACATCATGTATTTCATTTTTATATAATTTCACACTCGATAGCGTTGAAACAAAAAGTCGTTACAAGTGGATAAAGAACCATAAATATAGTGCATAATTATAATTTTTTTCTAGTTTTTATTTACAAACAGTTCTAAGCAGAAAGTATGTATGGTCATTCACACGAATTGGCTTTCTATGATATACGTGATGCAATCGAACATTCTAGTTCATTCTTGTTATCCAATCAAGCATGATCTGTTTTGTGATGCACAGATTAATAGAGCCATTGACATTGAACTCTTTAGATTCCTTTGTTGCGTAACGAAACATTAAATACATAACATTAGCATTTTTATATTTTTTATTTGAGATAATTTCTTTTTTTAAAAACAAATTAGATCATTTTATATACAATAATACACACTTACAATATTTTTCATACATTTATTTCAATGTTTAAATCTACTGCATAACTAAACTGAATAAAAAAAAGAAGAGCTATAATATTTCTTGATTTTGATATATTAATAAATTGTAATATATTAACTAAGTTTTCGTTTTTTACTAATAATTATTAAAAATAAACATTAGTAAAATGCATCGAATACTATATAACAAATAATTAGGTGTCTTTTTACAACTAAAAAATATGCTGGACCATGATCAGATTAGTTAATAAGAATTAAATATTCAAATACATTTTAATTTGATAAGAGTTTTTTTTAAGTTTAATTAATTATAATCATCAAGATTGGTTGATAAGGAACACAAAAAAGAATTCTTAAAAAATAACAAGTATAACCCAAATTTTTAATACATATTTTGACCTTACACTGAGTCGAAAATGGATGAAGCGTCGTTATAGAGGTCAGTTGCTTTGCTAAAGTACCTTTGAGAAAACCAGGGTAGTTCCGAAGTAGGCCGTCAGGCCGAGTTAATATGGCGGAAGTTGATGCAAGTGAAAAACTTTAAAGAATTATAAAAGGAATTTTTAATTTACGGTAATTTAGAGGTATTTTCGTTGTTCGTAATTTTAGACTTTAAAGAAATATATTTTTCAATCAGGTTCTATGCATGTATGTATTTTACAGATAAAAAATTTTTAGAATGAACTTGAAGTAGAATAGTACGTACTGTTTAGTTTATTTAAATTAGGACTAGTTATTTGAAACCATCTAACAAATGGATTTACTTTATTTTCATTGCACACCTCGTGCGAAGCGACGTGATAGTCGAGCGGTTTTATTATTGTTAGATAATTAAGACCGCGCTTCACTCATCATTGTTATTTTACTAAAATGTTACTATATACTTTCTCATTATAATAAAAATTCCGTTTTGTTTTTATTGTAGAAATTTTGTTATCCGTTGATCGTGAAAATATAACAAATAGACAGTGGTATGTTACATTGTACTTATTCCAGACTACGAAAATATTCTAAAAAACATATTTCAAAGCTATTTTTCATTATCGCTATATGTGTTAAAGTTAACGGAAACAAAATCATATCGTACAGGTTAAGGTATCATGTATCATTTATCTTTTCTATTATCTATTCGTAAGACGAGACTATTGTTACGTAGAATTTCTACTTATCGTTATCTCTAAGACAAATATGGCGGATCGTTTTATGAAAATATTAAAAAATAAAATATAATAGTAACAATATAATTTTACTATGCAAAAGTAGAAAGAGTTTCATAACTATCATGACATTTTTTTTTCAATTATCAGTTATTATTATATTTGTTTCTTACAATAAATACCTACCTAATTAAGTAGGTACTTTTTTTAATTTATTTATGAAAGTAAATTATATTGTCTTTATGATTATGTTATAAAAGGGTAATAAAAAATATATAAAAATTAACCTCCTTACTAATAAAAAAAAAAAAAATCTTGGTTTGGTCTTGTCTTGGTTTCCATGTTATTTTAGCAACGAGATATTTCATGGTCCGAAGGGTAACATAGGCTAAACATACATTCTATTAGTAAAATGTACGGACGCGAGCGAGAACGCGGGTAGTGATATGTTTAATATTTTAAGGTTACTTTGTCATTACGTCATATGTACGAGAGACCAGAGCGGCGCCAGTCTCCCAGGCGCCTTTCGAAGTAGAACACTGGAGATTAGGACTCCTTTGTTGGCTATTTACCAAAAGTATAAATTCAATCATTATTTTTAACTACATATTCCGAAGTTTTTACACTGGTGCGATTTTAAATGCAAATTTAACAAAAATGCTCGTTTGACGTTCGTTGAGTTTTCTTTTATTTCCTAAAAAGTTTACTTACAAATTTATTTTTTATTTGAAATAGTTCAGCAAACTGACACAGGTCAACTGATGGTCAACCCGTCCATAGATATTGGCGATGTAAGAAATAATAACCAATCCTTATATCGCCAATGATACTCCACCAACCTTGGGAACTAAGATATTATATTCCTTGTGCCTGTAATTACACTGTCTTATTCACCCCTCAAATCAGAACACTACAATACTAAGTACTGCTGTTTTGCGTTAGAGTATCTGATGAGTGTTACCTACCCAGAGGAACTGGCACAAACCCCTACAACCAAGGAGCACTTTGTGCAATGAACCACATTCTGATCTTATAGCTAATCTTTAATATCGGAAGCTGTAGCTAAAATTCAGAGAGGAGAACATTAATTACTTACATTATTTTCGTAAAGATAATCCCCACGCATATCTTGAAACCAAATCTTATATTCAAAAATTACAACCGACTGATGCGTAAAATCATAATTAACGCATGTTTGGGTTGAAATTCGATGCAATATATACATTTTCTTTATTCTGGTCATAAAAACGACCTTAATAACAAAAAATAATGTTTATTTGCTTGTTCTTTATGCGTTTCTAAACCGTTCGATGATTTAGATGAAAACATGATGGCTCTTCTAAGTACCTAAGACCTAGAAGGTTCTAGAAGGTTCTTGTCACAAAAAAAATCTTTGTATATTCGTCTTTCGAGATAAACGTTTCATTTAGACCCCGTCTGAAGCCAGAACGGTTAGTTAGTTATATAAAAACTTTAGTAACAAGATAAAAAATATTTTTTTAATAAAAAAGTTTACATTTTTACGCCACTATTTAAAAAATAATAATAATTATTACTTAATAAATGTATATAATAACACATGATTAACGGTTATTACTGGCTAATACTATGTCATCAATTTATCATAACTCTGTAGTTGTTTACTAGCAAAAAGGAAATAAAATAACATTATTTATCACTATACAATATATAATATGCGTAATGACTGTCGTAAATATGTAATATGTTAAAAAATTCAAAACGTAAATTCCTAATTACGAGACCTTTATTAGTACCTATAAATGTTTTTATTAAAAGTCAAATATTTTATCACAACCAGTTTAAATTAAATCGCTTCGATCGTTGAATATTCATTTATTAAATTAAGACAGAATATTTTCGGCCGATAAACCGATATTAAGCGTTTTTATATAGCTCGATCCAACCAAAAAGTATCAAAAATACTTCGAATTTATTTTGGATTAATGATACGATATCACGCCAACAATTGCCGCATTGAAAAAAAAATAAGCGTATCTTTGTGCACGCGCAGTGTGGCCTTGAACTCGCAACCTCCGATCAGTTATCTCACTCACACCATAAAAATAAATCGAGATAGCTGCGTGAAGACGATTGTGTTGTGACCGCCTGTGTTTGAAGCGTAGATATTTCATTTAGAAGTTCAGGATTGATTTTTAACTAATAAAATGTAGTTAAATTTCACATTCACAAAATTCTTAACTACATACTAAAAATGGTTGTTGTTTTCATTATAAATAAGGTTAGGTACAGTAGTGGACTACAGTACTATTCCGTAAGAACTCATTTCATTACCAGCCCGCGAAATGTAGACAACCTAGTTTGGCGATACACTATTTTGATGCGTGTATCCGGCATCCGCATATGCATATGCGGGGAGTTTCGAGTTTATTGATAACAACAACCAACAATGAACAAAATGATGGTAAATGGTCCCCATCGCCCATACACATTATCGCTTCCTTCGTCAATGCGCCAGTAATTAAGAAACGAATATGAAGTCGTGTCTTGTGTCTGCAGTTACACTGGCTAACTCGCTCTTTAAACCAAGAACATAACATTAATTAGTATTGCTATTTAACGGTACAATATGTGAAGAGTGGGTGGTACCTACCTAGACAGGCTTGCACAAAGCCCTACCGCCAAGTAAACCTACTGGTGGTAGTTCCTACTTTGTGAAACCACGACTCCCATCCCATTCTTCAGATTTTTTACCTCATCTCAATCGCTGCCTTGCTAATTGCAAATTATGTAAAAATTTGCACGATAACATTACGTATTCATATAGTAATAAAACATAGAATGTCGATTTAATTAATCCCAATCAATGTTATATTACAGTATTCGATAACTCTATTAAGAACAAAGCATATTTTTTTTATCACAGTTGCAATTTTTATTTTCAATTTTATTCAACTAAATAAGGAAAAGTTTACCGTATATAAATAGTAAATAAAAAAAACTCTTTAGCCTAATAAAAGTTTTCACATAAATAACTTACATAGAAAAAAAAACACCCAATATAGATACTCAATATTTAAATAACCCCTAGCAGTGCTAAGTAAATATAAAACTGCACCCATTTAATATTAAACATTTACTCACTCTTGTTAT
This sequence comes from Nymphalis urticae, assembly GCA_905147175.2. Classification (NCBI taxonomy): domain Eukaryota; kingdom Metazoa; phylum Arthropoda; class Insecta; order Lepidoptera; family Nymphalidae; genus Nymphalis; species Nymphalis urticae. The sequence continues at coordinate 2,896,925 of LR990007.1, forward strand.
TTCAAGTCTAGACAGGCACAGATGACTGCTTTACGTCAATATTACCAAAATTGACAAAGCATTATAGCTCTTATGCTAATACAATACGTACCAATGTTGTATATGGGACAAACGTCTACGGCAATATTGATCTCGGTTACTAAGTTACGGTGACGCCGTGTATTGTTTATTCTTCGAACAAAGAAAGCCTGTAATGAAATTGCACAATGCCTTGGCACGTTTTCTTATACTTTTTCAATGTTTAATGACTCACTGAATCGTGTCAAGTAAATACTTTCTATTGTGATTATATTTTAATTTCTTTTATATTAACCTTATAATGGCGATCCAGCAGAGATGATCCCATCATGGACGTGCTGGTCGAATAGCATCTAGACCAGCAAAGAAATCAAGTCACATCGAATTCACATGGAAGACAACTGGCACACATCAGTGAAGAAGTCACAAACAAAAAAAAACGCAATTTCATTGAAGTTTTAATCATAAACTTTCTAATTAAACTAAATCTAAATAATAGAAAGTCTGGTCCTCTGGTCTATCCAGAGGCACGGGCAACAACTTTTAATAAAAATAAGAATATTAACCAGGTAAGAGGGCAAATTAAATAGATCACAAAAAATACTTGAAACCTAGTAGGATTGCTCTTTTTTTACAAAGCCTTTTGGATATCAGGTACCAAAAACATTTAAAATATATACATATAAAAGTCAAGTGGCGCATTGTGCCCGTAATATGTACTCAAGGCGTATGACTCGAGTTGTAATCATAAGATTGTTTGAAGTGTATCAAGTAGATCAATACTTATTAATTAACTGAACATATAACAAATACATAAATCTCCAGATATTCTGTCGGAAATGATGGTAATGTATAGTCAGTGAATTTATTAGCAAATAATCAACTCCTCAACTCGGCGACACTATAATTTAAAAAATAGATCCATTATATACATAGATTCTCAATAAGCCTCGTTTAATTTGTGTCAAAAAGTAGTTTCGAGTTTCACCTCGCTAGCCATTACCTAAAGTGGGCTAATCCTATTGAATAGATTAATAATTATGTACTATTAACAATCATATTCATGCCCAACATACAAATAAAACCAAGATTATAAGCTTATGCCACACACTGAGCTGGTGGATATACATGAGGCAGAATTTCATTAGACAGCAGATTTTCCTATAATATGTTACACAACGCGAAGCAAGAGATAATTTAGCACGTGAAATTTCGATGGTGCTTGCTCGTGTTTGAAGTCACAACCTTTGTTTATGATTCACGTATTATAACCACTATTGAGAGAAAATGATTTAGATACATTTAACTGGTTTTAAAAGTGACAAATTCTTATACAATATAAGATTATAAGGTAACGAAAATTGTAATGATTGTCTAATTAAATCTATAAGGTTTTATAACTACCGTGGGTAAATTAAAGCAAATTTGTTTGTACATTAGTAATTGCATTCATAACGAAGATAAAGATGTAATTTGAAAGATGATCGCTATCTCTGTAACTGTTTCGCTCGTCAGTCGTAAAGGTGAAAATTAATGGTTTTAACTCTGCGTAAAAGCGGCGGTTTTATTAGAATCGTGATATTAACCATATTTACAATAAAATAATAATAATATCACCTCGTCTGACTCATAAAGAAGGTTGTAATGGGTTTCCACAATAACGAAATCTTAAAACACGTCGCCTTACTTATGTGTAAACTTTGTTTAGCGGGTGTTTAGTGAAACACTATTTTATCTATTTCTGTCATCGTTAATTTCACATGAGAAAGAAGAAGACATAGTATGTCTTCTTCGTACGTCTAAAAGTCGCTCAATGTTTCCAATTAACGAATTAAATTAAAGTATAGGGTATCTTATTAGTAACTAAAACATTTAATTCAAATTACATCAAAGCGACAAAAATGGACCACCGTAAGATAAACCAAAACAAGACGTACAAAAAAGCAATAAATGTCACGCTCGACGATTCAACCGAGGACTGCAGCGTGTCAAGAGTCCGGAAACTATAAATAAGAGAACAATAGCACTACTACAACCGGAAGATGTGTTAGTTTACTTGGCGCTTTTTGGGTGAGAGATAGCAGGTTCATCGAACTCCAAACAACGTTATCTCAATACAGGTAAAATAAATTGTACCAGCTTATCGTATTTATTTTGTATCAAATTAAGTATTGTTTTCATTTTTATTAGATTACTTGTCTCTTTTTATTTTTTTACCTGTCTATTTTTTTACCTTTTAAATGTATATTAGTAGCCTATGTCCTTCATTAGGTTTTAGGCTTTCTTCATACAATATTTTATCAAAATCAGTGGTTTAGCTGCGAAAGCGTATCAGACATTGTTACATTCGAATTTATAATATAATTATAGATAAGTTTGTTATGAATATGTTATGATTGTTATTACTGGTGGTAGGGCTTTGTGCAAGCTTGTCTGGGTAGGTACCACCCACTCATCAGATATTCTACCGCAAAACAGCAGTACTTGGTATTGTTGTGTTCCGGTTTGAAGGGTGAGTGAGCCAGTGTAATTATAGGCACAAGGGACATAAAATCTAGGGCCCAAGGTTGGTGGCGCATTTGCAAGCGATGGTTAACATTTCTTACAGAGCCAATGTCTAAGGGCGTTTGGAGACTACTTACCATCAGGTGGCCCATATGCTCGACCGCCTTCCTGTTCTATAAAAAAAATAGAAAAAAAAGTAGGAAAAAGAAGAAAAGTGCCACACACAAACATCACACTGAGTTTTATCTCAATCCTACATGGATTTTGCATACATATTAACAAGTTTACTTATGTATTTCTTCTTCTACAAAACTGATTATGTCTATTGTTGATGACGTAACAATCGTGTTATCTAGGTTATTGATCAGGCTTAAAATCCAGACAACCATAAATAGGTCCGACCTAAAATGGATATTGCAGATTGGTTTCGATAACCTCTATAAGGGTCATTCCTCTTTGATCTTATATACATATACAATGTACGTGAGTTCGTGCGACTTCGACTGCGTCTGTTGAATATGTATTACTGTTTTTTGACTATCATGATAAAGAGACGAAAAATTCTTTGCATAACCGGTTACATGAAATTCCATTCAGAAATAAAAATATATTCTACAAGAAAATAGAAAAGAAAATTTAGTACTAATTGATTGAAATAAAGGCCTTCGTCTATTTGATAACGTTATCCCATCCAAGCATGTTTAACCAAAATTTCAATCTACTTATGGGTTTAATTTAAAATCGCAACATTGTAAATTTGAATGGAGTTGTTTTATGCATATCACCGGGTGCGTTTCCTCATATTCGGTTTTCATTAACGCAAATGTGTTTGCGTTTTAAGATTACATTTTTGTTTCTTTACGTTTCTGGCAAAACATGCTATGAATTCTGGCAAAACAATTCGAGAAGGTTCCAAATCTTTTCAGCTGTGTAAATACAATCAAAACTCTGTTTTACAAAAGTATAAATGTAAATTCTATTGTCTAAATAATTCATACATAGTCTACAATAGCTTATTGCAGTTTACATAAAAAAATATAACGAGATTTGCATATTATCTCAGGAAAATTATGCTTATTACGCGCCCGCAATGCAGAGATTACGAAACGTAACCTATTGCATTCAAGTATACATTTATTTTATGCAAATCATATTAAGTGGGTTATATAATACAAGCGCCTTATTAATGGAATACTTGCACTAGATATATTTACTGAACTATGATTTAGGGACAAAACTTCGAGCGTTATTATGTAACAACCAATCAAACATATTTTTGCATTTAAAGGTATGCACTATGTTCGCGAACCGACTTTAGTTCACACATTTGCATCTAATCTTACGGAGATGGCAAGCACATATGAAACATTCATGCTTCAATTTTTTATATTTCCACCAACTTTGAACGAACATACCGTCACCAAAATATTAGTATAACTATTAGTATAAAATATTAGTAGCCTAGGTTAGTGCTGCAGTTAATAATATTTTACTAAATATTATAAAAGCATTCTCGGAAATTCACTCAAATACAAATTGATATGACGAGTCACCTACTCGTACCTTTTTTACTCGTACGTTTTCTTTCACAACGACGAGTTTAATTAAAATCACAAATTAACCTAATAAAAACTTAGTAGAGTTTGCCAAAATATTTTGGGCATATAATCCATAGGACGTTGCGGCTAATGTCGAGTACATTATAGTGTATTTGTAAAGTAAATGAGAGCTAAACATAAATTGTACAATCACGTAGGTAAATTAGTACTTTTTCCATGAGCTTCATTGCAAAATAAAACTTTCTCCTATTAAGGTTGATTGTTAAAAGTAATATAATTAACGCCTTCGTCATTAAATCCCATAGTTTACTAATACCATTAGGTGGTTTTGAGCATCGAGCTGAGAGTAATTAAGCATCTTCTAAGAAAGCGCGTTCGATCTTAAACTGCATCAGCACTTACCATCATGTTAAGCGTACGTCAAAAGAAATATAGATGGATTAGAACGAACATAGTAAACCATTTCGGTAGTGGCGATTACGACAAGATTAATTACGCACTCGTACTTAAAATTATTTAAATAATTGCTACCAAGAATTTGTCTTAAAAAGCGTACAGTATTGTGCCAAAAGAACATTATACCTACGCAGTTTTAAAAACATCAAGCGTACATGTAATTTTCGAAGTAATGACCATTTTACAAAACGAACCGGCCTACTCGTTAAGGTAATGGAAAATGAATAGAAAGACGTTAAGCCATTTGCAGCGGCGCTTCTTTGTCTCAACGATCCAAGGCCGGTTTCACTCTCGAACAAAAGTACAATACTTTTGTCAAGTATAATGTAAACGTGTTTTAGTATATTTCAAGTGCGCAGGATCACGAGGAATAAAGGACATTAATTATTCCTCAGTAGACTATGATGTTTGCTCCATATTCAGTTCTTGGAATAAATTCCAAAAATTGGGATATAAAAAATATCTTGTAAATTCTTGTTTGTTTTTTATATGAATTAATTTCAGGTTACTATTTTTTGTTTTAATTGTTTCATTAACAGATTTTTCCCATCATCATCATTATAACAAACGTGTTGAAAAATCGTTAAACAGTGTGGAATTAGTATCTGTTAAATCTACATTCCGAGCGGATGAAGCTTTAATTCAAGTCATACAATTTTGTTAAATAACAATAAACGAGCCTACTTGAATAGTTTATTTAAATCAAAACCTTTGTTTAATGATACAAAATATTTTTCTCTCCCATTCACTTTCAAGTGTAAGTTCCTGATTGACAATCTTTCGAAAATCCTCTATTTATTTTATTTTTATCCTCATACATTTAAATAATCAGGCAAACAAGATAAAAACACCACGCCTTAATGCTCCCACTAGTGGGACATGAGGGACGTTTACCTTTTCTGGTACTTTAACAGCTGGAATTTTTACTACCATTATATGCAGTCATGTCTATTGTACAGTATCTATTTTTACGAACAGTTATACTTCATTGCAATTATACGTCGACGGTTTCAAAAACTGTATAAATAATATAGGTTAAAAATATATTTAACATTAACAAGAATTGTTTCAAACTTATCATCTTACGAGGACTAAGTCTTCCTTTTATCATCACACTGTAAAACTAAAAGCTTTCAAATAAATCAACATTCGAATATTATTTTAGTACACATTTTATTTAACTATCTACACCTTTTAAAACGGTCGTCGTATTCAAATCCTCACTTGAAATGTACAAATTGCTAATTAAAGTTGAACCTTATATCCTAACAAATAAGATATGAAAATTCGTAATTCTTTAGCGGTGGTTCTCGTTGTGTGGTGTACGAAATCACTTAACAAAATACATCTGTTTAGTATTATCTATTTTATTAGGAGTTAAGATTCTTGTGCTTTAGATTTGTTATAATAAACACTTTTGTTGAATTATGCATTTTCGTTTCGGAATATTTCTATTTAATAATAAATGGGTTAGTTGGCATCTGATCTAGATTCTCGATTTAAATGGCAACATTTGCGAGAATTACGAATATTTATCTAGTTTCTCGTTTAAAACATGTCTATATATATTAATGGCTTCTGTATTTGAGAGCTGAGAATTCAAACCTTAATGTTCATTTGCAAATGCTTTGAGTTTTTATATTTAGTTATTTCAATTGTAATAAGTAAGTACAATAGTACATCATTACATCGCAATCCAACAAGAAAAAAAAATCACGTCCGCCGAAACTACTCTAGTATCTTCTGGTTGAAAGCTAAACAATGTTTACTTTGAAAAATCGTCGATCAATTTCGTGTGCTGCTCTTTGTATTGTCACTAGAAACCGGATTGGGGAAATTGCTCCGTTTTTTTTTTTAAACAAGTTTTTTATTACCATATTTTGTATCTATTCTTTTATCTGACAACAACACGGGATTTTCGAGTTACCAGAGTATTTTAAAGAACAAAACAAAATATCCATTTAATTGTAAACGAAAAGACGAGGTTTTTTCTAGGCTACTGCAACTTAAATACTTTAGCCATACTCTTTGGATATACTCCATAATTCCATAACTTAATATGCATTATGATACGCTTAACCTTTGTAAAATATGACGCCTTGCTTGAACCACTTTTTTTTTGTTTTACATCTATTTTCTTGATCCATTATCGTCGGAGCAAGCTGGATACGTTTTAGCAAGATGGTTCCATTATAAGATGCCATTGCTCCTGAGAAAGAAAGGTATGGAATGTGGGCGTGAAATGATTGAGTGCCTTTTTCTAGTCATTCTTGGAGCAGATTAGGATCGGAATTCTTCGGGATAGTGTAAAGGAATCTGTAACGCAGTTTAATATTAAATAGGGAATCGTAAGAAATGTCGATAAAGTCGTTGCGAATTATGTCTACTATATAAAATAAATGTTGTCTTTGAAAATAGACTAAAGTCATATTCGATTCATTTAAACATCGTCAGGAATAGAATTCGAAGTGACGACAAAAATATCATGGTGTCTGAATCACGCAGCTGCGTTACGTTCACCTGTGCTATTATGACTTACGTTTAAGCATCGAACACATCTGGGCAGTCGCGCGAGGCAAAAGCGACCGCGCCGCGGATTCATTTATAAAGCAAGACCACACCTTTGCAATCGTGAGTTACTTGCATTGGTATTGTTATTTCACTCGGTCACGCTCAGGTGTTTTTGATCATTTAAAGATATCAAACATAAGGTATACAACAATAAGTAACTTAAGATAACTTAAGGTATACAACAAGATAATACATGCAAAAATTAAAATACCAGTAAAACGATTAGAAAAGTCAATTTTGTATATTACAATTATTTTGAAATTTTTATGTATTTGTTAAAATTCATTTTAGCAGAAAATGTGTTATAATTTTATATATTAATAAAATAAGAAATGTTCATAACAATGCAACAATAAAGGAGACAGATTTAACCAATTCGGAAACAATGTCTAGAAACAAATGAATGTGTTGTTTTATATTCTTTTAATTTTCATATCTGCTCCATTAAATAAATATAAATCAGATATATATCAGGTCTATATATACATACATAGTTATGGTCATATAATTGAGATTTTATTATCTAAATCATTTCCTGTGTAGTTATGTATTCTTTCTTAAAAAGAACTAGTTACGTTATGAAATATCCACAGGAATAGAGCAAACGGTATTAGAAATTTAGAGTAAAATCTCTAACTATTTTTTAAAGTAAAAACCCATTAGTATACCGTTACAAGACAAGAGCATCTCTTCCTATTAAAGAAAAGGATTGATGCGTAGTCTACCTCGCTGTTTTAGTGTTTTGGCTGACATAGACGTGACATACAACATGCGACACATGCATGTTTCATCACGATGCTTACTTATACCATCAACCGCTCAATTATGCTTGCCCGGATATTGGTTTGGTCATCCATGTTCTATCCATAATGAACCCAGTTTTTAAAATCTTAGTACCAATATATATGCCACGTTAGGTAAATATACATACCTATGGTACCTTGTTAGTCGATTTTGCAAACGGATCGTCAGTCATTTATTAATGTCAACGAACTTATTAAGAACATCCTCTCTAGATCGTTAAACTTTAGTTGACCGAATTGCTCGTGTGGATCGTATGAATGGAATAATATAGTAAGGTAATCTTACCTTAGAATATATTACAATACATTGAAATGGTAAGTCTTGGCCAGTTTGTTATACGTAATTAGATTAATTGGAATATAAATCAACATGCACGATATTTTGAAAACTAAATTGATATAATTATACAAAATTATATATATATATATATATATATATATATATATATATATATATATATATATATATATATATATATATATATATATATTTAATTGGTTTGAAACTTTGAATACTAATTTATTTTTGATGTGAGTAAATTAAATTTTTGAAGTGAACCACGTGTATCATAATTTGAATCTTTCAAGCCTGATGTATGGTGTTGCAGCAGACTAACACAATTATTGCGTACTAGTGATGCAATAAAAGAAAAGAAGAAAAAAACATTTATCGCGTTTCATACTATATTATAATATTTACTATATATACTTATAACTAAATTGAACAAATCCTCTTTAGCGATCCCAAAATTCTTATATACATACCACTTCTCATTATCTATTACTTCTGGGTGTAGATTGAATTACCAAGGTCTTGAAATGCAAGAATATGAAAGCTGTTCCAAACGATTGAATCCGACTCGTTTGACATTATTGACTGGAACCATGGCGATACCTCATATTATATAAAAAAATCCCCGTTTTAAAATAACAAGTTAAAACTAGTTTAAACTGACTAATTACTGACACAGCTATGTAACTAAATACTTAAACATATGTAGACTTTACACTGTCTTATCTTCAAGCGAGGTATAAACTAGCGGAAATAAATATGTCGGTTTTCAAAGGGCGAATCCGAAGTTCAGTAGAGTTTGTTAAAGCAATGTGTCTGCGTAGTTTAATTGTCAGCACGAACAACTGCAATCTTACCGTGATCCACCAGCGAACTACACCGGTAAGGTACCAACAGAGCCGCGGTGAAATAATAGCTTCAAAAGCTATGCTTGCATATAATATACATTCAATAGTAGTAGTAGTAGTATTTGTATTCTATTATAAGAACTTGTCTTCTTTCTAGAAAAAATCGGATCGAGTCTATGAATATTATATTTAATGTCATAACTTCATAATTATTGTATGCAAATTTTATCAATGTTTAAATTTAAATAAAATAATCATTTTGTTAATACAAAATTTAAATACCAGTCCAATAGCGTGCTAAAGATTCGTTAAGCGTAAGCTAATTTAATTATAATTTTAATTTGATTAATGTAAATAGTAGATTAGTATAGTGTAAGTAGTAGTCCAGATATATAATTATAGTGGCCCTAGATTAATATAAATAACCGTCATGGCTTGGTTCGAGCGCATAACGCATTGTGTTAGAAACATTTGCCAGCCAGTCATCATGTTTTAACTGGATAAACAATAAAAATAATTAATGTACTAAAATTATTTAACGACGACTTTACGACTTTGTCACTAAGAAATTATTCATCCAACCTTTTAATTTTTTCGCTGTCTTTTTCAAAACGCAAATAAAAACTTGTTGTTGTTATTGCTGAGTCTGGGGATCAATTTATCGATCGAATCTCCAGCAGAAATATAAATGCTAAAACATTGTAAACAATCGACAACATCATTTTTCAAAATTAAAAACAGAGTAAAAAAAACAATATAACGAGATAAAAAATACGGCCTCATTTACTGACATAAGTTCAAGTTCGTCATGAGTTCAAGATAAAAAAGGCTTTTAAGAATTTAACAGTTTAATGTCAAAAAAAATTAACATAAATGTACGACGCATTAAAACCGTCATATGAAAAATAATAAGGTCGTTAGAGACTCGGATATGTGTTCATTATCACACACTTGTGGGAAAACCGCAAATGTCTATTGTCAATTGTGTCTATTTTTATTATAATGAAACTTTGAAATCAAGTATATGTAGTGTTATTATCATGGTGAGCAGTAAATAACGTTCGCAAATACTTTGGTCATCGATCTGTTTTTTTCTTTCTATTGCTCCGTGTCATTTCCTGGTATAAAAAGTTTTGCTTATGTAAGCACCCGGTGTAAGCTATGATTAGCCATTACTTACAGAAATATGAAAAAAAAAACAAAATCTGAATTGTTAGAATCTTATACAGGCTCAATCAGGTTGTTGAAAATACATATTTGATTGTGCTGTGAACGAATTTAAAGTAACGAACAACATGGAATATAATTTGTTATTATGAGGCTAAACTATCGTATTAGGATTGTCCTGTAATGATAGTTTTAAGAAATAAATAAATAACAGTTGGTAGTTATTCATAATTTTCTGTAAGCACAAACATGAGACTTATCCATCGTGAAATATCAAAACATGACATGACATTGACCGTAATAATTATAACATTTCAATTCCCAGGTCGGGCCAAAGAAAAATTATTGGGTTTTTCTGTCACAAAAATCTGAATCAGCCCGGAGTCTGGAAGTTGGAAGTGATTTCATCTTCCGTGCCTCAGAAAGCACGTAGAGCCGTTGGTCCTGCGCCTGAACTTTTTTTCCCATCGGATTATGAGAGTTAGGGAATAGAGAGTGCACCTGTGTTTGCGTACACACTTGTGCAATATAATATCTCCTGTGCAGTTGGCTAATCTCTCTGAGGATTGGCCGCCGTGGCCGAAATCTGTCTAGAGGACATTATTATTATTATAACATTTCAAAAAATACACGCATCAAAATGGTATGTCACCATCAGTCGGTTGTCAACATTATACGAGTAAGCAATGAAGTGAGTTCTTATGATTAGAATTCGATCTATAATTTAGAATTGCACTACAGTCCTTGATATTGTTCTATTATAGGCAATGATTTTTCTATTGTTTGGAATAAATAAATCAGTTACAATGCTCTAACGATATATACGGTTAAACAATTTCTTATATGCGATGATTTGTACTTTATTTCAGGAATACATACGAGCAAATGGCGACGGTGACCGTATTGTCGGACCTGGGATGGGGGTCTTATATCCCTTATGTCTGCTTACACTGGCTTACTCACCCTTCAACCGTATCACAGCGATATAGAGCATAAATGTTTCACGGTAGTATAATAATTAATTAAGAGTTGATTTAACGTCAAATTGTCATGTTTACTAGAATTTGAACCCGCGACCTCCAAGTAAGGTTTATACAGGTTATTATTTATTTATAGATTTATTTCAGACTTAGATACAATGTATTTGTATATTTTTAATAATAGATATATGTGTTTATGTTGCATAATTTATGAGAATATTAATGCAAATAAGTAGGTCATAAAAATTAAACTAATCTTCATTTTTTTTTTATGTAGTGGAAATCTTCAGAAAGGTACCCAGGATTATCGCCCAATAAACTACTGCGATCTTCGGTATGGTTCGGAGAGGCTACGTGATCGTGTCGAAATGAGGCATCTGCGGCTCTTCCGTGCTGCACTCAGCTCGTGGCGCGGCGGAGTCTTCCTCAGCTAGCACATACAACAGCACGAGGCCAGCCCGGCTGCCGTCATCCTCAGGGCAGACTAATCGCCATGTCTTAACACGAAACCGGATGTGTCACTAGCATCATGGAGTTCAAATTTAAAGAAATTTATTTAGGATTGTCGATTATATTATGTATCCATTTGATAAATTCTATTGTAGAATATTCCAATTGTACAACGGATGTTGTGTGAAGCGTTCTCTATAATTAGTATGTGGATGAAAGGAGTAACGCAAAACCGTGATATTTAGAGAAATTAACAGGTATTTGCAGCCGTCTTCTAATACATTGATTCCATATTAAAATTTGTATCGTTTATAATTGTTATTATTGTAATAATATATTATTATTATACGTATTACATCAAGTTTTTAATCGTATATATGTTTAAATTCATAATGAATAAGCAAATTGTAATAAATATACTTCAAAGTTTCTTAAGAATAAAGTTGATAATAAAAAATTGGTAGAATGTGAAGTGAATGGGTGGGTGAAATCAGATGGGCTTGCACAAAGCCCAACCAAGCGAGGTCCGCCGGTTGGAATAATAGTAAAATCGTCAAATTTATTGTTTCATTAATTAAACTATTGATTTAAGACCGTTATAATATATATCTCAAGAATAACTCCGCATCTGGCATGAATATCATGGCTTACTCGCGTCAAATCGATTCAAAACCACCGTGTCGTGACAGTTTACCGTAATCCAATAAAACAGTCAATGTCAAGCGCATTAGACTACTAAATAGTTTTTTCTCGATATGGCCTGGACATATCCTCCGCCGTCCATATCTGATAAGGGTCTTACGGTATCAGTCACAGATACATTAAACATGATCAAGCTGGGCTTCTTACGGTAGTTGGAAAGAATGTTATTAACAATCCGATCGAAGTGTCATCTATTACGATTTCTGTCGCGAGTCATTTCTTCCAAGTTCTTTTGTTACTTTTAGCACAGCTTTTAATTTATATATTTATCTCGTAAGTTTGTCACTGACCTTTAACTGACAGATCGATTCTTTAAATGTATTTTATGATTTCATCTGTTAAAGAAAACAAAATAGTATTTTTTTAAATTGAGAACATAATTATACTAACAGATTGTCGCTTAATTCGTAAATTTTTAAAGTAAACGTAGGAACTTCACGAAACAATTACACTTAATTCGACATTTTTACATCCGCATTCTGTAATTATCATTATCTCGAGGAAAACTCAAACACCTTATTGATAGCCAGCGAACCTTGACGTTTGTAATGGGAGTCACAATGGTGAAAGCTATACGTAGGGTTGCCAACTGTCCGAGTTTCTCTGGATATGAGAGCCAATGTGGCGTCCAGGCGGAGTTTTGTATTCAATCGAACTTTAAAAATCCGCCTTATCGTAAAATGTAAATGTTAACCGAACCTTTCGGAATCCAGCACATGCAAGTCCAATCGTAATTTGTGTCCATAATAATTTATATCGTGCTCGGAGGTGAAGGAGACTTCGTGAGGAAGAATGTATGTGTATATTAGCAATCAGCATTATAGCAACTTCATGAAATGTGTAGCTTACACATTTTTTTCCTCAAGAGGAGTGGGAATGCCTTTGTCTAGCACTTAGGAATTTAGAGGCCTTTACTTTTTTAATATAATTTCATATACTTAAAAATCCGAGGTTTATCGAAACGCTAATCCTAGTTTTATTGTACAGAAAACCTTTGCTATAAGTTAATTGTGAAGACTGCGCTAAATTAAATCCAAATGTAGGGCCCTAGGCATTATTATCTGAAATACGATCGTCTGTAGCTGATCTTCTAATTTCATTAGCGGTATCTACAATCGAATTTCAAATTGCTATTTGTTCCCTAAGGTGACCAGCGGTAAAATATACATGTCTGATTTATGCAGTTTGCACTAATTGAAGATTTTTATGGTCACCGTTTCATTGCTTAGGACTGTAGCGTGAAGTTATATAACCTTCTTCAATTAACGGAATATCTGATATAAACGTAATTATTCACACCGGACTAGTTCCTGCGATTAGCTCGTTCATTCACACAATTATCCAGTTCTCTCATTTATTAAAAAAAATACCCTGTCGACATCTACGACATTAATAAACTTCTATTCTAAGTGAAGAAAAAAAAACTTTTTTCAACTATCCGATCTTAACAGTCGTGTTGTGCTTTTGGTATATCTTTCTTTTATTTTGATTGAGTTTAGTAGTTTAACGTGCCTGCAGGTTTTTATGAAAATTCAGGATTAAAATTTCAATTGCCTTTTGTTTTTTTAAATAAATGAACGTCCGTTTTTATTCTTTCTTCCACAGATCGTTCATTCGATTTTTAATAGATCTCAGTATGATTGTCCAATTTTAGGAAAACAACTAATAAAAGATATTTTATAGTAGAAGAATATTCTCTTTAGTAATATTTAGATATATAATTTATATATAGTCCACGTTTGCAATCTAGATTATAAATGGAATAGAGTCCAACTGTGTTCTGAGGTGGAGTGTAGGAGTAAAATCGATGGTATGACGCACGCTTTCCACAAATCTTCCGTTAATGTTAACTTCATTCGTTCGACTGTATCACCATCCTGGTACAATTATGTCAAGAGATTCTATTAATATTTTTAATGTCATCAATTATACAATAATCACAACCAAGTTAATAACGAAATCATATCATCACAGCAATAACACGCAACAAAATTTACATATATACATACATATAGTAATGACTAGGCATACGAGGGCATTCAAATGTGGTAGTAAGCACTAGGAAAAACCGGCATTATATTGATTTCTTTTGAAGTTGCCGTAACTTAGGGTGCTGTTTAATCGGAAAGGCCAATAAGATAACTTATATCTATTTCATTGTACATACGAATAGAAGGTTAATCACGTATTTGATATAATGAGAATTTAATTAAAGCTATTCGTGTTTATCTACACTTATGAAAATATTATTTGAATAGTATTAACTTAAACAAAATAAAAACGTAGACCTACTTCCTTGATATTACGTGCTGCCCGCTTTGTTAAGTAAGCAATGCGTCCAAATAACTGCAATGCGTTTTTTTTTACTATAAAATTTACTATTAAATCGCGTACGATTCGATTATAGTCGAGCAACTACTAAAGTCAAAGCAATTCGAACTGTCAGAGGAGAAGGGTTGACAGTCGGAGCGTATTCTGTAGAACAAACAAGTACTTACCACTCATCAAGTATTCTACCGCAAAACAGCAGTACTTGGTATTGTTGTGTTCCGGTTTGAAGGGTGAGAGAGCCAGTGTAATTACAGGCACAAGGGACATAAAATCTTAGGTCCCAAGGTTGGTGGCGCATTGGCGATGTAAGCGATGGTTAACATTTCTCACAGTGCCAATGTCTAAGGGCGTTTGGTGACCACTTACCATCAGGTGGCCCATAAGCTCGTCCGCCTTCCTGTTCTATAAAAAAAAAAAAACATGAAACTCACCGCAGAAATCGGTCGTGAAATGTCAGAATGTGATATACGACATTGATCATATTAATAATATTTTGGGACATTATTCACTCACGGCCATCTGATCCCAAACTAAGCAGAGCTTATACTATGGAAACCAGACAATACTACACTACATTAGTTTTGTAAATACTTATGTAGATAATATATAATAATTGTAATAATAAATGCAACATTTCATAGGCAAGTTGTCAACATTTCACGGGTAAGTAACAGTGAGTTCTTACAGAACTGGTATTGATAAAATGTTACTTATGTCATTACTCTAGGTTCATAAGATAACATGTCTTGTCCTTATTTAATTTACTCAAAAAAAAATTACTAAAATATAATTTACGCCGCGCCAGTGGGCTGGTAACAAATACATAGATTGTCGTTTATAGCAGAATATAAATTCCGTGAAATTGCTTTGGAAGTTAATTAATAATTTAAAAAAAAAGTGTTTTATAATTATAGCAGACGCAAAATTGTTATCATACTATTCCAGTTTATACTGTCACAAAATTGAAACGTAAAAAGTGTATAAATAATTACCCTCCACAACGAGTTTTATATAAAAAGCCTATAACTTGTAATAAAATAAAACGTGTCCAACGATCGTGTTATAAAACAGTAGTTGTTATAATAGTAGGCAGGCCCGGACTTAAGGATCCGAGGAGCCGAGTCACTTTAACATTTGAGGCCCCCAATTCCGAAGTGAGAAAAGAGAAATATTATATTATTATTTTCATTTTGATTGGTGACCAGTTAGAGCTGTCAACTTGGGTGTCAACTTGGTTGTTCGCACTATTCGGTATTCAAACAGCAGTGCTTAGTGTACACACAGGGAACATAACATTTTAGTTTCTTTCATTCATTCTTTGTCCTCAGGGTGGTGGTAGACTGTTAATATATATTAATGGATAATATTTCTTACAGTGCGGTGGTGACCACTTAATATTAGGTGGTCCATTTTGCCAGGCTGCCTTTAGATATGAAATAAAAAAAGGTATTTATTTACGTACGTTATTTCTTCTTCGGTTTGACAAAATTACAATACGTATTAACTATTATTACTATCGAATACTACGAATGTTTAATAAACAATACTGTCACGTGATTAACAATTGATATATTGAATTGAATAATATTGAATAATTTATTCGAAAGCAAAGTTCGATATCGCTTCGACAGAAATTGTCGAATGCACTTCGTCCAGTCCCTCGGGTTACGAACGTTATATTGTTTTTCGTTAAAAACGTCGCAGTCAAACGGTATGTAGGAAAGTATACAAAAAGTAATTTCAACTCAAAAACTACACGACAAATTAAAACCCATACCAGACCCGCTTAAGCTATGAACAGTAAGTAGTATGGAAATACAAGAGTAAATATTTATGACTATCGACATTAGTGCAGAGTGGTCGAATACACCCCAAACCTTAACCCCACCAGCAGTAGGACATTCACAAATTTCATCCTATATATTGAATGATTTCATCAAAAGTACATGTTACGTACATAATAATACTATAATAGATATTATATTTATATATTAATATTTTATAGTTAGACTTGTGACATTTAAAAACTAAAGAAAAACACCGTCATATTTTTAAGTCGAGTGAATAAAATGTACACATAGTCTGTATTCGTTTTATTTCTCCTTTTAAATATATATTTGCAAAACGAGTAACTGGTCGTTATAAAAAAAGTTACCCTTCATTGTATTTTTAATTCGTATTGTTATTAACTACGAGGGTTATATGCATGGACCATTGGTATTTTGTAATAGTAAGTGTTAAGTTCTTAAGTGTTTTTTTTTTAAATCTTATATAATTTAAAATTCGGATATTCGGTAGTCTCTTACAAATTGATGTCCAATCCGTCTTTTTCTATAAGGTTTACACGTTGACTCCATATTTGATGATATTATTTATCGACTTTTTGATAATTAAAAAAAAAACATTCTTATTAATATATAAACCTATTTATTTACATGTTATAAAATTAAAATTACGATAAAAATTAGATTATAATAAAAATTTAAGCCAGATTAGCAACTTAATTTCGTAATTGAATATTTAGCATTAGCAACGCCTAATTAATTTATGTTAGATACATTGTAACGAAATCCGATTTGTACTATGTAATAATTCTTCATTATTTTAAAAAATAAAGTCAGTAAAATTTCAAAAGTAATAGAATATTAATTTACGTTAAAATTTACTCAGGTATGGTAAAAAATTACGAATGGAATGTTATATACCAATTTTAATTAATCTTCTTGAATAGTAGTAAGTAATGTATGCACATAGACTACGCTTTCATTTTCGAACCATTAAAAGGTACAGGAAAAATAAAATAGCACAAAAGTTATGTTCTAAATTTAAAATTAATCCGTTAAAAGTATAAAGTATTCAATTATTACAATAATATGTAACAATTACCAAAGCATAAAAAAAGGGAGTTGGCTATGTAAAATATTTAAAAAATATTCATCATCAACGTATTAAATATGAATGAAAGGTAGACGTATAATATTTATAAAAAAAAATCATTCATTCATTTGGTCAAAAGAGGGTATTTGCGTAATTATAGAAATATATGTATAAAAAAAGGTTCCATATACAGTCTAGAAACGCTATCAGTGGATGCTTATTATCACTTGAAAGCGAAAACTTCGCGAGGTCACAAGTAATTAATCACGATAATAAAATACCTACAACGCTAAGTCCGGACTCGCGTTTTTTATTATAATAAAGACTTACTTTTATCGTATTGACTAAGTACTTTATTTAAATCATTCTGTATCATATAACATGATAAGAGAATGATTAATACAGAAAAATTTTTGTGGAATTTTGAACTTCCGTGAGAACTACGTAGCAGCTTCTTACTCAAGACTTGAAGATGAAGGGCAACTAACCTGCTATCCTCAATACGGCACGATCTGCCGGGTCCAGCTGCAATATGGACAAAGGCTTGTCCTTCGCCCATTCTTTCAAGCTGAAATCGTTTTCGAATTCCATGTTTTTGTCATCCAAAACACGTATCCTCGCCCGAACTCTCGCACATAATTGAATGAATCCCACCACAACACTAGGGCCGAATACCGCACATTATAAAAAAAACTTCAGAGACAACGTTACACACGAATAAAAAGTAAACAAAACGTTACGCTCATTGTAAAATGAAAATCGATAAACGCTGTACAAAACTTACGAAAGATACGGCACTGCGTATCTCGAATTTGTAAACTCTGATAATTAACTACTACCACTGTAACTTGACACAAAAATTAAACTGATGTATTAAATCAATTAAAAATCATCCAAATCCAAATGGACGGATCAACTAATAAATGTTTTAGGTTATCAGTACGAACAAACGTCATACACCGAACCGGCGGGCAGACATGATGCGACTGTCTAGTTCATAATGATACCGGCTGTCGCTACCATCGCTCAGCTGTTTCCGCGCACGCTCACGCTGTGTATTATCCGAATAAATGTGAAAGCACCTTATCTTTACCACATCGGTGTATGAATTGAAATCTTTTCATATAATCGATTCATTCGGTTTAGCCAAACTGTTGCTGCCATCTCTATGTCGATAGGCGTACTATAAATAGTCACACAGGTGTCTGTGTGACCAGTAAATAATTTAAAAAGTACCATTTAATTAAAATACTAACTACTTAGTTTTTTATAAACTGTATTTTTAGCCTTGAGCAATGGCCTTCACGCTGTTTCTCTGTTAATTTAATATTCTCATCATTGCTATAATAAAAAACATCAACTACATGTTACTGTTATCAAACAGCTTAAAGAATTTAGCTTTAATAAATTTAGCTTTAAATAATATATTACCATTATAGAAGTTTTCTTTCATAATGGTATTCCTAATCATGATCGTAACCATGGTAACGTAATTGTCAAACTGAGATTGTTTACATTTTTTGATGTTGAGGAAAAACGACGATTTTAAGTATAAAACTAGTTATTCAAAAATGATACACGATAACTGTTTTCATAAGTACAGGCAAAAGTTTTGTTTTATTTTCAAAATTAAAGATTAAATTAACAGCTTTGATAAGAGTGAGTAAGTCGTGACTGTATTCACTTGTGTGCCTATATATTGTTAGCAGTTTTATCAATAAAAAAATTTGGAGGATACTCGTGACCTACATAAAGTTTTATTGTTTTTGTCTACAAATGTGTATTCAATAATACTTATTTTTCTGGGTGTTGATGTTTATTGGAGAAAAGTTGATATATTTCTAATCTTATATTTTTTAGTAAGAATAGTTTATTAAAATGTTTCGAAAATATGTTATCAGTTATATTAGTTGACAATGGGTGAAAATTTTATAAGGAATTCATGTATTGTAAGTATACTAAACAGAAATTACCATAAATATTTTGTTTTGACTTCTTATCTCATATATATATATACTAAGTTGTCATATTATTGTGAGTTGCTTAGATTATAATTTTTAAAGCAATTTTGCAGTCTTACATAAATAGGGAATAAATAAATAACAGTTACTACATAGATAATAATAAATAAAATCAATAAATTAGATTTTTTTATATTATTTATCGATTAGCATATAATAAAATTTAATAAAAAACAGAAATATACATATCTTTTAGTGATTTTAAAACTGTACATTATAAATAAATGTTTTTACCTTCACTCTACCTACCTCTATCATATTTTTATTTCCAGCCCAATTATAGCAGTATCTCCAAAAAATGCCAACCTAGTAACAAGTTAACACTTACTGGCAATTTCACTCCATGCCATCGTCACTTTGATATAACTTCCTCGGGGAGACATAGTATGCGTCAAGACATACTGAATTCTGTGTTAAAGAAAACAGAATCTATAATGTCCGAGCATAGAAGTAGTGATTTCAATAATCCTACATATGAAGATCCAAGGGATGTTGGTATGTATAGCTAAAGACTGCACCTAATTTTCTATAAGTAGTTTGTTTATAATTTATGTTGCTTAAAGAAAATGTAAAGTTAACGTTCCATTGCTGTGAAAAAGACTCCTCTTGACTATTAGGACTGTTTGGAACTTATTACAGCCAACTATTCCATAGCGGGTTCGTAGATTGGAATGTAGTAACATTTTGTCTGATATTGTATGAAGGTTTCCTCAATATGTATGCCTTCTTCACCTAACACAATATCAATTGTAACAACTATTAAACATATAAACACCAGAGGTGTATCCTGCAATTGAAGTTTCATTTGAGATTACATTATAAATTTTTCTTATTTGGACAACTTTAATATAGTATATAGTTATAGATTGGAGATCTGATTTGAAAAAAAAGGGAAAACATATTTAGGCTGTAAGTAAATATGCATTGTAATATGCAATGTAAATTATGTAAAATTACTAATTATGAGAAAAAGGATATATACAGTACATATGTTTTTGCAAAACATTGCGTATCAGCATAATAGACACTGGCAACAGTGGCCAAAATTAGCCCAAGGGTATATTTTCTTTAAGAATTTGGGTATAGAAAAAAACTAGCATGTTCCATAGTGGAATCGGCTCTTACTAGTACTAATGACTTTTAGACAAATTATTTTAAACAGTAATTTCATAAACTGTAATGGTTTTATGAAATCAAATTAGAACTGGTAATTTATTGTTTTGTCTGATCTTCAAATTCATTAATTTCAGTTGAAAAACCAGTGAAACCTCCTAGAAAGAGGAACATACAAGGAATTGCAGTGACATCACCACAAGGTAAGGAGGGAAAGTCCCTGCTCAAGGAACAGAAGCGGAAGCTGACTAAGAAATATGAGGGTCTGGTGACTGCGCTCATGGATAAATGTGAGGAGAATGTTGTTGTGGTATGTGTGTTGTGTTGTTATTACGATAAACTGTTGTCAATTGCTTGATCGCTTTTATTAACTTACTAGGTTGTACTGTATAGTCCAGAGGGAAAGACGCTATTTTATAAAACCTTGTGCCTATAAATTAGATAGTGCACAAAATGAAGACGCCAAAAAAAGTATTAAATTCGAATCCAAGTATTTCTATCTCTGTCACACGCCAAAAGCTTGTAACAGCCTGTGAAAGTCCCACTGCTGGGCTATAGGCCTCCTCTCCTCTTTTTTGAGGAGAAGGTTTGGAGCTTATTCCACCACGCTGCTCCAATGCGGGTTGGTGGAATTCACATGTGGCAGAATTTCTATGAAATTAGACACATGCAGGTTTCCTCACGATGTTTTTCCTTCACCGTAAAGCACGAGATGAATTATAATCACAAATTAAGCACATGAAAATTCAGTGGTGCTTGCCCGGGTTTGAACCCACGATCATCGGTTAAGATTCACGCGTTCTTACCACTGGGCCATCTCGGCATGTTTCAATTAATGAACGGAGAAGTGTTCCAAAGCTTGTGTTCTTTTGTCTGCATTCTATGTGTTGCTTTGAACACTGTTTTTAGTACAATAATAAAATATATTTTATATATTATAGATTAAATGAATGAAATAGATTAGTATTTTATATATAATGCTTTTTCTTTTATTTTTTTGTAAAATTCCAAATAAGCATGATGACTGATTTTGAAATAACCTTCTATAATGTAGGTACACGTCTATTATTACTGAAAATAATTTTATTTCAGTAATAAACTAACTGCTAACGCAAATAATTGCATTTTCTTTTACCTATTTTGAATTTCGCTCGAAAACACCCGCAGGTGTCATGGCGCCTGACGTGACGTCACGCCTCAGAAAACGACAGTAAACGTATTGTGTCTATACTCAACGAAGAAAGGCAGAAAGTATTGCGTATTTCCTAAGGTTAAAAATAAATTCCAAAGTTTAACAACGTGCAATACGATGCAAAATTAATTTTGAAACGCGTAAACACAAAAACTGTTCAAGAGAAACGGTTATAAATAAAGAGGCGTGATGTCATTCGCTCTGATTAGCGTTTCAAATAAAATGGCCGATTGTAGAATTTTATACTTTTATTTTATTAAAAATCTTATTAATCCCAATACGTATTTTAAAGATTGATCATTTTTTAGAATCCTTTTAAAATAGTTTCTACTCTAAAATCATTTATTTTTTAATTCTTTAATACTGTCATAATGCCTATTATAACAGATAATTTATTTCGTTTATAATTTAGTGCTATTTATCAGATAGTAAATATAAATTCTTATTTCAAAGTAAGTTTTGGTTATTTAAAGTACACAAATTAAAAGCAATGTATAAAATGTAAATAATATATTTTTATATATTAAAATTTGGATTTTGGCCGTATTAGGTATGGTCGTGAGGGAAAAATACTAAAGAAAAAAGATCTCATTCGTACATTTGTTTAAAGATTACAGAAAAAGAATCTCAAATCAACAAACTAAAAGATAAACTCAAAACTGTACTAGAATATAACAGATTGTTTGCAAATGAAAATGATCGATTAAAAAGTGAGTATACGACACTAGTTAGCTACGTGGAAGAGTGTAAGAGAGTTATAAAAGAAGAGAGAGAGAAAAACGGAGAATTAGAGAAGAAGGTGAAGAAGTTTGAGGAGAAAGTGAAACATTATGAAGTTCCAGATAAAGGTTTGATATCCTTTTAAAATTGTAATTTGATTAAAAATTTGAGAAATGGTAACTTTGGGTATCGATCTTTAATGAAAGACAAAATCTTTATGCAATATTGAAGTATTACAAGTGAAACGCTTCAATATTCCTTATTAAAAAATCTCGGTTTGGGAAGAAATGCATTAGACCAGAGGAAAACCGGGAAGATTATTTTTCTAATGTATAATAATTATGGTTTACAATAATTTTACATTATTTTTTCATCTTAAATTACCTAGTTATCGTTTTGTTTCTCATTTAAAAAGTTGTTTTTTTAATATCTGTTAGCACACAAATATTTTTAAAGGACATTTGAAATTTTACAATTAATAAAATGTTGATGTGGGATCTTAATATAGCCATTAAACATATTATTATATTAAACTTACGTCACACGTAGTAGTCAGTAGTTTTTTTAGTTAATAATTACAAAAAACGTTAACGTATCGTCTAATTTATTAGTATGACTATAGATTGATGGATATCAAGACATGATAAGTTTTGCTCCTGTTTCTAGAACATTCTACTGCAATACCATTAGTGGAAGTTTGTATGAGCTGCAGCAGTCGGCAGATCGTTCTCAACCAGGCACGTGAACAGAATTCAAGGTTGCAGAAAGACATGCAGGCATTGAAGGATGTTTTATATAGGTAGTTATTTACAAAGTTAATACTTGAAGTTAAAATAAAATTTGATGTACTCCTGGTCGATTTCACCTATGATATCCATTCTCAATTAAGTAACTGCGCACGAGAGGTTTTAGTACACAAATGTGTATTAAAAAGCCGAGATGGCTCAGTGGTAAGAACGCGTGAATCTTTACCGATGATCGTGGGTTCAAACCCGGGCAAGCACCACTGATTTTTTATGTACTTAATTTGTGATTATAATTCATCTCGTGCTTTACGGTGAAGGAAAACACCGTAACGTAACCTGCATGTGTCAAATTTCACTGAAATTCTGCCACATGTGTATTCCACCAAAACGCATTGGAGCACCATGGTGGAATAAGCTCCAAACCTTCTCCTCAAAAAGGGAGAGGAGGCCTGTAGCCCAGCAGTGGGACATTCATAGGCTGTTACGGTGCAAAACACAGGTGAAAAATTTATTCGCTCTCTCTAATTATAATCAAATAGGATGGCAATGCGACACAGAAATATTTCAGGTAAAGGACCAACAGCTTTACTTGCTTTCTGAGATGACCTAGTGTACTGCAATGTTCTAATCACATGCAGGAAAACGTAATACCTTCTATATTTGTTTAACTTCACATTGTAAATGACTCTTCAGACTAAATGTCCAGCTGTCCAGATACCAAGAACGATTGAGGAGTGTACATCCTCTGAATGCAGATGGCAATATTTTCAAACCGAGCGAGAAGTACGAAGGACTCGATTCATTGATAACGGCCAGCTTGGGACAGAGGCACGGTTAGTTATCTAAGGCTTCTTAAATGTATATTTTGTTTTATGTAGAAATAATGGCCATGTTGTAATGAAAAATAAAAGTC
Source organism: Nymphalis urticae (assembly GCA_905147175.2). NCBI lineage: Eukaryota > Metazoa > Arthropoda > Insecta > Lepidoptera > Nymphalidae > Nymphalis > Nymphalis urticae. The sequence goes on from LR990007.1 coordinate 2,921,189, forward strand.
CTTTATATATTAATGTTTCTAACTAGTTATGAATAAACTTTGTGGAAAGACTCGCAAACTGTATAACGACTAAACTAAATGATATTTTTGGACAACCATACACCTATAAGATGATATTGATTTATAATTTGTAATGTGTGATTTTAATGGAAAAATATTTTCTATGACAGCATAACTTTAATGGAATTGTATTTTGTTCGTTCCATTCAATAAAAAACGATCAAGTCTACAGCCTATTATCTCGACTGGGTGAGACTGAACTGTGTGTCAAATCTGGTGCTCTTTAAATAGCAACAGTTTTAATTTAAAAGCTATTTTCTCTAAGCTAAGGTCTCTAACATAAGCGGTCGGTTGGTAGTAGGTACAGGGGACACAACCACATACAATTTAAACACTTTGCACTTAATTAGGATCCACAACCCCACAGATTACAAAAGCATCTTTTTCTTCAGCCACAAAATTTGTGCCGAATCCTAACTGACGCTCTTTAACTCATGACAGCTATGATACTACAAATGACATAAAAAAATGTTTCATCTTCCCGACTGTACTGGCCGTCCTCGCGTTTGGACTCTACTACCACTTAACATCAGGTGGAGTAGAGTCATTTGCCCTCCCGGATAATATTAAAAAAAAAAAGTTAGTTTTTCCTGAAATTATGTACATAGCAAAGAAATCGTTTGAGTAATAATAAAGTTTTTTTTTTTTTCTATTTACAGAAACAAATGAGGATGGTCACACTAAAAACATGTCTGAGGACGGTACAACACAATCTGAAAGAGTAGTCGATTTATCTGGACTATTAAGCGCGCAAGCTCTGGGTATGTATGTCACAAAATCAACTAGGCAGTTAATATATATATATATATATCCATATCATAATACGAGTATATTGTATGTTTCAGCACCATTATTTGATGCATATCAAGAAAATCTACAAGAGAAAGACAATCTTATTTTAGACTATGAGAAACAGTTTGAAATAATTAACAAAAAATCGAAACAAATCGTCGAAGAGAACAAGTTATTGGTGGAAAAGGTTCAAACATTGGAAGAAGAAGTTTTGCGAACGAGACAGAACTATAAGAAATTGCTAGTCGAGAAAGAGACAAATGATGTAGAGAAAACTACGCTATTAGATAGGGCGGAGAGGGCGGAGTCTAAATTGAAGGAAGTTTATGAACTGTATGAAGGGAAAAGTAAGCGATTTTTGCAATATTTCTGCAAGATTTGTTATCTATATTACTATTTTATAACTAATAATTAAAAAAAAATTCAAACCTATTTTAATTTTTTCTATTAATTTTATCAAGTGTGATTGCCATTTGGTCTTTTTAAATGTTACTTAGTTTTCGTATATTAATCCTAAATACAGATATTTGTTAAAAGAAGTGGAAACCAACGCACTCTCAAGAGCATCACCGATCGGTTGTCTGTTTGGTCTAATTGATTGTCAATTGTCATAAATTTCAAAAGTTATTTTTAAGAAAAAACTCTTCATCGTTTTTTTTTAATCGGTAACGGTAACAGCCTGTAAATATCCCACTGCGGGGCTAAGGCCTCTTCTCCCTTTTTGAGGAAAAGGTTTTGGAGCTTATTCCACCACGCTGCTCCAATGCGGATTGGTGGAATACACATGTGGCAGAATTTCAGTGAAATTAGACACATGCAGGTTTCCTCACGATGTTTTCCTTCACCGAAAAGCACTAGATGAATTATAATCACAAATTAAGCACATGAAAAACTTCAGTGGTGCTTGCCCGGGTTTGAACCCACGATCATCGGTTAAGATTCACGCGTTCTTACCTATAATACCTTCTCGGCTATAAAAATAATAGGCTATAATAATTTTTTAATCATATTTTGTTATTCTTTAGTGGCAGCTATGTTCCGGGACTACGAAACGGTACATAGGGAATACTTCTCGGTGAAGACGGCTCTGGAAGCTTCTACGGGCAAGATGGCGCAATTAGACGCTATGAGAGCTAAGACCGTACCCGCTGACTTGCACGAGAGGAGATTAGATGATTGTAAGCGGTATGTATCTTTTTCTCTTTCAGTCTACATGTCTCTTTCTCTCTCACACACTGATTCTCTTTCACATATTGATCAATTCTAATTTATAAAATTGTATGGGGGATTCATAGTTAGATTCAATTGTTTTAGGTTATTGGAAGAATTAAAACATCAATACGCCATGGAGTCTGAACGGAAGAACGAACAAATTAAGAAGTTGGAAGAGGATTTACGAAAAACAGACGATAAGTACAACAAGGTTTGTCAAGAACATGAGACGGTCAAAGAAGAATTAAAGGCTGCGTTAAAAAATGTCAAGTATGTCCTCGAAAAATAGCTATTATAAAGTATTTTTATCTATTCAATTTTTTTAGTAACTTTTCAACGATTATTAATCGTCGTTTATAAATCTTTTCAATATTTCATTATAGACCAAAAGGTATAACTTAATGGTTAAATCGATAGAAATAAAATAGTACTTTAAAAAAAAAAAAAGTTGTTCGTGGGGCAAATGCACCTCCTGATGGTAAACGGTCAAATTCTAATTCAAATTATTTATTTGCAATTTGGTTACTACAATAGGCATCGGTACTGTAAGATATGTTAATGATCCGATACAACGAAAATGCGACACCAATTTGTTAACTCTTGTACTGTAAACTTTAAACTTGTAAACTCTCTCAAATCCGAACACAGCTATACAGGGTGACTGATGAATTAGTATCAATACTTAAGGACGTGATATTTGACGACCATATATGACCAAAAAAAATACATATAACATAAATATTAATAAACTTCTAAGTAAAGTTAAAGTAAAGTTCGACTTCGCCGGAATATGCACATCTTATCTATATTGTACTGTGTGTTGTTTCACGCTGGTACTCCCCCTTACTTGAAGGAGAAGTTTTTATTTTTAGGGAATCCTGGAGAAGTTCTTCGTTCTGCGAAGAGATGGATTTTAAGGGTGCCTGAACATAACTCATCTTTCTATAATAATTCTTTCACAGTTCAGGCTATTAAGCTCTGGAATGACCTTCCTTTAAATATTCGGGAGGCTAAATCCATATACATTTTTAAAAAACTTGTGAAAGATCACTTTTTGTCTCAAATGCCTTATCACCATTAATTAAATATTTTATTTTTATTATTATTAATTTTTTTTTTCTGCTATGTTTGAGGACTTATCGTTTTTATTCGCTCTTATTGTTTATAGTATGTATTTATATTGTATACTTGTAATTATATATGTATTTATAATATAATTTATTTATTGATATATATTATATGTATTTTATATTTACATTTTTTTTAGTTTGTTTAATCATATATTAATATTATTTTATGTATTATTAGAGCACCACCTACCTCATATCCTATGAGTTATTCTCTTAATCCGTTGGTTGCCTGGAAGAGATCGCTATGTAGCGATAAGGTCGCCAAATTTGTATACTACTTTTATTATGTATGTATCCTTGTTTTGTATTCTTTTTCTCCTTGTGGTGTACAATAAAGTATAAAGTATAAAGTTAACCAAAAGTTATGTAATTAATTACGCGTCATGTGGACACCCTAGCTGCGCTGACGACACAACACAGTTAGGTACATTTAGTTATCGCGCGGTACTTTACCTACGTCCAAACGCCGCCGCGTGTTAACAGGGTAGCAGGCTACCTTTGATAAACAAGCATGATCCAATCCCCCTTCATACTTTAAACCTGGCTTAGAACAGGCAAAAATACCAAAATATTTCACTCGTTTAAGCAACAAATTTGTTGACTAGGTAAATGATATGAACTTGGGACAAAAATTAACTGTTTACCTATCTTGGTATTTCCGGCGTATTTAAAAATGGAATCATACTTATTTACAACGATTGTCAATCATTTAACTACCTATTTACCTACATAACTACACTAACCTAAACAAATGTTCAAAGTGAGCTCCTGCTCGTGTGATACACAGTTCGGCACGTTTACGCATATTGTCTTTCACACGCTTTAACACGAATGGGTCACTTTACTACTCACAGTACTCACAGTATTCTGCATTTGTGTATTGATAAGCCATACCTAATTACTAATGACGGGTCACACTCACACACGAAACATTAGGTATACGCGTAAGATCGATCGCTAGGGGCGCGCGCGCGCGTAGATGGACGAACCTTACGGCGGCGCTCGCCCGACTAATTAGCCGCGGGGCAGGGGTTGCGGGTGGCAAACACCACGCCGCACGCGCCGCGGAAATATGTCCACACTTTATTTATTTAAAGTAAAATTTTTGTAAATTTGGTCAAAAATTAAATACCTATTTTTTTACATAATTCGAATGAGAATCATGTACCGATTATGCTCCTAAAATATTGATACTAATTCACCAGTCACCCTGTATAAGTATAGTAACAACCGGCCCAGCCAGACGGCCCTGCACGATACCCTATCACAGGCATATGTTATTGGTACGCCATGGTACAGTAGTTAGTAATTTACTGGTGGTAGGGCTTTGTGCAAGCTCGTCTGGGTAGGTACCACCCACTCATCAGATATTCTACTGCAAAACAGCAGTACTTGATTTTGTTGTGTTCCGGTTAAAAGGGTGAGTTAGCCAGTGTAATTACAGACACGCGGGACATAAAATCTTAGTTCCCAAGGTTGGTGGCGCATTGGCTATGTAAGTGATGTTTGACATTTCTTGCAATGTCAATGTCTAAGGGCGTTGGTGACCACTTAACATCAGGTGGCCCATATGCTCGTCCGCTTTCCTATACTATAAAAAAAAATGATGAAATTGAAATGAGTTAGAACACGAGTCCAGTGTTTCCCACTCGTTGGCAAATGGCAAATGTGCGCAGACTGTACCGCAAGGCGGCGGTGGTGTTCCGCGCGCGCGCACGGTCGGCGGCGGCGCGCGCGCGTCGTTCGCACCGCGCGCACCACGCGGAGCCGCTGCGCCGCGCGCTGCTCGCACTCGACAAGATCAAGGCTGAGATTAAGGTCATATTATACGTAATATTTATCATATAACGGCTCTATTACGTATATAATTAAATGTGAAACTATGTCTGACTGACAGTCTGTCTGTCTGTTACTCTGTCCCGGCTAAGCAACTGAATCGATTTCGGTGAAATTTGGTATGAAGCATGTTTGAACCCCAATGAAAGACATAGGTTTTTTTATACCTAATCCTTAAACCCCTCCCCAACACGAGGGCAATGCCGCGGGTGCAAACTATTTGCTGTGTATAATTATTGTTTGTATAGGTCGAAAAATAATATCAATATTAGCAATGTTTGAAGACGTTTGCTATTTCAGAATTATTACTCAATCTAAACGGTAACAGCCTGTGAATGTCCCACTGCTGGGCTAAAGGTCTCCTCTCCTCTTTTTGAGGAGAAGGCTTTGGAGCTTATTCCACCACGCTGCTCCAATGCGGGTTGGTGGAATACACATGTGGCAGAATTTCAGTGAAATTAGATACATGCAGGTTTCCTCACGATGTTTTCCTTCACCGTAAAGCACGAGATGAATTATAATCACAAAATGTAATCTCAATCTAAACAGCAAACAATAAACTTAAAACAACGTTAGTAACGTCGAATGTTAACATAAAACAAATGTGACGGGCAAAAGTCCTAATCTATTTACAAAATGTTATTGAGAAGTAGTCGATATGAGAACACGGTCTGCGTGCGAGCAGACGGTGAAGTCCCGCGCGCAGGCGTCGCTGTCGGAGCTGGAGCGTCGCATGTCGCACGCGCACGACGAACACCGGCGCGACCTCGAGCGCGCCGCACTCGCGCTGCGGCACAAGGAGGCCGTCATACGGAGCCTCATCGACAAGGTGGCCGACGTCGAGGAGGTCCGGTGAGTGACACCTAGAGTTTTATCAGAATATACTCGCTGTACTTCATTTTGGTAAGAAATGCCTGTTATATAATCAGTAAGTAACCGAATGTGTCTCGTTAAAACACCGCACCCCGTAGACTGTCGTTCTCACTTCGCGTACTTATCTTTATTTTTTTTTAGATTGGCTGTCGTGTATCGTCATTGTTGTGCTCAATTCCGCTTCCAGTAGCACATAGTTTTTTTAGGTACCTTGCAGTATTCCCCATTTTAATGGCTATCTAACTCATAAAGTACATATGTTGCTAATCGTCCTGGCGGTTCCTGATATCACCTTGTCCCAATGTACAACAACGAACTGCTTTGTGGTCAAATATCTAATAGGAGTGGTACCTATTCAGACAGCTTTTTTTAAATAAAATTCTATCAATGGCCTTTTTTTAAAGAATTACTAATATTCCTATTTACGTCTCCAATTAAACATAAAAGCGTTTACATAACACTTCTCTTAGTATATTCGATAATATTTATAAGAAAACTGATACACGAAACTATTTTTTTCTAATATGTAAACATTAGTTTGTTTTTTTTTTTAACATATAAAAAAAATATTAAGGTAGTAAGTTTTTCTCAATAGATATAATTTATTAGCTTGGCAAAAATATGCAAGTCTAAATAGACAGGCAATCAATCTCGATTAACGTATTATTCGTACGATTCACTTTGTTCAAATAAAGATCTATTGATCATTGCATTGTCATGTTTTTTCATGGTATGTGCTTAAAAAAAACTTGTGCAATTTTAAGGCATTCTACTTTATACTAGGCTATGTATCCTTTCTTTATTTAATATGTTTATAATATCTAATATATATCGAGCGCTCAGCTAAATAACGCAGTTAAATATTGTGTTTTCCATTTGAATGGTGACAGAAATCAAAAGCTTCTTCTTTAAAGGCTGATGATAATGATGAAAAAAATATTGTACTTTCAGATTAAGTCAAACCAATACAAGTCGTCTTCAGGGTATAATCTCCGACTCGTCAGATCGTTCCCCGAAGGCCCAAGATAAGAAAGACAGGCCCAACGTGAAGCTGGTCCCTGGTCCCGGGGGCTATTATCAAGAAAAAGATGGGAAAAAGAAGAAATGAATTATTTATAATTTGTACGACATTTTATCATTTATAATTAACAACTATGTAACGTTGTGACATTTTCTTCCAAACATACATTACTACCAAAATCCAATAAAAATGGAGATAAGATAAATAGAAAAAAAACGCCGTGTCGAGAAAAAATATCAGATGTTAAAAATTGTGAACTTTGAACAAAGGAAATATTTGTCTGGTATACGTCATGTGTGTTCTTGAATCCTCCATTATCATGTAGGTATATATAGATATTAGAATCTTCTTCTTCTTCCTGCCCTTATCCCACTACGTGGGGTCGGCACAACATGTCCATCCACTTCTCTCTGTCACTCGTCATCTCAGTACTTTCATACACATATCCGTCCTTACCATTTTACAATCACACATTTTACAATCCACCCATTTTTTTTAAATATCTATCTGTATATATACATATTAAAATATAGAAGTAAAAATTTCCTATATAACATTGCGCTCACTGTAACGCTATTTATCTACCCCGTAGAATTTATGCAGAGCCGTTTGGGTGGTAGCGTCCTTATAATTTTTTCCGCCAAACTCCAATGTTTGTGCTTTTAGACCATTGGCTCCGGCTGTGTGTTGCCATGCCAATCATTCAGTATTAGAATTATATAATATATTAAATAGAATTTTATAATTTAGATATATAGATAATATGTAGGAAAATTCCAACAAATTCTAGTCAAAGAAAATGTAATCGATTGATATGTCTTATTATCGTATTGGGTTTTTAAATTTGATTATAATTAAAAATATAAATGTTTGTTAAAAGATTATTTCTATGTAGACAATTTTAGGGTACCGTATGATTAGATGACTGTCTGTCGGTGGTTGGGTGGCAATAGGTCATAATTTATTTCTACCGCTAAACATCGTAGCCGAAATTAGGCCGAGATGGCCTAGTGGGTAGAACGCGTGAATCTTAACCGATGATCGTGGGTTCAAACCCGGGCAAGGACCACTGAATTTTCATGTGCTTAATTTGTGATTATAATTCATCTCGTGCTTGACGGTGAAGGAAAACATCGTGAGGAAACCTGGATTATGCCACATGTGTATTCTACCAACCCGCATTAGAGCAGCCTGGTGGAATAAGCTCTATACCTTCTCCTCAAAAAGGAGAGGAGGCCTTAGCCCAGCACTGGGACATTAACAAGCTGTTACTGTTACTGTAAACATCGTTACTTATTATTTTTTTGTTCCGGTTTTGAAGGGTGACTGAGACAATGTAACGACGGGCACAAGGGACGTAACACCTTAGTTTCCATGGTTGGTTGCGTGTTTGTTATGTAAGGGAAAGTTTATATTTCTTACAGTATTTTTTTTTTATAGAATAGGAAGGTGGACGAGCATATGGGCCACCTGATTGTAAGTGATCACCAACGCCCATAGACATTGGCATTGTAAGAAATGTTAACCATCGTTTACACAGCCAATGCGCCACCAACCTTGGGAACACAACAATACCATGTACTATAGTGGGTAGTACCTACCCAGATGAGCTTGCACAATGCCCTACCACCAGTAAAGTATCTATGTTACATCATTGCCCATTTGCCAATGTGCCTACTAATTTTAAATATAAAATTAATATAGCCTAATATTGTTTTCAGTTTAGTCAATCAGATGACATTAATCCGTATGACAGATCCTTTCTGAAAATTTGAATATCATATACAAAATATTAAACGAACTCTCATTTATTACACGTGTCAAAGACACGCTCAAAACTGTTTATCGAGTTGATGTTTTTTATCATTTATATCAATAATCAGATAATTTGTTTAATAAATTGCCGCTTTGTTCTAATCAGTCCAAAATAATTAAACAGTAAAAGATTTGTTTATTGATTTAATATATAATTTATACGTGACTCAAAAGTTGTTGCTGCCGAAGATAATTACGCCATAGCTATATGTAATGAAGAGCCGAGATGGCCCAGTGGTAAGACCGCGTGAATCTTAACCGATGATCGTGGGTTCAAACCCGGGCAAGCACCACTGAATTTTCATGTGCTTAATTTGTGATTATAATTCATCTCGTGCTTTACGGTGAAGGAAAACATCGTGAGGAAACCTGCATGTGTCTAATTTCACTGAAATTCGGCCACATGTGTATTCCACCAACCCGCATTGGAGCAGCGTGGTGGAATAAGCTCCAAACCTTCTCCTCAAAAAGAGGAGAGGAGGCCTTTAGCCCAGCAGTGGGACATTTACAGGCTGTTACGGTTACGGTACGGTAATCCATAATAAAGAGCCGAGATGGCCCGGTAGCTAGAACGCGTGAATATTAACTGATATTGTAGGTTAAAACCGAGGCAAGCACCATTAATTTTTATGTGCTTATTATTCTCGTGCTTGAAAATTTCCATTTATATATCCAACAACCCGCATTGGAGAAGCGTGGTCGGGTAAGGTCCAAGTCGTTTCTGTAAGCCTGTGTTTAAGCCACTGGGTCATCTCGTCGTCTTTTTTAGATTGCCTGAATCGAATTCAAGAGTACTCTTTCTTTGTTGTTACGTTTTCACGTATTTATGCAACATAAGTCTTATAAGCAGTTTGATTTTATTTCGTTAAAATTACATTATATTTAAATATAACGTATGTATTGATATCAAATTTGAAATTCGAATTTTAAAAACGATCTTTTTTTTTACATATACCACAAGTTCTAATAAAGTAGACCATGGTATTCCATTATACCTTATTTATTCAATAAAATGTATTTTATAAGTAGTTGAAATAAAAAATTCCCACTAATTTGATTGTTTTATTTAATTGTTATCAGTTGTTTATAAATAAACACAAAATAGCCTTTATGAAGGTTTTATATTTAAATAAGTCAAGGGCACCACTATGTAAGAACAATATGTATTCGTAATTAAATCGTTGAGATAAAGGACAGGTTGATATTGACGGTATGACGTGGTGGTGACGAGAGTAGTTTTGTGAAAAGACTGTCTTTATTTAAAGGATATAATGTAACATGATTGTTATGTTAAATAACATATTATGTACGGTGATTTTAGAAGCAAAATATTGATCATACCATAATTGTTTGCTGGGCTAATGTTTTTTTTAAGCCATTTAAAGATGTTAATCAAATCATTTAAGCTTGTTTAATATTTATGTATAAACAATGAATTGAATTCCTTTGTCTGTATCTCCGCTAACTCCTTCTAAGCCTCCCAAAGAATTTTGATACGGTCTTGACTAATGGAAAAAGTATTAAAAGAGAATGGTTTTTATATATAATTTTTAAGTATTTTCCAAAAAATAGCTGAACTACATTTACTGCAAAAATGCAATTTAAACTAGTCGGATCCGGATCTTCGGTTACACAAGCAAGCCATTAAAAATGCAGATCAAGAGTGATTCTTTACATTTCAAGCTTGTATTCAATTTTTTTTATGTCTTCAGATTCTATTACGTTCAGCCTTGCTTTAATTTGTTAAAATTTTATTTATTTGATACAATGATCAATATAAAGATAGTTCAGTAAACCGGGGACACTACACACATGCTTATAATTTTATCAGAATGAAAACGAATTCTGAGTAAAGTTAAATAAACGTTAGTTTTAAATTACCCTAAATTCCAAACAAATTAGTTATTTACTTAATTACCGTCAACATCAATGTATTCGACAGTTCAGCCTTAGCCTAACTATTGCTATGCTATTTTTATTTGAATAGTCGTATAATTAAATTTGCATATTGCAGTGCAGAGTGCATAAAGACGCCCTTCGCCCGCATGTTAATCTTCTAAGTCGCTATCTGGAACTCGTGGATAGATTTTTTGCAATTAATTGCGACACATTCTGTATTCACTAACCGTTTCTAAGAACGGCTTAAGGGGTCGAACAAACAATTGATTTAACTATAAAGGAGCAATCGTTTTGTGTTCGGGCTTGTTACAATACTTCTCCCTCCACCGTTTATGTGGGGGAAACGCGTGAATATTTTTTCCAGCGGAATAAAAAAAACGGACTTGTTGCAATTCTACCCACTGATCAAATATTCTACTAACATTAACACTAGGGGTATCACCCTCCTGCCACTAGTGTGGTGCGCCACTGGACATGGCGTACCACACTCATACTTATATATAGACCTTTCCTGGTAGTTATAGTCGCCGATCTGTTACTGTCGAGCGTGATTAACGCTATGCCTGGCAGCGAGAGGTGCTGTTTGGAGACGTTCTTCTGGGAAAGTATGTCCCAGGAAAAGGCCACTATGCGTACCTCTACCCCGGCCGTAAGCGCCACCGGAGCTATGAGCTTTATCCGAATAGGCTCGCATAGGGGGGAAAAGTGTAAATATGTTTTTTTTTTCAAAAAAAATGAATAGTACTGTTCCGGTTCGAACGGTGAGTGAGTAGATATGGAACATTACAATAATACATTCCAGACTACAGTGACACTTATGAATATATTCAGCTCTGCGTCGTCCTAGTAATAAAAGTCTACAAATTACTATTTGGTTTTATATAAAACCATAAAAGGATTCTATAGTTTATCAATCATATAATTCTTTTAATAAATAATACTTATACTAAGGTCACAGAAGTATATGGAGGTTAGGATCCGTAAATAAAATAAAAAATAACAAAAATCACATTTTTAAGACTATAGGTACTTATCGTGGTAATATTTCAAAAATCTACTTGTCCAATACTAAGTAGTGTTTCTTGCAACAAAACTCATAATTGCCTGTATTATAAACTCTCCCTTTCTTTATTAATAATATACTTATAAACTGTTAACCTCCCATTGGATAAACAAGAACCATTGCTTTGTGAAATAATTAAATTGCCGACAGCTACTTAAATCCAGACATCTTGAATACCTTACATTCGTAAATATGCGTTTTAAAATATTCCTAACTTTCTAGTTCATGTTTTACCGCTTCGTACAAATATTAGAAAAAAATACACGGGGATTATTGAAATTGTGCGATTTTTAAGAATAATTACAAATTGGGATGATACAGTTTTTAATTCATAAGTAATAAAAATAAATGTACCTACATTGTTTTAGTATTTTATTTCAACATATCTAGAGGTTCTTGGTACGCGCCTCACGTTAGGGTTAGAATTTCTTAGGGCATAGCATTATATAGTAAACTAGCGCTTTACCCACGGCTTCGCTCGCGCAAATTTCCATAACTCTTTCCATCTCTCACCTTTATTACCTTATGGTTTAAATTTTCAAAATTCCTTCCTTATTCCTAACCTGCTGTGTAAAAGATGCAAATTTTGATGGTGCTAGTCCTAGTAGTTTGGGCTGTACGTTGACTTTGACTTTATATTTATATATATTATTACGTTTTATTTTCATTATTAAATATTAATTTAAAATAAGTACAAACAAAACGGGGTCATAGTTTTATTTTAAATACAAAAATTAACAATATTAGTCAAGTAAATAGTAGTGATATTGGAGTTCTACACAGAGTACAGTTGTTTTTCAGTAAACTGAAGCATGATAATATAAAAAGATATTAATTTCTAAAACTTATCACAAGTATGTCAACACTGAAGTCGTGCCTGTTATCTATGCAAACCATTACAGCGATTTGTACTCAACTCTTTTATATCGCTCCGTTGTTGTGTTAATGATGCATTTATAACAATTTATTACGCTCTTCTCAACTTGTCAACGGTGGCGGGAAATGTGACGTTTTAATTTTTTAATTATTTTTTTTAAATTTGTTTAAGCTTTTGTCAAGATTAGCTTAAAAATTAAGGATAAAATAAAAATAATATATATTATATTATATATTAATCAATTATAAAATTAATAATAATTTGTGACGTGTTTTTAAAAGAGGAAATTTGTGACTCCGGATATTGCCGAAGTTATGTGAGAAGAATATAAGCAAAATTCAATTTTCACGGTTAGTACAATAAAAAAATATTAAATATTAGCTGTTAACACAAGTGCAAAATACATTGTATTTATATTGTTATGTTAATAATTTACGTAGATAACATTTTATTCTTTAAATATATAAGACTCGTATTCTGTGATCATTAAGTACTAAACCAGCCCGTGAGTTGGGTCCAAAAATCGTAAGTATTTTCATTTTATCAAATATAAAACAAAAGTAGTTCAAACTTGTCTCTACATAAACTAATTTTATCTTCTTTTTATTTTCTGATATTAGAATTATTTACATTAAGGGCTTAAATATATATAAAAATATGATTATTTCTTTTATATTTCGTTCTTTGCTTTCTTATATAAAGCCTTTATTTTTTGATTTTAGAGTTTATAGTTTGACTGATAATTAAAAAATAAAAAAAAATATTTAGAACAAAATACCAATTTGAATAAATTAACATATAGGATTAGATAAATTATAAACGTAATTATTTTGTAGGAAATGCTGTACACGGCACAGATAAATAAAAATTAATAATTAATAAAAATAAGGCCAGTTACAGTTTATTACACAATTTGAAAATAGGTCCTTTAAAAGCAGTGCCGTAGCGTGAGTCTTACTCACGCTTCAATCGCTTGAATCACATGAAATCAAAGATTCCTTTCAACGAGGTCCTTAAAAAAATTTGCTAAAAATAGTGTCCTAAATTTCCTTTTAAATGAGTTCGGTTTTTTTTTCCGCTACCACAGACACTATTTGGTGATTGTGTCGTGTTCGAAAAAGCAAATGTGTGAAAAAGCAAGTTAAGTTAAGACAGAAGCTGGTTTAATTTATTATTTTTTTTAACTAAAAGATTGAAAGTTTCTTTAAATATTGTGTCGTCATATTTTTTTGCTTTTGAATTCTATTGGACAATTTTAGAAAGATGCTGGTTTGATAATAAATATAAATTATAATCTTGCTTTAAATTTATATTAGATAAATAACTAGAATCGACAAACAGATTGTTAACATTTATGAAACAATCATCATCTCACCCTTTCTCGTTCACAGCTGATCCAATGGCACTGAGCTCGATTTTCAGCTCTCAATTCCCATCCCCTGTCAGCCATTTTGCGTATATCACTCCACCTATCTGGAGAGCGTCTTACGCTAGGCTTGCCAAGACTACTCCAACGGTTGTCGGTTCTGCTACACATGTGACTAGTCCACTGCGACTTCAGCTTACTAATCCTTTGGGCTATGTCGGTTCTCTGTTGGATCGCCACATCTGGGATTCGATCCTTCAGAGAAACTCCGACCATTACCGTCTCGGTAGCTTGTTAAGCGCGCAAAACAAAAGTAAAGCATTAGGTGGACAATTTGGGGGAATGACTTCCCCTTGTCTCACACCTCGATGCATGAGGATTGTTTCACTGCTGATTGCCGTGTTTCAAGGAGGATACGGAACCATAAACTAAATTTACTCAGTGCGGCAGATTATACAGAAGACCGAGGAGTATAATTGTACAATTGTATAAAACAATGTATCATTGAAAATTAATTCAATCGAAATCACAGGGTCGTGTTGCTAATAATAAAACAGCTGAACTAATATAAATAACTAGATTAAACAATGTTATTATGTTTAAAAAGGTGGATTTAACGAAGTTTTAAGTAAAACTTTAAATTTCAATCAATCAAATATTATATATTATATTATTTTTCTTGGTAGTCCACGGGTTTTTGAAGCCCGTCTGGATAGAATGTTGATATAATCGACCATCAAACTTAATTTCTTAATAAATATTTTAATTAATAATGCTTAATAAAGTGTATAAAAAAGACGCTTATACAGTATTTATTTTTAAAAATAAATTAATGTTAAAGCGAAGAACCGATTTTTATGTGATAAAATTAGGAATGATCAGTGAACGCCAACAAAATCATAAAAGACAATAGTTTTTTTTTTAAATATATTATTAGATAAAACTAATAGATAATACTACTAATTAAAATATCGATATTAATTTGACAGATAAAGTTTAAGTATTAAAATAAATTAGATTTTACCGACAATATCAATATTTTTTTAATCAAAAACTGTATCCGGTGATAATATTTGTAATCAAAATAAGTGGTTCGAAATGATAAACTTAAATATATTTTTATTAAAGGTTAAACATATTAATACAGTTGAAGATTGCTGAACAAATTTGACATCGGAGCTCTTTTTCCAGTTTTACTTCGATAATAGTATACTGTTTTATGTTGACCGAAATTGTTTTGTGGGCAAAAGGGCCAGGCTCGAACCGGGTAATTACCACACTTTCACAGAATACCGTCGTGAAACAGCAGCATTAATATGCTGCTGTTTCACGACTGCATTAATATGCTGCTGTTTCACGACTGATTTCGTCAGGTGAGTGAGAGTTCCGGAAGCCCATAAAGGGGGATTGGTCTGGGTATTTGTGCTATATTAGACAGCCGTTTGGGCTCGCAAGTTATCGATGTATTGGGTCTCTTGTCCTGGAGGTCAGCGGGATCCGAAGAAACGGTGCTCCGCTAGCCGACCACCAACTTGCGTGCTAGCCCCACGTGAAAGGCCGCCGGTCACGCATAATCCCGGAGTTGCTCCATCGTGCCGGTCGGCGACCGGATGGAAATGACTCGATGGCGACTCCCGGGGGGTTCGGGCGTCCCCGCGCTCTCCATATAAGTTCCCCATCGGTGTATTGTTCCTTGCGAGCTGCTTGGCTCCTGGTGTGGTACTTTTTCCCAACTTCTTTCCCCTTCCCCTATTCACTCTGAAATATGAAAAGAACCAAAAATAAAAGTAAGTTTAACCAGCGGCTGCACTTCCTCTCCCTTAAAATGCATTTCTCTTATATCCGAGGATTGCACTCAAATCTATGATCTCAATGATGTCCATCACCATCTCGAGACTGAGAGACCGCACTTACTCTTTCTAACGGAGACGCAGATCTGTAACCCGTCCGATCCAACATACCTGCACTATTCAGTGTACATCCTGGAGACATAATTACACGACCGCGCAGGCGTGTGCGTGTACATCAGGGACGTGATCTGCTGTCAGCGTCTTCGTAACTTGGAGGTTCCTGACCTTTCTGTTTTATGGGTTCTTGTGAATACTGACCTTGATCAAATAGTTTACGCCAGTGTCTACCGTTCGCATAGCGGAGACCAGGAGACGACAAGGCTATTGAACCATCTAAGTGAAGCTGCAGATTCGGTCCATCGACGCATTCCATCTATGCAGTTGGTGTTTCTTGGGGGGTATTTAATGCACACCATGAAGAGTGGCTGTACCCGTATAGTGACACTGACCACGCTGGAAGAGAGGTCTACAAATTTGCAATATCTTGTGGCCTCTCTCAGCTCGTCCACGTACCCACTCATGTTTCTAACCGATCCTGACAGATATTCGGTTTCCGTTTCACCACCACTCGGGACATCGGATCATTGTGTGGTGAAATCTGTGTCGCAGTACTCGCCTCCTGACATCAGCCCTAAAGGCACTAGGCGAGTGTGGCGATACAAGTCAGTGGATTGGGATGAGATGCGTCACTTTTTCGCCACTTATCCTTGGAGTGAGGTCTGTTTTTCTTCTAGAGATCCATTGTGCTGCGCAGATGCTGTCTCGAGTGTGATTTATCAAGCTATAAAGTATTTTATTTCTTTTGCTGAAGTATCCCTTGAGACCAAAGCCCGTGGTTTAATACTGAATGCCTCTTAGCTGAAAAGCGTAAGTGTGAAGCCTATTTGTCTTGGGTTGACGCTCGTAAAAACAAAGCCTTGGATCTCCAGGCTAAGAAGAAAACATACAACGCAGCTGCTAAATCTTGTAAAAAAGTGATAAGAAAGTGATAAAAAAGCAAAATATAGGCCGTGTAATCGTATAGTCAAAAGTCGAACTAAACGGTTTGACAGCTCGTTTTTGGTGAGAGTCGCCAAGATTTGGAACGACCTGCCTGGGTCTACTTTTCCTGATAAGTAGAACTCTGGAGCCTTTAAGAGTAGAGTGAACAGGTTTCTTTTGGATGGGCGTGTACCACCTTCGTCTTCATCTACACTTTCCATCAGGTGGGAGGAAGACAAACGCCTATTCCATTACAACTAAATAAAAAAAAAAAAAAAATTGATAGTTTCGATAGAGACCGCGACCAAAAGAATAGAATGAGTTTGAATATATAATTGAAATATATACGGGTTGAAATGGATCACAGCTTTAAAAAGGTTTAATACATATGTATCGATGTATGATAATATCAACGGTTAAAATAATAATTATTTTATGTATTTCATTATTGACCCAGAGTAATAACTTAATGGTTAACCATATAGATAGAAATAATATAGTTTTTTTTTTAATAGGTTGTTCGCAGGACAATTGCCCCACATGATGGTAAAAGGTCACCACTGCTCATAGACATCGGCACTGCAAGAAATATTACATCCGTTACAATAAAAATGCGCCACCAACGTTCGGAGCTAAGATGTTATGCACCTTGTGACCGTAGTTACACTGGCCCACTCACCCTTCAAACTAAAACACAACAGTACGTTTTGCTGTGTTTTAGTATCATATTGCACGAAGAGTATTAGGTATAATCGATTTCTATAAGTTAAGAGAATATCGAAAAAAATGTAGATGCAAATGCAAGGAACGACATGCACAAGAATGAAGGATCTCAGGATACGATTAGATATAAATTTTATCGAAGGCGAGCGAATATTGAATTATATCGAAACTTAATATAAAAACATACTTAAAGTTTTTTTTAAACGAAGATTAATTATAAGTTGTAAAATATATTTCTAAATGTTTAAAACATCGATTGTTTTAACATTTTTTACCTTTTTTATGGCTTACATGAGGTAATAGAGTATGTATACATAGAGCTACATATTATTTTTTTGAATTGTAGAAAAAGAAAATTAATATTAGATAATTAACATATTAATGCATATTTATCGCAATATACTTATACTACTTGGGTCAATTACATTTTATAAGTAATGTAAAACAAGTAATGAATTCCAATTATTAGATTAAAATTCCTAAAAAAATAGGCTATTTGAAAAATATTTACCTCATCGGAGGTTAAGAGGCATTAGCTAAAGAAAGAGACTTGTACTGTTGGATTAATTTTTTATTTTATATTATTACTTTCAGATGTATTTAGTTGCAATAGTCTCATCATTGCTGCTTGGATATGCAGCTGCGCAAAATCCTAACTGCGACTTCTTTAAAACAGTAAGTTTGTATTAAATATTAAACTTTTACCTATCCTTACCGATATTAAAAATGAGAATGTAAGTTGTTTTGTTTATGCGTATGTTACACTTTCACGTATTTATTATTCAATCAGGGGTACAGAAAAGGATATAGGGTGCCTAAGAGCTCTCTCTCCCCGATCAAAATGACACTAATATTTAATATCTGGTCATGTTCTTGGAGTCGTATAACAACAGCTTTATTATAATTAAAAATAATAATCAATAACATTGGTGACGTGACTTCCATGGTTTTGCATTCAAATGTCAAGTCAGGCCAATAGTCGGTTATAAAGAATTTCTGTCAGGAATTTATCAGAACAAGAATTGCGAAGTTAACGCCCGTGCCACGAAAGTAACGTAAAGGTATTGGTCATTCAGCTAAGTCTGTCTGTCACCGGTTGTGACAGATTACCGTCCAATATGATTATAAGAACAGTAGTAACAAATAGTGCAAATGTGTGAGCGCACACTTTTACCATATAAAATTTCCTGTGTGATTGGTTACTTCGTGAGACTTTCCGCCGCGGCTGAAACACACATAAATGAATATTGAACTACGAGAACACTTGGACCATAAGTCCAACTGTTCCAAATCCAGATAATAACCACTAACTTTTCATTTGCATATTGTATATATTTGTGTTTCTAATTCATCTTCAGTGTACTTGACGATAGGCGAAAAATTCATGTGGTGTAATTCCACTTGCTAACATAATCTAACTTGCATGAAGCAGCATGGCGGAATAAGCTCTAAACCTTGTTAAAAGAAGAGGCTTTGGCTCAGCAGTGAGACTTTAGATTTTTATGTTTTTCAGGTAGCCGTTGGTGTCAAGTATTATATATACAGTCCAAATTACCCGGAGTCATATCCGGCAGGCGTGAGCTGCAGGTGGCAGGCGCAGTGCCCGCCGGGGTACAACTGTAGACTGGATTGCAATGACATTATTATGCCACAGGTAAAGGAACATATTCATGTATATATGAATTTATTAATAGTACTATTAAGGATAGTACTATTAAAATTAAATGAGAGATGTTAAGCGGCGGTGGGTCTTTGTGCAGGTAATAAGGTATCACATCATCAACATATTAGACCTCATATTGTAATGTAATAAAAACAGTTTTTTTTAGTATATAATATTATTTGGCCGCTAATGAAAATGTTTTTTTTGTAGTACTCAGTAAAATGTAGCAAGACTGTATTTGTAACAACTTTAATAGTAGATGATAACTTTAATAGAGCTGATTCTGTTTGATCTGATACATAAAACTTATCGCAATTATACATTCCAATAAAAATAAAGTCGAAATTGGAAGAAGATGTAACTTATCCTTATGATTAACAAAAAAATATAACAACTATAGTTTTAAATAAAAAATATTCTTTCAGACTCCTTCATGTTCCATGGACCGCCTTCTCATATCAAGCTCTGGAGACCCACTGTTGACGCAGGCTGAGTATTATTGTGGATACGGAACAGTTTCCGCGGTGTCCACTGGTCAAAGAATTAGCGTAGGTAAGGGTTCTACATTCTTTAACATAAGTATGTAGTAAGAAACTAAGTATTTCTCGTAAAAAAACCTCTTCATTTCAAGCGAGGGTAGATTCAGTCATACAAAAAGGTCTTATGTATTAATTCATTTATAAGTAAAACGACAAACAAGTTACTGACATTTTTGTTATTATTATATTATTATTTTGTTATACGTAATGAAATTTATTTATTTATGTTTTCATTTATTTATATATGTTATTCCTTAAAAGTTTAACTGTTAATTTCGTTCGTTTATGAATTCATTCATTTTTTACGATAAAACAGCGGGGCAGCAAATATTTATAATATTTAAAAAAGATAACTTTTTCTTTTGCATCATTTGTAGTTTACCAATAATGTTTTGAATTCAAATGGTGATGCATTAGCCGTTTCCTGCAAGATATATTTCGGAGAGTGTGCTTAAAAGCTATTTACCTAAGTTCCTCTGTCACGTTCTTACCACAGAGTCGCGAGACATTGCAAAGGGTCTGCACCCATATATAGTTGATGTACCCAGAACATGTACGAAACACTTCGCTTCCTCTTTTCTGATATGCACCACAAGAGTCTGGAATTCCCCTATGACCTCCATCTTCTCCAACACCTACTATGTACTTTCAAATTAAGAGTGAATAGGTGTCTTCTAGATAAGCGCACTCCATCTTTGGCTGTATCACCATTTTCTATCAGATATGAAAAAGTCAATAGACTATATATTAAAAAGAAAAATAAGCTAGGCGCTTAAAGGCAGTAAACTTCTGTTTTTTTTTGTTTTGATAATAGATAGACTGACAAATGGTTACCTGATGGTCAGTGGTCATCATTACCAATACAGATTGACATTGATAGAAATATTAACCATGCCATACATCGCCAAGACCCACCACCCGTGGGAACTAAGATGTTTTATCATTTGCATGTACTAACGCTATCTCACTCAATTTTTATCCAACTCCGTTTTTATAACAAACATAATTATATCGTTTGCTCTAAATGGAAGTCAATTCCTTATCCAATGAATTATAAGATTGTTCATTATTTTTACAAGAACCAAAAACAATATTTGAAATGAATCTTAAATAATGTAACTTTTACAGGTCTCATAACGTCAACAAGGACTACAGGTGGAAGGTTTATGTGCGAACTAACAGCACAGCGGATCACAACTCAACCAACGTGCTCTTGTGGGTATCGGAGATTGGTAAGGAATATTTTTAAAGCAATAATTTAATATTAAACTGTATTGACAGTTTTATGAAACTGTACTTCAATTTGACTTTTGAAAATTAACTATGGTTTTTGGTTGTTCTTACTTGGTAAATTGACACCATCTTCAATAGACATTGGCACAAAAAAATATTTTACATCCCTCGCATCATCAATGCGCCACCAGTCTTTGGAACTGAAGTTACACTGGCTCACTCACCGTTTAAACGAGACACAGCAATACTAAATGTTGCAGCTTGACGATAGAATTTGTCATAAAGCATCAGATCCCGAGGTTTTAAATCCAGTCAATCCATTAAAACATACACCCCCGTGCCTCGGAATGCACGTAAAGCCACTTGTGTATCATGTATCCCGTGCCGTTGGCTAGTCACCCCTAAAAAAGCCGCCGCGGCAGAAATTAGTCAGGGAAGGACATTTTGTAACTGCTTTACAGAAACTTGTTAAATAAATAGTTTAGTAGGCAGTAGATAATTATATACGATTATTAAAAATATGACTATGTTTTTATAGTTAATTGCAAATGACGAGTTGGAAACCCCAGAGAAATTCAGGTCAGGGATGTTTAATGTCCCTTATCTCCTATTTATTATTAATATCGTACGTAAGTATGCACAGTAGGTATACTTCTCGAGCGGATGGAAATTTTTATGTATTTTTTTCATATTAAGTGCCGAGAAGTCTCAGTGGTTAGAACACATGGATTTTACCCGAAGATTGCGGGTTGAAGTCACTGTTTTTACGCGCTTATTTATGTTTACAAATGAAGGAAACCTTGGTAACTGTCTCTTATATTAATAAATTCACCAATCTGCAGTAAGGCAGACGGGTAGAATAAGATAGGAATACGAGTATTTGGTAAGTATTGCGACATTGAAGATTTGTTGCAGACATTTACCAATATACCTTATAGGACAGAATCGTCGGCGGCGAAGAAACAAGACCCAAAGAGTTTCCAATGATGGCTGGTATCGTGACTGCTGATACACAAAGTATTGAATGTGGAGCTGTTATCATCGACAAGATATATGTCCTTACAGCGGCTCATTGCGTAGCCAACCAGAGACTTGACAATTTGGGGGTGATTGTCGGCGAACAGGATACAAGTACTGGAAGTAAGTGATGCGCATCGTCTTCATTTATTACTTTAATAGTATGCTTTCAAGCTCTTGTAGACTAGTCTTTTAATAGGTCGACTAGCTGAATACCTGATCGTAAGCGGTCCCCACCGCCTATAGAAATTGGCAGTAATTCTTCGATAATAAGACTTTTCTAATTTTTTTTTAATTTAATATTTTATGCTTGTGGCCTATTTATAAAGTTAATTCACAGATTCAAATTGAATTTTTTTCAATTGAATTATCCCTTAATAAACATTAGCTTAACAATCCATTTATTCTTTCAGGTGAATCGATGACGCAGGGCTTCAGAGTCGCCCAAGTAATAATTCATCCCCAATTCACTGCGTAAGTGTACTTAAAATATAAATTAATATATATTATAACATACTAACTGCCTTGTTGGTCTCATGGCTGGCTAGTCTTAATGGCTGCAGAAAACTAAGTCCTGGATTTGAATTCTAGCGTGAGAGTGTCTTTGGATTTGAAAAGTTATTGAATTTTACTCTTTAAAAAAAAACTTTAATTTTACTTCTCGAATTCCAATTTTTATCGAATTCCTAATCATAAAAATTCCTATTTAATATGTTCGGCAATGTTATTCTGTCAATTCAATCTCAAAGTTATTTGTAATAAATAAATGTGCAGAGGGCACTCATCAAATTTTTGAACTCCTCCTATCATAATCACATAATCCTAATATATGTGCCTAATACAATATTTATATTCCACTGATCCTTAAACATTAATGCATAAATCAATCAATATAAAATATATATTGTTGTGTACTATTCCATGTGCAATAGTTTATTTTATTTTAATTCACAATATTGTTGAGTTTTCGAAATAAGTTAATAAATAGAATAGAACCAATAAAAAAACATATTCGAATTATAAAATATAATCGCATAAAGATGTTTTATTTCAATGGGCTAGAATGAAGTAGTTTTGAGTATGCATATGTGTGTGCGCACATAACGCACCCGTGGTACATACGCAGGCACGCACTCATAACCACGGATCCCCATTAGAAATTGGAGCCGCCGAAACGGAAGTGCGACGCCCCCCGAAAAGATGGAGTGGGTAAACATTTGGGTTTTTACTGGGTATACCGGGCTCGGTGCCGGTCAGCCCCACATACCTCTTCACGTGGGGGAAACACGTTAATGCATATTTCCAGAGAAATTAAAAAGGCATGATACACTAGCTTATAAATACCTAAGCCCTTCCAGAGGGGTATTTTCTATGAGGTCGCCTCGATAGGCGAGTGCCTCAACAACTACGCCCTGAGAATCGTCTCAGTTAGAAAACCTAGTCAACGTGATTTAGGAACACCAGAAATTTTATGAGTGCCGTCTACACATTTTTTATACCAAGTAACAGGAACAATATTTGACCTACTTTAAGGGGACAGGAGATTTTCGACTTATGTACATATATAGACACATTGCTATATACAGTATACGGAGCATGAAGGCATAGAAAGTATCATCCCATTCGCTGTCACGGCATACAAGTCAGTCTTACCCCCGAGATGCGCCATTAGATGTTTCATCAAGGACTTTTTTCAGATCAAATTACGACTATGATATTGCGATTGTGAGAATCAACGGCGAGATGAAGTACAACGACTACGTCGCTCCAGTGTGCCTGCCATTTAAATTTGTTAACAATGATTTCACAGGGTCTAAGGTTACCCTTCTAGGTACGATTATTATTGCAAATAACTGGTTAATCATAAAATTATCTGAATACTTTTAAACATTGTTTAGCGGTTTACTAAAATGACGCTATTTGTTCATATTTCGAATGTCAAATCAATAATGACAATAATTGCTATGTTTTTAGTCTATGTTTATACATATACTACTGATGTATTAATTGTCACTGAGGTAATTGACATTGATCTTACTGACACGTAGTCTTGAGGCGTCCTGTCTATACTTATGAAAGATATCGACTTGAGATCATAGACAATTTTGAGTACTTTTATAATTTTGTCATACTCCTTAAAGCAACTTTGTATACTATTGACTTTGATTGTATACTATTGATTGATACGTTAATAGTAAGTAATAAATAAACTAAAGGGATTCGTAGCTTAGCCACCAATTAAAAACTCCGGCAGACTTTTAGAATTATTTATTGTGACAAGTCAACAATGTTTTGTATTAGAGCGTACACTAAAAAATAATTGAAATAATTAAATAATTAAAAATTAACAATACAACAGCGCTTATATAGGCATTCCCCTCTTCCGATGACCACCACGCGTGCTTGCCATTTTTGGGACCTCCTCCTAGACGAAAACAAAAGCGATGCATGCGGCCATCTTGCTGGAGGTGTGGTCAAGCGTGTGACGTCGCTGCGAGGACAATAGATGCGCATGCGACCATATTGCCGAAGGGGTGTGTCCATCCGTGTGACGACATACATCAGACCACTGCAACATCACCTGATCAATGACGTAGTTGATCAGGTGATGTTTGTGCTGCGTTTAGACGCATTGTGCACTCGCCACACTACTCCCCCGCCGAGACCGTGACTACGGGCGATAGTAGTTTGGGAATCTGACCACTCTACCACTCCTGGTTTTACTGGCAGGGATGGCATCAGACTTCTCCTGAACTTTGATATTCTGGTCTGTCTGGTCCTCAGCGAGTATGTAAGCTGGTTTCAGTCTGTCTATGCTGATTCTCTGCGTTTTGCCTTGTACGTCGATGTCAAAGGTTTTCTCCTCGCGTCGCAGCACCCTGTATGGACCTGAATAAGGTGCTTGAAGGGGTTTCCGATGGGGACCCTGCCGGATAAATACGTGCGAGGTAAGCATAAGGTCTTTTGGTATGTAAAAAGTTTGATTAGAACTTGTGTGCCAAGATGATGGTTGTGGCCTTAATTTATTGACATGTGTTCGGATTCTACCAATGAATTCGGTGATGTCCACGATGGTTGGGGGTGCTGATGAGAAGAACTGTCCAGGTAACCGCAGTGGTTCCCCGTAGACAAGTTCGGCAGTTGAAGCTTTAATGTCATCTTTGTATGCGCTGCGTATACCTAGTAATACCCAAGGTAACACTTCTACCCAGTTCGAGGTAGAATGACAGGCAATTGCGGCTTTTAATTGACGGTGTAGTCTTTCTACCATACCATTAGCTGCCGGATGATATGCCGTTGTGGTATGATGGTTGGCACCGATGAGCTTGACCAGTTCTTTGAAAGCGCCCGACTCAAACTGTCGTCCACGGTCAGTGGTGATGTGTTCGGGGCACCCGAACCGTGATATCCAACCACTGGAAAGGGCAGCAATGCAGCTTTCGGCGGTGATGTCCTGTAGTGGGTAGACTTCTGGCCACCTTGTGTAGCGGTCCACGATGGTCAGGCAGTACCTGTAACCTAAACATAAAGGTAAAGGACCTATCAAATCCAAGTGGATGTGTCGAAAACGTGCGGAAGGGCTTTCGAAGGCTTGTAGCGGAGCTTGAGTGTGTCTGGTCACTTTGCTTTGCTGACATTGTTGACACTCCTTTACCCATTGTCGACAGTCTTTGCGGATACCAGGCCAAATGTAGCGCTCTGTAACTAACTTGACCGTAGGCTTGGCTCCTGGATGGCTTAAATTGTGGAGAGAATCGAATACCTGCTTGCGAAATGAAGGTGTGATGAATGGTCGAGGATTACTTTGAGAGACATCGCAGTATACCAGGAGAACTGGCTCTGACTCTAATCGTATTTTCTTCAACCTAAGGGAAGACCCATTTTTCAGCAGGTCCTGTAGCTCGCTGTCCGCCTCTTGTGCCTTGACTAGGGAGTGGTAATCTAAGGGTATAGAAACTGCCTCGATACGCGAAAGGGCATCTGGAACAATATTGTCTTTACCAGCTACATATCTGAAGTCTGTGGTGAATTGGCTTATAAAGTCCAAGTAGCGAAACTGGCGTGGCGAACAGTTCTCTCGGTGATTAGCAAAGGCAAACGTAAGTGGTTTATGGTCCGTGATGATACAAAATGTCCGAGCTTCCACCATAAATCTGAAATGTCTAATTGCGTCATACACTGCCAATAACTCTCGGTCATATGGGCTGTACTTTTTCTGTGATGGACTTAGCTTCCTCGAAAAGAATGCTAAGGGTTGCCATTCATTGTTCTTGAACTGTTGCAGCACAGCACCTATTGCTGTATCTGAAGCGTCCGTCTGTATGGACAGTTCTGCTTGAGGATCTGGGTGGACCAAAAGCGTGGCTTCGGAAAGTTGCTTTTTAGACAGTTCGAAAGACTCTAATAGGGCAGGCGTCATGTTAATAGACTGCGATCCCTTCGTTTTAGGTCCAACGAGGAGTTGGTTGAGCGGTGCCTGAACTTTTGCAGCATTAGGTATAAAACGGCGATAAAAATTGATCATACCTAAAAATCTTCGTAATTCTTTTAGCGTCTTGGGTACCGGGAAGTTCTGAATGGCTTCAACCTTCGATTCTAACGGCTGTATTCCTGCTGCTGACACGTTGTGGCCCAGGAACTGGACTTGCGTTTTGCCGAAAGTACATTTGTTGGTATTTATTAGAACTCCATATTCTGCTAGTCTTTGGAACAACAACTTGAGATGCTCCTGATGAAGGGTACTGTTGCTGCTGAAGACTAGAATGTCATCCAGGTACCCGTAACAAAAATCTAAGCCCCGCAGTACCTCGTCCATGAATCTTTGGAAGGTCTGTGCGGCGTTACGAAGACCGAACGTCATGAACGGGAATTCGTAAAGCCCGAAAGGAGTGGCGATAGCGGTTTTCGGAATGTCGTCTTCGTATACTGGTATCTGATGATAAGCTTTAACCAGGTCTATGGTTGAAAAGACCGTACTGCCTGTCAACTGGCACGTAAAATCATGCAAGTGCCTGATAGGGTACTTATCGGGAATTGTACGGGCGTTTAGGGCTCTGTAATCGCCGCACGGTCGCCACCCGTCGTTCTTCTTTTTAGTTAAATGTAACGGTGATGACCATGGGCTGTCAGATCTTCTTGCTGTGCCACTCTGTAACATTTCATCGAACTCTTGCTTAGCAATTTTTAGTCTTTCCGGGTCTAACCGTCGCGGGCGGCTAGATACCGGTGGTCCATCGGTGGTCCGGATATGGTGCACCGTAGAGTGTTTGGTGATGTGCGGCTTTCCAGCAGGACGAGTGATTTCTGGAAATTCTCTAAGCAGGCGATGATAAGATGTATCCTCTAAAGTCGTACGTATTGAGGAAATTGTTTCCGTAGAACGTTGTTTCGGGAGTGCAACAGCAAGTGTGGTAACACCGTCAACGAGGCGCTGGTTGCGACAGTCGACTAGCAGGTTGTAGTAACTTAAAAAGTCGACGCCGATGATGGGCTTTGAGACGTCTGCTACGACGAAACGCCACGTGAAAGCGCGCCTAAGTCCTAGATCCAGCGTTAAGGGGAGGAAGCCATATGTGCAAATGATAGTTCCATTTGCAGCGAACAATTCGTATCCCGTTTTGTTTCTAGGTTCCCGAACAGCGGATCTTGGAAAGACACAGAGGTCTGAACCGGTGTCAACTAAATATTGCACTTTGGTCTTGCGATCCGTGATGAACAGGCGGCCCGAAATTGTAAGGCAGTCGTTTACCGCCACTACTGGCTGCCTTGAGCGTTTCCCGTCTTCTTGTAGCTACACGGTTGAATACATTTGCGTGCGCGCTCGCCGAATCTATAATGGTACCAACAGTACGGGTAGTTATTTGTTTGTGAGCGGGAACGTGCGCGGGAATGTCGTCGCGATCTGTCTCTGGCGAATCGTGAGCGGGATCGTGGCTGTCTTCGATTAAGTTGCATGCTAAGTATCTCCATCTGCTTGCTCAGCTCAGCTACGGTCTGGTTCAGGCTTTCGAAACTAGTACTTGGTACTCCTAGAGTGGAACTAGATGTACTAGCTACTTGCCCGGCTACTCGACCTGCTACTGGCACGGCTACTTGCTCGGACACTTGCGATGTTGCTGGAACGATTTCGTTGATACGGTCGGCAAGCTCTGCCATGTCTTCAAGGCTCATCTTCGTGTGCTGCGCTGCTATACACGTCTGCAAATGCGTTGGGAGTCGACTTGACCAGATGGTACGGATAAAATCGGTTGGAACAGTTGGCCCAGCTAGGTGTTGTAGATGCCGTAAAAATTGTGTGGGCTTTCTATCACCGAGTTCCTCGTGCATT
Source organism: Nymphalis urticae (assembly GCA_905147175.2). Taxonomy (NCBI): domain Eukaryota; kingdom Metazoa; phylum Arthropoda; class Insecta; order Lepidoptera; family Nymphalidae; genus Nymphalis; species Nymphalis urticae. Next base: position 2,949,467 of record LR990007.1, read on the forward strand.
AGCAGTTGTTTTATTTTACGCTCTTGTGAAGCTGACAGCCTCCGTATTAATTCGGCTTTTAATTTGTCGTACCTGCCGGTGGAAGGTGGAGCTACGACCAGGTCCCTTATTTCCGCCGTGTGCTGTGGTTCCAGTTGCGCTAGTACGTAATAGAACTTCGTGGAGTCCTCTCGGATGCCGGACAGGATGAATTGGCCTTCGAGCTGTGCGAACCATAATTCTGGATCATCTGGGTTGAATACAGGCACTCTCACTCCAACTCGCATCGTTTCTCCAGTGGCCGGAAGGGCGGTAACAGCTGTGGCGTCACGTGATAATGGAGCGTCCGGCATTGACATCTTGAAAGGTCTTCTTCTTCTTCGTGCTTCAAACGTCGGGGTCACCAGTAAAGAGTTTCGTAGCTTAGCCACCAATTAAAAACTCCGGCAGACTTTTAGAATTATTTATTGTGACAAGTCAACAATGTTTCGTATTAGAGCGTACACTAAAAAATAATTGAAATAATTAAATAATTAAAAATTAACAATACAACAGCGCTTATATAGGCATTCCCCTCTTCCGATGACCACCACGCGTGCTTGCCATTTTTGGGACCTCCTCCTAGACGAAAACAAAAGCGATGCATGCGGCCATCTTGCTGGAGGTGTGGTCAAGCGTGTGACGTCGCTGCGAGGACAATAGATGCGCATGCGACCATATTGCCGAAGGGGTGTGTCCATCCGTGTGACGACATACATCAGACCACTGCAACATCACCTGATCAATGACGTAGTTGATCAGGTGATGTTTGTGCTGCGTTTAGACGCATTGTGCACTCGCCACAAAACAATAACAAAGACCAGTAGTGAGTATAATGCACTTAATACTGTGACATCTAGACGTTATAAACGTCTAGATGTCACAGTATTAAGTTGTACACATTCAAAGAGACATTCTTCAACTTAAAATGTAGGTAGCTGGGGCGAGTTCATTCTAGTAATTTGTTGTCTGTTTATTAAATTTCTGTATAAATAGGTTGGGGCACACTGTCTCCTGGAGGTCCAACATCCAATGTGCTTATGAAGGTTGATCTGAATGTCATCAGTCAAGCAACTTGTAGACAAAGCTACCCTAATCTAACGCCTCGTCAGATGTGCACGTATAAGTCAGGAAAGGATGCTTGCCAGGTAACCAAAATTTTTGTTTTACTATATTTAGATTAAGTTTAATTTAGTCTTAACAATTTTTAAATAAACAAAAAGATACTTGTTTAACAATAATTAAAAAGTATAAATATTAAAAAATAGAAAAACTTATTCATGGCTGAGCTGGCATGGCTGATAAATAAGAATGATGTTTTTAAACAAAACTTTATCTTATAAATTTGATAGTACAAATAACAGAAAACTATGGAAGATGAAATAGTGAGATAGTGATGAGGTTTTATCGCGACATAGCAATATATGATGTATTTAGCGAATTCGAGAAATATATTGGAACATCGGTTCATTTCAAAAACATAACACAGTTAATTCGTTACTTAATTGTAAAAAATAATTTAAAACAATATCCTATTTTATTTCTTATACATGTGTGTTTTACGTAATATAAATGTATACCACAGAGAGACTCAGGCGGCCCCGTTCTGTACACCGACCCCCAGAACGGTCTGCTCTACGCCGCGGGTCTCATCAGTTATGGCCGTTTCTGCGCATCCAACGAACCTGGCGTCAACGCGCGCGTCACTGAACTCCTTAGATGGATCGTGGCCAACGCCCCTGCCAACTATTGCATGAAATAAATTGATTACACCGAAATTTTATGTGTTGTTATTTTTTGAAAGTTACTTACCAAAATTTATTAAGATTTTCTACTGAGATACAGTCAAATCAGTCTGAAGATAGTGCACCGTCAGGAGATACATAAATAAACACATAATTTATTATATATTTTTATTTTAATACGTACTTAATATTATAGTTAAACGTTATTTTTAATCATGATTTTTCAACTACTAAAAATATTTCGTAGTCATCCTCGTGACAAATCACGAATCTTAATGATAATGTCTTCTAATATTGAACATAAAGCTTTGTCTCTACACTGAAATTACCTCTTTAATAGAATAAATATATAGACTTACATTTCTTCATATCTCTACAGTTATTTAGATTTTTCATCGTACACAGGCCTGAACTTAGAAAAAAAAAAAATTGTCGGCAGAAATTTGCAATTCAAATTAAATCTTTTATTCATTTTAGAAGCTAAAAAAGTTGCGAGTAATTATTTATACTCTGGCTATTTATGAAAAATATTTTTTCTGGGACGAATGGTCATTACAAACCTTGACATACATATGTAGTAAATTTCTGTATTTGTGATAAAAATGTTGACGAGTATGTAGGTATTCACGCACATTTTTGCATGTTTTTACAAACGGTCACGCACACAATAAAATATATTTTTTGTGATCTGTGGTATCTCATATATATGTAGCTTACGCTAAGCGTTCATGTATGTATAATTTTGGCGCGGTGGTCCGTGGTTTGCAGTGTGCGTTTTTGATATGGATTTAAGTTATACTGCCAATTATTTAGATTTTTTTTGATAATATAGTAACTACTTTGTCCTTTAACTATTTAATTCGTAATACTTATAATAATAATTATTTTACAGAAGTCCGGCGGGAAGTGCAAACAATTAGGGTCACTTCGGGGAAGACCGGCATACTTTATTAAAAATTTAGTTTATTGATCATAACAGGCTACCTTTACGACATTTCGGACAAAATTTACTACAGTACGATTAAATATTTAGTTGTCTATTAAATTAAACAGTCAATTAAACAACAATATTACTTAAAAATCATTTGTCTGTTCAAAAATCATTTTTCAAAAACAATCAAATTGACGGACTTTTCTGCTACGTCGGGCAAGACCGTATAGTGTAAAAAAAACTATAAATAGACAGTTTACATGAATGTACATATTATATTCTATTTTTTCAAAATGTTCCGTCAAATTTTTAATAAATCATTCCTGGCGGCTTTTACCTCAAAATGAAGCGTTTGTCGGATAAGTCTGAAGTCTGGCACACATCGCCATTCAGAGGTAAAAAACAGTTTCTTTAATATTTCTTAAGTAATTAACACAACAATAAATAATCAAACAAATAAAAAAATAGACAATACTCATATTTTGATTTAAAAAGATAATGTATTAATTTAAAATTACATCTCTGAATTCTCATCACAATTCACAAGAAAGTAGTGTTCTTCAACAACAAACAACTTCTCTTAATTTCTCCTTAGAATACGATCCTCTGTTGGATTTTCTGTTATACTTCCCCATTGTGGACTAACTAAATTAATTGCCTGGAAATAATATTTACTATATTCAAATCAATCAATGGAAATTTAATTTTATTCATAATAGTATTTATTTAACAGTAATTAAACAAAAATAAAAAGGTCATTTATATCAAGTAAACCACATGGCTTTATTTCGACAATTTAAATAAATTGCATACTGGTGATAATAACTGATGGCATTTAGTTAGCTAAAGTAAAATAAAAGCACTCATTGTACAAAATAGGATTTGGCCATCATTTAGTAATAAAAACCTTTTTTAGTCGGAAACGGTTTACGATATCTGGATACGGCGAAGATCGGCATATACCGGTCTTTGCCTCTAACAACTAGACGGAATTAACCACTAATGTACTTAGAGGCTGTAATTGTATCCTTAGAAGTAATTTCTTAAAATATGAGCTTTAATCAACTTTGAAATAATTATTAGATAAAGAAATTGTTTTATAAAATTATTAACTAATGTACTAACCCGCACAGATCCGAATAACATCACACAAAAACACACAGCGTATATTTTTTTACCAATGTGTTATCGTCCTGATGAAAGTTAACTAACAAACTAAATTTCAAATGAAGTTTTTTCTGTCTGTGTCTTATTTAACGCCATCTTCTTAAATCTATAGATGTTAGAACAGTAAACCGTTTTCGTACATCATGCTGCTATGTACGTAGCTATTAAGAATTCGTCGTATTCCTAACTGTTCGGCCATACCCGCCAGACGGTCTTACCCGAATTGACCTTACCGTTGAATGGTACTTATTAATTTTTGCATGTTGTATTTCCATCTAATCATTTGTGTATGTACCACCTAATTGTATCCCCTATTGCGAATATATTTTTTAATTTATTTATCCAGTTAGTTTATCAACCCTAGCTTGTTGGTAGTTCATGCATCTATAGCTACGATTCAGAACCGAGTCGTGAAGCATATATTTACGCATGCGTAAAGGATTGCCAATGAAGGTTTGAGCGGGAACTTGCCAATAATCACAAATTTAATACATATTTATACTTCCCGATTTAAAACTATTTATTTACACTATTTGAATAAAAATCTCGAAAAATATTCTAATAAATCCTTTTGAATTATAATGAAATATAATGAAAAAAATAATTATAATGATATATTTTATATAACATGTATATATCTATACAAGAGATTAGCAAAATATTTTACAAACTTATATTATACAGGCAAAGTTTCACATTAAAAAAACTTGAAACTACGAGTTGAAAATTTGTACATACTAAGTATGTACAAAATCATTCAATTTGACCTTAGGTGAAAACCAATCAAATTTCTTAATACTTGCTTAGTTGTATTTAGATGCGCTAAGATAAAAAAAATATTCGACATAAAATAGATAAAACTGTTACAATTAAGCAAAATTCGTCACCCCACAGATAAAAATCATAGAAACGCCGAGCTTGCACGTAATAACATTGCGTCACTCAACATAATAAAACTATTTTACCCTCCACTAGATGGCGCTGCCGGGAACTTAAGAGGGCGCTGTTTTACCGCATTATTGATTCAATCTATTCATTTTCATTCTAAGTAAACTTTGTTCGCCCTCAACACTCCACTCCTGTTTTGCAATTTACAATTATTTAAAATAATATTTATTTATCGTTACATGTAAATTATTTAATTTTATTATCAGAGAAATGTAGACAACGGTTTTAATTAAAAAGGTGTTAAATTTCGTTTAAAATGGATTATTTTGCTTTCTGACCCAAATAAGTAACGACGTAGCTATGGGAGTGCAGATTGCTGTAATTAGAGTCTGCAGGTAGCTTTGCGGGGATAATGCCAAAGCGAATACCATTCCATGTCGTTTACGCAACAAGTAAGTGCAAATTTTTTTAAACAGTAATTAAAATGTTTTTTTTTTTTGTAACTAGGTATACATTTTTAATATTGGTTTATTATAATACAATACAAGCGGACCCTAGCGTTATTAGGCCGGGAAAACGCTAAGTAGAAGAAGAAGAAGAAGAAGATTATTGATTATTTAATATATTGCATGAGCAAATATACATAATGTTTATGGAGGAAATATATATTGACATATAAAAATTGTTCCGTATTCTTCACATCAAAAATTATTTAAGAAATGCCTAAATATACAATGATTAATATTTTTTTCAAATATATTACCACAATGTATAAAATTATTGGTAATTAAATATTTATAATACATAGAACTGAAATCTCCACCCAGTATTAATTAATATTTCCTAAAGTTATTACCTAAAAAAATATAACTATTAATTCTAATTAGATCTATTGACTTGATACTTAGCATAGTTACCCCGTTCGCGACGTAGATGCTCACTAAGAATTTATATATTATAATATATATATATTAGTAAAAGTCAGTAGCTATAGACCACAATTAGTATGATTTAGCACACAATAGTAAATATTTAAGAAGCTAGATTAAAACTAATATTCAATGAAATACAAGCCCTGCAATATTTAGTAGTTACCTCGACGGCCACTGTGATCAATACTTCAATAGAACTTACAGCCCTTCCTGTAGTTAGAAGCTTATAATTATGAATTGGAAAGCTATGATACATACATCCCTTTTACGTGTTATTCTTTATAATATAATAAAATATTTATAGATAATTATTCAGATTCATAAATTATTTGACGGAAAATAATTGTGAATTATAAATATTTAATTTAAGTTACAATGAATGATTAATTATTTTATTATCTTTTAAATAAAAAAAAAACAAAATTAAATACGTCTTTAAACGAATAATAACTATTATACTTAAAAACAGTAAAAATAGTATTGGGGTATTTTTTTTTATTTTGTTATAAAAAAATATTACAATATTTGTATTTTCGTATATAGTTTTGTTGTTTTATAATTATTTTTCTAATGCTAAGATTGTATGTAAGAAAACGTTTGAGGGTGCTTTATTGTGGAGACGTGATTAGTAACTAAAATACTTCTGTTTTCTCTTACGTGTGTAGATTAGAATAAAATATTAATAAGTATAATATCTCTAGATATTAATTTCGATAAAATAAGTTTGAAATAAATGAACTTTATACATTTATAAAAGAAAGAACTGTATACTATATACATACGTATTTATCTATAAATTTTAAATCAAAGAAGCAATTCAATAACCTTTTCTCTTGCGCTTGTTAATCGATTTTCTTCGTTTTTCTCTGGTAGCTTAAATGTTATCAATAAAAAATGATAATAGAGTATAAAAGAAAATGTATTCTATAAAATTCATATACGATCTCCACATATTCTCTTCGATTTTGATTCGATTCGATTATGGTTTTTTGAAATGTATGAAAGTGCATGATAAACGTACTTGATATTTCTCAAGGCGAGGACAGCTCCTATCCAGCATGCGAGCTCAACGCACAAGGACCAGCTGCCCGGGGATGGAGGAGTTCAGGTCCACCTCCGCACGAGTTACTCCTCCGCCTGCAAGCCGTCACCAGTATACACAAGCTTCAGCTACTCGCCCACCATCAACTTATACGTAAGATACAATATCAAATAATATTTATTTATTTCTAAATATTGGGGACAAGAGTGTCAAGTGGTTAAAACATACCAATCTTAAATGAAAATTGTGTGTTCAAATCCGGGCAGACACTGTACTGATTCCGTACGAAATTTCTCGAACCCAGTATAACTCAGGAATAGTTAAACACCGTACTTCAGAGCAAGACAATTTTATTAAAATTTAACCAACACTATGTACTAATCCGTGAACGAAGTATCATCGCGATTCAATTCGATCCCAACGCCATCTAGTGAAGCCATTGTGAAACATATGAAATGTTATTTCATATTATATTAATATTTTGTGAAGGCGTTGAGGTCGAACAGATATTGAACATTCCGCCCACCAAAAGGAACATTTTCCTTTTCGTACCGCCCACCATAAACTTAGCAAACGTAAACAAGAAACAAAGTGGACTGTAACATTACACAATATTGAATAGTGGACGATATCTAAACAACTTTTTTTTTTTTTTATTTAACTTTTTAGTACAACACAATCATATTCACAGGCGCAACTTTTTCTAACACACAATAACAAGGTACTTATAATTTACTACGTAACATAAATTAATAATATAACATACAAAGTAATCAAATTAATAAATGTGTTTTTATCGTTATAAATATTAACTATAGCTATTACAAAACGAAACTTACAAATAAGTTATAAAATCTCAGGAGAACAAAACCAAAATAAAACAAGGTCAAACGACTTATTCTGTGACAGGTAGTAAGCATAGCTTTGAAGTTGGACGTTTAATCGTAGTGTCTTTACAACGGATAGTGACAACGCGCGTCAAATTGTCCTTTCCCGGGTGCAGTTGAATGATTTTCCCGTACAGCCATTTAGCTGGAGGTAAGTTGTCTTCTTTTATTAAAACAATATTGCCTACCTTAAACTCGGGAGTTCGGGTAGCCCATTTATGCCTTTGATAAAATTGTGTGAGATATTCCCGATTCCATCGACGCCAGAAATGTTGCACCATACGTTGGACTAATTGCCACCTGCGTAAAGTGCTTAGCGTAACGTCCTCATAATTGTAATCAGGTGGAACTACTAATGGATGACCGACCAAAAAGTGACCTGGAGTTAATGGTATGGGATCTTCTGGATCGTTACTACTTTGAGATAAGGGCCTAGAATTTAGGCACGCCTCAATTTCAGCCAGAACGGTGGTCATCTCCTCAAACGTGAGGGTGGAATCGCCGATTACGCGTTTCAGGTGATGCTTTACACTTTTTATCCCTGCTTCCCACAGTCCACCAAAATTTGGAGCATGGGGAGGAATAAAATGCCATTCCGTTTGAGAGTTAGCAAGAACCGCTGCAATGTTTGTAAATATTGAGCTTTCTTGAGCAAACATATTTTGCAATTCCTTGGCAGCACCTACAAAATTGGTACCATTGTCGCTCCAAATATGTCGGCAATGGCCACGCCTAGAGACAAATCGTCTAAAAGCTCCCAAAAAACCTTCAGTAGTCATATCTGAAACGGCTTCGAGGTGTATGGCTCGCGTGACCATACAGACAAATAAACAGATATAGCCCTTATACGAGCGTTGTCCGCGACCTTTTGATACCCTCATATTAATGGGCCCCGCATAATCGACTCCAGAGTTAAGAAACGGTTTGCTTGGGGTCACCCTGCTAGCTGGAAGCTCGCCCATTAATGGTTGGGTTGTGGGAGCAGCGTAGCGAATACAAGGTACACAATTGTGTATATGTGCTCGAACTATATTTTTTAACCGTCCAATCCAGTACCTGTTGCGTATAAAATTAAGCATCAGTTGTTGTCCTCCATGAAAGGTTTTTTCATGAGCATCTGCTATAATTAACTTGGCCAAACAAGAGTCATGAGGAATAACAATTGGGTGTTTTGTCTCTTCAGGTAGCTGAGATTGATTGAGTCTACCCCCGACGCGCAATATACAATTTGTATCAATAAATATATTTAATTTATGCAATGAACTTTTTTTATTTATAGGTAATTTATTTTTCAGGGCTAAGAATTCTTCTTGAAACGACTGTTGTTGACTTTGCTTGATACAAAGTTCTAAGGCTTCATACATTTCTGTGACTGATAGGTAAGTACTCAATTTAACATTTGCTTTACGACTTCTTATTAATTGCAAAAACCTTCTACAATAAGCAATGACCCTTAATAATTTTCTTAGTGATGAAAATCTCGAGCCCCAATTCGCGTCAAAATCCAATACTAGATTGACTGCATGGACCTTCACAGTCTTCTTCTCCTCTTTAGTATGTATCGCACTTGGTCTTGTATATTGGATCGGTTCATTCCTTAGCCAACCAGGTCCTCGTTTCCAAAGATCACTATTAAGTAGCATGGTTGATGAAATACCACGAGAAGCGATATCTGCTGGATTGTCTTTGGACTGAACATGAGCCCACTGAGTGCTATCCATCAAACTAAGTATTTCCGATGTTCTATTAGCCACATAGGTCTTCCACCTACTTGGGTGGTCGCTTAACCAAGCCAGCACAACGGACGAATCTGTCCAGGCATGAATATCTGCCTTAGGAATATTCATTACTTCGGCTACTTCGATTAATAATTTTGTAACTAGAAGAGAGCCACATAATTCTAGACGTGGAATAGATATTTGCTTTATGGGCGCAACCTTTGACTTTGCGGTAATAAGATGTGAGTGTATTTCTCCACTCGAGTCTATAATTCTGCAGTATACTACCGCTGCATAAGCTATGTTTGAGGCATCGCTAAAACCATGAAGTTCAACTGCAATGTTGCTCTTCCTCTTACCTATCCATCGAGGAATATGGAAATCAACCAACTTCTCCAGCTCAGCTCTGTAATATCTCCATTCTTGTAAGAGTTCTGGCGGCAGCTCCTCATCCCAGCCCACGCCAGCAATCCATAATTTTTGAATAAAGACTTTCGAGGTTATAATGCACGGCGTTATCCATCCCAAGGGATCGTAAAGTCGTGATATTTCTGATATTACTGTTCTTTTTGTTTCAGATGCAGCAGGAGGTGGCAATCTAACGGAATAATCAAATCTATCAGTGTAGCGGTTCCAGGTCAGCCCTAGAATCTTTGTTACCGTATCTATTTTTATTTCCAAATCCTTACCAGACTCCTCCTTCAATTCTTCCAATAAGTTCATCCTATTACTTGTCCATTTTTGTAACTGAAATCCTCCCTTTTCCAGTACCTTATTCATTTCTTTATATATTTCTTTTACTTCTGTTTCAGATTCGCAACCCGTCATCAGATCATCCATGTAGAAATCTGTCATTATCCTCTCAGCAGCTAATGGATAATCCTGACCTTCATCGCAAGCAACTTGATGCAATGACTTGACTGCTAAGTAAGGAGCGCATGATGTTCCGAAAGTTACAGTCAATAGTCGGAAGTCTTCTATATTTTGGCTAGGATCCTTTCTCCAGACAATTCTTTGAAAGTCAGTATCTGACCGCGCAACTTTGATTTGACGATACATTTTTACTATATCTGCAGACAGGCAGATAGGATGTTGTCGCCATCTCATGACAATGTGTCTCAAATCTGCCTGGAGAGTGGGTCCTACCATTAGGTTGTCATTTAAGGAAACACCGTTCGTTCCCTTACATGACGCATCATATACCACTCTTACCTTAGTGGTCAGTTTATCTTGTCTTACCACTGCGTGGTGAGGCAAATAAACCGCATCACTTTTATTTAATTCCAACTTATCTGTAATTTTTTCTAAATGACCCAGCGATATATATTCATTTATCACATCGGCATATTGTTGTTTTAATTTACTGTCCCTAGCCAACTTCCTTTCCAATCCTAACAATCTTTTTATAGCTATATTTTTTGAATTACCATATTTACACGACGGATTTTCTGAACGAAAAGGCAGCTTAACGATATATCGTCCCTCAGAATCCCTTTCGGTCGTCTTCATATAAAAGTCTTCACAAGCCTGTTCTTCAGGCGTGAGAGGTTTTTTACTCAAAACAGGTTCAGCGTCAAGTTCCCATAACCGTTTTAGCATATCGTTTTCTTCGATATGAGTAAGCATAGTGATAACCGTGTTACGAGTACTAAGAGACATTTCTTGTTTACTGACCTGGCCCGACACAACCCACCCCAAATGTGTGTCTTGGGCGACCGCAGAACCCGTAGGGCTTTTGATTAATCCTTCCTTTAGGATATGACAGTAAGTTTCCGCTCCTAATAAAATGTCAATTTTGTTAGGTAAATTAAATTGTGGGTCAGCTAAACGAATCTTTTGAATTTCTGGCCAATTCTGAAGTTCAAACCTCGAGTCCGGCATAACTGAGGTTAGTTTACTCAAAACATGCGCAGTTACGTTTAAGGTGAAAGAAGGGTCATGCAGTGACTGTAAATTAATGTTAACGACATGTCTTGAGACGATATCACCATGACCTCCTCCTATCCCTGCAATAGTAGTCTTCGCTGCGACTTTCTTCAAACGAAGTAACTGTGCTGCTCCCTCAGTTATAAAGGACGCTTGTGATCCTTGATCCAACAAAGCTCTCAAGATTTGAGAGGACCCATTTTGTGATTCAGCTTTTATGAGAGCTGTGGCTAACAGGACTTGACCCTGTGCTTTATCATTCACCAAATGAGTTGCTATATTTGCAGTAATATCATGTGGTCTACGTTCTGAAATATTTTCATGTGAGGTTGTTGGCTCCATTGGCGTAGCAACCTCACTAGTTACACTGGGGTTCGTAGGGTGCAACAATGTATGATGTTTCCGCTGGCAAATACGGCATTTGAGGAGAATACGACATACTTTAGAAGTGTGATTGACTCCTAAGCAATTATAACATACACCTAAAGATTGGGCAATACCACGGCGCTTGTCACTATCTAGCTGGCAAAACTTTTTACATTTAGGTAACTTATGGCTCTCGGTACAATGCGGACATGAAACAGTTGTACCATGCAAAACCTTAGCGTGAGAAATAGAATTATTGACTATCTTGGACTTGGCCTTGGGTTCCATGAACTCCAAGGCTCGAAAACGGGTCTCTAAAAATTCACGAAATTGTTTATACGTAGGTAGATCATCGGAGAATTGACTCACGTGTAGTTCCCACTGCTTCCTTGATTCTACATCCAACTTCAAACTTACTATGTAAATTACAATTACATCCCAGGAACTGACATCAATCCCAAGATTAGTGAGCTCGTGCAAACAATCACTAGTGACATCGAGAAGATCCTTTAATAAATGAGCAGATTCAACATTCATATTACGTTGGCTAAATAGTCTTTTTAAAATACAGTTGGATAGAAATTTTTTATTGTTGTATCTGCGCTCCAGCATTTCCCAACATTTTTTGTAATTATTGTCCGTAAGAGGAATGTGTCTTATAAGATGCTCCGCTTCACCGGACAGCTGTGTTTTTAAATAATGAAGACGTTGCACATTATCTAATCTGGTATTGTTATGAACTAGAGATGTGAATAAGTCACGAAATGTTGACCATTCAAGATAATTTCCATTAAAAGTTGGCAATACTATCTTTGGCAACCTTACATTACAGTCCGATGAAGCGGGATCCCTAGTTTCATCGTTAGATTTATTACATTTTAATTTAGACAAGGCATTTTTTAGTTCTACTTTATAACCTAAATATGTTTCATAAACTGTTTCATAAATGTCTTCCTTAAAATAGTTAAACAATTCTTCACTCTCACATTCCCCGACTATTTCCTCGTATTTGGTAGTAAAACTCTTAAATTGTGTCTCTAATATTTCTAGACGAGTATCTACGTAATTGTAAGTGACACGCTCTTTTGGAGACTTTTTAAAGTTTAATACACCCTTCTCAATTTGCCCTTTATAATCCTTTAATCTTCTTAGTTCTTTTTCCATTTTTATAACAGGTCTTTTCTGTTCTTATATATTGTAGTCAATTTACAAAATTTATAAAATTTTAAATGTCTTAAAGCGCAATTTTTCTAAGTGTTGTAAATGTAAATTTTTCAAAGTATTCTTGAGACTTAATTTTTCTAAGTCCTTTTAAGAGTAAAATTTTCTAAGTGTTTTAGACTTCAATTTATTTAAAATTGGTTACAGATTCCTCGTGTGGTCGTTTTTCTTCAAAATATTCTAAGTCTCAGTTCACTATTAACTTCTAATTTACTAACTATAACACTTGAAATTGTACTCACCGAAGATAGTCCACTTTTGTATTTCGCACTTATTACTCACACTATTAAAACAATCTTCATACCACTAGCGCCGCCCGTGGTCAGTAGCGAAGCTAACACTTTTACTAGCACTACTGCGTGTATTCTTCTAAAATTGCCTTCGGCTCGTAGGACCATGTACTGATTCCGTACGAAATTTCTCGAACCCAGTATAACTCAGGAATAGTTAAACACCGTACTTCAGAGCAAGACAATTTTATTAAAATTTAACCAACACTATGTACTAATCCGTGAACGAAGTATCATCGCGATTCAATTCGATCCCAACGCCATCTAGTGAAGCCATTGTGAAACATATGAAATGTTATTTCATATTATATTAATATTTTGTGAAGGCGTTGAGGTCGAACAGATATTGAACAGACACCGTTCAGTTTAAAGAACACATAGTGGGGAAATCATCATTTGTCAGGTGTAATTCGAAGAAGCTCCAAACCTACTCTAGAAGATGAGGCCATAGTGGCTGTTATCGTGTGACATTTACAGACTGTTCCTTATTTATTTAATGGGTTGATACTTTGAGAGGCGGTTGGAAGTTTTTTTGTAAGAACAAATTTAATATTCGACATTTTAATATTTATATTTAAAGAATACACGCATTAAAATAACGTTGATCGAGTGTCAAGTTCTCTTACATAATAGGTTTCTTACATACATAGGTGAATGGTTTATAAGCGGATTATGAGCGCATTATGTATAGATTCTTTAGATAACTCACACAGTTATGCTGAAATTTCAAAGGCTCAATTTAAGCCGTTAAGCCTCAATAGCACAAAGGTTACGACTTATGTATTAATGTAAGAGTTTTGTTTGATTCTGATCTGTTGGAAAAGTTTTTTGGACAAATCAAGAGTAAAATATAAGTAGATAAGTATAAGTTAGATATTGCTATCAATTTATGTAACAATAAAAAACAAATGTTTGACTACGAGTTCGTAGATAAGTTTACATCGTAGTTTAGATCGTTTGCATCTGCAATTTCGTAGTTAACAATGTCTTGTCTTATCTTTTCTCGAGTTATAACACTGCTAAAATATCAGTTAATAGCAGGACATATATGTGTATTTACACAATTACATAACATTTCTGGATTAAGAAACTATCTTGTTATTTAGCGGCATGCGTGGAGGTATTGGTCTCCGGCGGACTAGTCTCCGAAGGGGCAGCAACACCATGCGGGGCAACTTACACCAGCGTCGGACGCGTCACTCTCGCCAAACCGGCCCCGCAGGCGCGAACAAGAGAACTAAGGTTATCTGCTGCTCGTAATTTCCAGATTTTTTTAAGATCCGCGGAGCGAAAATTGGCCATTTGTTGTTAAGTGTTTACAACTGCTCATAAACATAGGCGATGTAAGAAGTATTAACCATTCTTTACATCACCAAAGCGCCACTAACCTTGGGAACGAAGATGTCATGTCCCTTGTACCTGTAGTTACATCAGCTCACTCATCCTTTAAACCGAAACGCAATAATACTAAGTATTGCTGTTTAGCGGTTGAATATCTGATGAAAGTGTGGTACCGACCCAAATGGGCTTGCACAAACCCCTACTAATCTTATGCTTAGTTGACAAGAAGATTTAGCATAGAAGTGTGATAATAAAAAAACGTCTAAATTGAAAAACTGAAGTTATTATTAAAAATGAAGAAATTAAATGTAAAGAATAATAATGATTTATTGCTCATTTAGAATATAATATTAATTATTACATAAATCATTTTCAGATCCGCAGCTCTCCCCGAACCGACTATTGCTAGATTTGTGAAGCTCCGACTGTCTGGTCCACATCCACCATCAAAGGAAGATGACCAAGTAAATACATCTAAGAATTATATAAATTGTTTCAGATTCATCTTCAATATTTGCCAGACAAACTGAAGCAAACTTAAAAAAAAAAAACAATAGGGTCATAGAATGGCTGTGGAGTTTGATTCAAATCCTATCCACTATACGAACAGATTTTGAGATTGTTAAATTGCTAAACCATAGCAAAAAAAAGTTGCTGCTGTGTTACGTATGTTTATTCTTCAGGTAGCATTAATGGCAGTAAACGTCCTTGGTGATGAAATAGAAGACACCAACAAATCGCCCTCACTAAAGAAAGCTGAAGTATGCTTTTCTCCGTACGATGATCTGGCATTTGTTATGTATGTCGACAATGAAATAGCCGATCTTGTGCGCAGCTTAGATAGGAAGAAAAAAACTGCTGTTGCTGGTAAGTAGTCGTTACTGGATCGTATATTGATTTGTGCATAACATCTTATCTATTTGGCTTAAACGCTAACTTTTAGTAACACGTTTCCAACGTACAGTAAAATGTTGACAATAAAATAAAAAATAAACAGTAAATTATAATATATTATATAATGTACTATATTATAATGTACTGTATAAACATATCTAACACTATAGTGTCAGGTATATTTTCTGCACGTTATATAAAATAGTATTAGCTTGTACTAGCGATGATTTATATAAATGTAGTTTTTTTTTAATTTAGTTGAATATATTAAAAAGATATACATGTATTAAATTTGCAGAAGAACGCTTCGAATATGCTAGACGTTTAAAATCTGCTGGATCTGCATTAGCTGCTGCTGGAATAAGGATTGGGAGATGGAGACTCCGCAAAAGAACAGCTGCAGCTCGAGATGACTTTGAATTGGCAAGACGCATGAGGGATAGAATAGCAGATGCTCTCATTGGAGTGAAGGAAGATCCTGATTTGAGAAGACTGTTTGAAGATGAAGGCGTAAGTTTTGAATTTTCTTTGCTTTCTTTTTATTTATGGCGGGTCTAGGATATATAAGGTGGATGAGATGGACATGTGAGACAGGATCATGAGAGTCAGGGAGATTCGACATATATTTGTTTAATTGGCAATATTTGAAATTATGATTGGCCTTTGCTTTATAAAAACAGGTTTTAGCTTAGTTATACTTGTCTAATATTGTAATATAAAAGGTAATAACTACATTAATGTTACTCTTATTTATTACAATTCTTTGTCCTTTCAGCCGGATACCCGCAACGATTCCTCTATGCCTCAAGCATATGACTTCTCTCACCATCTCTCGCCATCCGTCGCCGCCGGAATACAAAGTGTCGACATCCCCTCACCAGTGCCTCCAATAGAACACCTCTCGGAACCACCAGATGAATTCAACAGTATCGATGATATGGATGGTCATCATATTCCTGCTGTGAGTATTGAAAACTATTTAATTCTCTAATAACATAGAAAATAATATTTTAATCAAATAATAGTCACCCTCATAATTTTCTAGTTTCTATTCCCTCGTCTACATACTATGAGCCAATAAAAATATTCGGGATATGACTATATATATATAAATGTAATTTTAATTGTATTATTTATATATTTCAGTCACCCGTCCAAACTATAGAAGATGATACAGAAGTACAACTAGAACCTGTCCAGTCAATCGAACCGGTCCAAGAAGATAAACAAGAAATACAAAAGAAAGAAGAAGAAGAATTGAGAAGAGAAACAGACAGTCCTCGAAGAAGTATAACACCTAACGCTGCAAATGGTAAAAAAATCACAAATTGATCTATTTAATTCTTCTCGACAACCAATAATAAAATAGCACTCTCCATTGCTATTATGGTTATATAATTTTAACTAGGGTTATATGATTTTTGATCTAGTGTAATGGCTAATTCAAACCCCGCCGGCCGATAAAAAGTTATTGGATTTTTCTGTCACAGATTTTCAGTAGCAACCCGGAGTCTGGAACATAAAACACATACATTCCTGTGTACACTGTGTCTTTGAAAATAAGTAGGGCCGTCGGCCTTGCGACTGTCCTCTTTCCGGTCGTATCGGATTATGAGACAGGGAATACGAGTGCACCTGTGTTTGCGCACAGAATTGTGCAACGTAATAGGTCCCATGTAGTTCGCTAATCTTGAGATTGCCTGCCGTGGCCGAAATCGGTCGGAAGGACATCATCACAATTTAACGATATGCCTACATGGTCTTAAATCAAATGGCTTCTTAATATTTTATCCAAAAAGAATTTGTAAGCTCAGTATAGATGAGAACTCATAAATGTGTCCTACTATATAAGTATGCATATATAACTAATTCTTAGTTTTAATTATTTTATAACAGTTATTGATGTCCCAGGTACTCTCGTAAGGCGAAGAAACAAAAGTGCAGGCCCAAGGTCAACCTTCGAAGCTTATGAAGAAAGATTGTTACCAGCTTTGAGACAGTATGTACTGGGAATATGTATTCAATTCCTTGTTTATTAATCAGATAAAAGATCGTTCATTTTTATTTAAGTGTTATGAAAATCTCTTTTAATTAAAGTTTAAAGCGCTTTAATATTTATATGTCAGCTTTTACCCAAACGCAAACTCATATTGGAAACATGATCTCTCATCTTGTAAATCAAGTAAATGATATATATATATACACATCATCCATACTATATCGCCAAACTTACTCCACGATCCTGTATTTCACCAGCACCGTATCATATAGTTCTAAATGACTTTAGAATCGAACCCAACAGTTCCCATACCAACGAATACCTGCGCGAGGCTCGTGAGGAGGAGTGCAGCGGCGGCAGCGCGTCCTCGCACGCGCGCGCTCCCCACCGCCTCACTGAGCGCGAGAGGAAGCAAGCCGCGCTCCCGATACTTATATTCGGCTATCCCTTGGTAAGAAAGTGAATTTTAGTATTTAACTAAATTACATTGACATTACGGGAAAAACTTTGTGTAACTTTTCCATTGGATGCGGACTAAAGATAATAAATATTATTCAGCGAAATATAGATACTCATGCATAGGTGGTAGAGCTTTGTGCAAGCTCGTCTGGGTAGGTACCACCCACTCATCAGATATTCTACCGCAAAATAGCAGTTTTTGATATTGGTGTGTTCCGGTTTAAAGGGTGAGTGAGTCAGTGTAGGTACAGGCACAAGGGACATAACATCTTAGTTCCCAAGGTTGGTGGCGCATTGGCGATGTAAGCGATGGCTAACATTTCTCGCAGAGCCAATGTCTAAGGGCGTTTGGTGAGCACTTACCATCAGGTGGCCCATATGCTCGTCCGCCTTCCTATTCTATAAAAAAAGGTAAAATTAATATTAATAATTTAATGTGTCTGGATTTGCATAACTTTTGGCTATATAAGGCCGCAGATCCCGAAGTCCTGGGTTGACACCTCAGGTCGGACCGATAAAAAGAATTGTTACGAATATAAAAAACATAATTATTTATAATAATTTAATTTAATCATTAATATTACTATTCCATAACTATTTGGTTAATAATCCCCAATAAGAGACAAAAAATAATGTATACAAAAAAAAAAAAAACCTTTTTATTTAGGTTGCCATTTCGATAGAAGTGGTACTCGAGTCGAATGACTATGACCGTTGAAAGGGACAATTAAAATTAAATTAATGATATAATTTAATTTTATTACGTACGTTTTGTTTCGAAGGTTGAAAAGTTCTTCTCTAAAAATTATCTGGATAAGGAAGAGGGTCTTGCTCGTCTAAGAACTGAAATGACGTCTCCATCGAATGGCAGTACAAAGACCTCTCCGAACAAGACCGCGAGAGCTGCTGCAACACTTCTCCAAAGGGCGCTGAGGGATAAAGTGTTCTCCGTATACAGCCAAGCTAATGAAGTCGTCAGAGTTTTGTTTAAAGAATTTGTACCCGACAGGTAAAATAACAGAATATAAATAAACAAATTGTATTTATTATAATTTACATAAAGAGTATGCCAATCTTTTTTTCCATACTTGTCACATTATTATATCCTAATAAATTGCATGTAGATTCACACTAAATATATAATAATTTATTTAGCGAAATAAAACTTAGTTTTAACTCTTTCTGTCATCAGTAATTTGGCATTCGAAAGAAGAAGACAAATTATTTTGGACTTGCCACCACTTTACAAGTGTATTCATTTAATATAGAGAATATTAATAAGAAAGCAATTCCAGAGTTTGCGCAGCAGAAGTAGGACGTTGTCTTGAGAAGCTACTGCCAGAACTGCTTCGCGCCTGCGGTGACCCCGCACCTCGAGTACACTCCACTGCACAGCACACAGTCCTCACCGTGGCAGACTGTCCGCCAGTTAGGTTAGTTTTAATAAAAATATATTAATGACGAGGCAGAAACAATAAAAGGACAACCATACGATTTTAATTGTTTGACGTCTTGTACCTTTTATCATTATTATTTAGCATATTTTTTATCTAATGACGAGAATTGAAAGATCTTATCATATTATTTTTAACTTTATAAATTATTGAACACCGGTGAGGAAGTAGTCAATTACCTAAAGACTGATGTTGTTTTTTGATTAATTGTGTATTTTCGTTGTAATACTTGTTGGTGTTGATAATAAGTAAATAAAATAAAAATAAACAGTTGTATATATTAAGCAGTATATTTCGCATAACACCATAAGCCAAGACATTTTTGCTTGCAAAAGAATATGTTGTGAGCTGGTGTTTGGTAAGTAATATACTTATTACCCGAATAATGTCTTAAAATTAAACCATAATTGATATCATAAATTTATCACACAAACACATATGAAATTCCAACCCTCCAAAAACTTATAGTCATATACTATATATACTATTTTTTAAAAGAATATATAAATAATTTAAAAACGTTCTTATTTTAAAAACACGATTATGATATTTCAGGAGTCTTCATTTGATACCGCAACAACTGGTCCGTCCTGTAGCTGCTTCCATGCACCCTCGGCTCGCCCTCTCCCGTCTCCAAATGTTGGAACAACTCATTCTGAGTCATGGCATCTCAACAGATAAAAATAGGTAAGTGTTATTTGTTACTCGTTATTTCTTTAACAATATGCGTTAAAAAAGTTTACATAGGTTATTAAATATAAAATATAATGATCTGGACATAATGCAAATGTTTGTACATAAACACAGTATGCTTAAATACAACATAATGTATACGGATAAAACCGAGATGGCCCAGTGAATTTTCACCAAGCACCACAGAATTTTCATGTGCTTAATTTGTGATTATAATTCATCTCGTGCTTTACGGTGAAGGAAAACATCGTGAGGAAACCTGCATTTGTCTAATTGAACTGAAATTCTGCCACATGTGTATTCCACCAACCCGCATTGGAGCAGCGTGGTGAAATAAGCTCCAAACCTTCTCCTCAAAAAGAGGAGAGGAGGCCTTTAGCCCAGCAGTGGGACATTCACAGGCTGTTACGGATAGATTATTATAATTATAACATATAAAGTATCTTATAAAAATATCATAATTAACACTTGAGGAAAAAGGTTCTTAAAGAGATGATTTGGAGCTTATCCAGTACGCTGTTCAGATGCGAGTTGGAATTCATTGCAATTCATTCTTCACATGCATATTTCCCCACGATGAATCACAAAAATAAATTACCAATATTAATTATTATCTAATATTGGTATTAAAATAATATTTTTTTGTTTTATTCATTATTTATTAACATAAAAGCCATCTCCCATTATTCGTCGATATATAATCGGCAAAACGCTAACAGATCTTCAGATCTTACAAAAAACACAAAGTTACAATCATGTTGAATTGAACCGGTTATACTCGTAATTGCGAAAGTATCAGAATAATATAATAAAAATAGTATCCGCCTGCGGCTTTGCTTGCGTGTGATGTGAAAGGAGCTAGCTAGGCACCCCATGTGCTTTTCTCTAAAACTTACGGAGTGGGCTGCTACTGAGTATCTTTGTTAGAAAACCCAATAATCTATAAGATGCTGCTTGCTATGGTTTCTAATTTAGGTAACCTACACATATTTTTAAAACTAGAACACGAGACCTACATTTCATTTAGATACAAAATGTCTGAATTAAATACAAATGAGTCAAAACTCACCGCAAGCGAGTCAACATCCTACGCTAATAAAAAAAATAGCGTTCGTGTTAAGTATGTGTTATGTGTTGCAAGACACACAAGAATATGTAACCCTTGAATTTAAGGTATCACCGCCCGATATAATTCTTTGTCGCTGCCTTATTTGCCTTAACCGGGTTGACGTTTGTATTTGTGAGATGGTAAGTGGTCACCAACGCCCTTAGACATTGGCATTGTAAGAAATGTCAACCATCGCTTACATAGCCAATGCGCCACCAACCTTGGGAACTAAGATTTTATGTCCCTTGTGCCTGTAATTACACTGGCCCACTGCTGTATATAGTATGTATGTGTTTGTTTTTTCCTATAGCCTATTAATGTAACCTACATTATTATAATCATATATATATACAACAAACAAACATATAAAAAAAACGACGAATGGCTCTCGCAATACTCTTTATATAATTAAAATATTCGTTCAATGGTTTCGTTCATAACAATAACATATTTGTTCTAAATGTTTCTAAATTGTTATTTACAAATACAGAAAAAATAAATTAATTATCTGTTTTACAAATTTTAATATAAAAAAATAGTAGGGGACACCCGGATTTGAACCAGGGACCTATCGATCTGCAGTCGATTGCTCTACCACTGAGCTATATCCCCGATGTAAGTTAATGCGAAAATAAACAACAAAACAATAAAATCTGACGTCATAGATTTTAAAAATGGAATTATATATTCATGACTTTATTAAGAGGATTGCGTAGGTATTGCGTTGGCAGATCACGTTATCTTAATGTCAATGTTTTACATATTAAATGATAATCGTAAATGTTACGGTAAAGCTATTGTTTTTCAAACATTTCTATACTATTATTTGACCAGATTTACCTTCAATCCTTGACAATATAACCTTAATTGACCAAAACTAAACCAAATCGATTTCGTTGTGAATCTAAATCAGCTAATTCGATGATTTTTTTTTGATAGTACTATGTTTCAATTTCGTTCCTATCAACAAATAAGATCAATTCGTTGTGTTTTTGTTCTTCGTTCGATTCATTATTTCGTCATAATTATCCACTGTTGTAAATAGACCTCCCAAGAAACGCTGAGACTTCTTGTTCTCTGCCTTCGACATTCAGTCGGACCATCTTCTTCAATATTATATATTATGATTATTTTATGTTTAACGCATCGTATATATAACAGACCACAGCAGAGTAATAGAATACTTAGAATAGACGAAAAGTCCTATTACTGAGTGATCTCCCACAGACAATGTTTCATTAAAAAGCATTGGCAAGAGAAGTAATAAGTGATATTAATGTTTCTTTTTTATTTCTTTCCAGCGGTCTTACGGTTCGTCGACTAGCAGAATGTGGCGCAGCTGGCGCTCAGCATGCGGCGGGATCAGTACGAGCTGCCGCTGAACGTATACTCTTAGCTGCTTATGCGAGATCTCCAAGAGTTGTCAGAGCCCAACTACCCCCAGATGATGCTGTTACAAGACGAAATCTCATTTATAGACATCTATTTCAACAATTTGATAGAATTGATATGCAGGTATCTATACGTATTTTACTACAAAGCAGTAACTCTTCAATATTTAATCATGCCTACGTCATTTTTTTCTTTTTTAAATTTTATAAGGCCATTTTTGAAACAAATTAGTACATGTTGATGTTATAAAATCTTATTGTATTTATAAGGTTATTCATATATTTGTGGTATTAAGCAGAAAAAATTATTCGACAGAAAATGTTGAATCAGGCACCAACTCAAGAACAGATACTCAATGGCGGGGATCAATCAACTGCAGATTCAAATCTCGAAGCGAGCGTTAGTCACTCCACCAGAAGTGGCACAACTGTGAGCGGTATGAGCACATCGTTTGGCATGACGTCATCATTAGATGCCACATCTTCATATAGCTTAAAATCAAGTGCAAGTGGAGGCACATTAGCGCCATCAAGCTTAAGCGGTAGTTTCACAACATCAAGAACTAAAAGCAGCTTAAAAAAGTCTCCTACTAAGAAGTATACACCAACTGTGAAGTCAAAAGAGGGCACCACTTTTCCTGGCTATAATAAACTGAGACTTGATAGCGCAGTCAGCCCTAAACATTCACCAAGATCCTCAGTAACTGGTAGTGAAAAGGTAATTTCGCAACTTATCATTCTCATTTGAATATATTTAATAGTAAGTTCAACCATAATTAGAGGGTATCCATCATATTTTTAGGTACATTTCGAAGAAAAACATACTGATGATGTTATATACCGTAGAGCAAATCGAAATATCGAAAATCGTCATTCCATGATTCACTACGACCACGATCCTTCTAAGCCTCAACTAAAAGAACGACCCGCGACCGTTTACGAACCTTTACATTTAGAATACAGAGATTCCCCAACAATTGGATCACCGAAGACGTCAAAGAACGATCTCCGTAGTATGGACTCATTACCGATGGACTCCCCGCAGATGTCTAGGAATGATTTGAGATGTGATTCAGATAGTAGAAGTCTTGATTCACCTAAACTTAAGGCTGATTATTTTAGAGACGTAGGCTTGGAGTCACCCAAGCTGGTGGCGGGTGTTAGAAACTTGCATTTAGATGAACATAGTCAAATGGATGAAAGCGGATATTATAGCCCAGGTGAAAATTAATAATGAACTAGCAAATATTACGATCGGACGAAATATATTTGTTATAAATGTTCTTATGTTTGTTTGTGTTGAACGTGTTATAGGAAGGAGGCAGCAAATGTCTAGTAGTGACCATCAGTTTGAAGGATACGAAGCGGTTGGTGTTGATGCTAGTAGCGAAACTACTCCGGAACCGGTTTGCAAGTTAGTGCCTGATAATGTCGCGGAAGCTTTGTTTTACAAATGTTATCACATATATGTACATAATGTTAGCACTAATGTTGTATTTTATATTGCCTTTTCTGTTCCGATTTTTCCCTTCTTTTTTTAAATTATTTTAGGAAGGCAGACGAACGTTACAAGTGCTTATAGACTTTGAACACCACTTGAAAACTATCAGATTTTTTAGTGGCATTCTAAGTCAATAAACACTCGCATTGCTTCAACAAGAAACCACTCCCAACACCATCAACGTGCTTCCAACCAGGGATCCAAGATGTTATGTACCTTAACTTAGTCTAACTGCAATACAGAGAACTAATGGTGGTAAATGGATTGATGATCAGGGCCAGCACGGGGCCCTTAAAATTGAAACAGTGTATTTAATATCAGAGCTTAATAATATTTAAATGAATATGATTGCATAATTTGCTAGCACGTCGTGTTCGTGGTGCGGTCGCCGCGTGCGCGCGGCTGCACTGGAGGCGCACTACTGGCGACGCTGCGTGCTGCTCGCGCGCTGCCCGCACTGCCATCTCGCGCTCGAAGCGAGAGTTCTACACGCGCATTTATTGGGTGATAATTCTCATGACCTATCGCTAATACATTTTTTTTTTCTCCAAATATATATCGACATAACTTTAGCTCTAAAACATTTTTTTTTAAATATCGGTAGATTTAAGTCACAATCAAACTATGAAATGAAATATCATTAATTCAAATTTGTATTCTTACATACAAGAAAATAATTAATATTTTTGTTTACATTTTTCTGTTTTAATATTTATATTCATAGAATTATTAATAATTTTTATTTAAAAAAACACTCTTAAAATATTGTTATTTCAACTACTTGTAGAGGAGTGTTCGCTTAGCGAGGGTCTCTGGAAGGCATGTCAAAAATGTGGTGCAGCGCTACGATCTGATGAGAGCGATTACCACGTCAACTGCATCCGTAAGTTTCTGTATTAAAATTTATACATATTTAATAAAAATGACAGCCGAGATGGTCCAGGGATAAAAACGCGTGAATCTTAACCGATGATAGTGGTTTCAAACCCGGGCAAGCACCACTGATTTTTCATGTGTTTAATTTGTGATTATAATTCATCACGTGCTTTACGGTGAAGGAAAACATCGTGAGGAAACCTGCATGTGTCTAATTTTACTGATATTCTGCCACATGTGTAATCCACCAACCCGCATTGGAGCAGCGTGGTGGAATAAGCTCCAAACCTTCTCATAAAAAAGGCAGAGGAGGCCTTTATACCAGTAGTGGGACATTCATAGGCTGTTACGGTTATTAACAACTCTTAACACAGTAAACAATCGTATTACTAGACAGTTGTATTATATTATATATGTATATTTTATATGCATTATTGTGTTCATAACTGTTTAGCCTATATTGTAATTATCTTTGTATTTTATAATTTCGAATTGTCGGTACTAATTTATTTAATAAAATACCCTTCTCACTTATCACAGTTCTCTGTAGATCGCCGCTTTAGCGATAAGGCTGATAAGCTGTTGCACTTCATGCAGCGTTTGTAAATCAAAGTATATTTTAGTTTATGTCTTGGTGTTCAATAAAGAATAAATTGAATTTATTTTCGGTTCTCTTGTTTTAGTGTTGTATCTAAAATCCCCGTTATAAACTCGTAACTGAAATTAATATTTTCAAAGTATACTTAACATTGTTGCTGCGAATGTATTTGTTTTTTTTTCAGCATTGAGCTTTGACGAATGGAAGTGTCCATACTGCCTAACTAATATCCTGGCTCGGGACCTCCCATGGCAAAGGCATCTGATGCAATGTCCACGAAATCCACGACTCAGGCAGCAAAATTGAAGCTTAAATTTTCGTCCACAGATCAGATAAGTCACTTAATTTTTATTCGATGTTTACAATAATTATTAAATAAAGAGTTAAAGAAAATAGATTACGGTGTTGATAATCTTTGCTATTTCAGTTATGGATTTTTGATTATTTATTAATTAAACATAAATGTATTAACTATGTTTAACATTTCTAAGCATTTCAAAAAATTCATTTTGATATCTTACATAGATAAAATATTGTAGTTTGTTAAACCTATATATAGGAATAAAAAATGCTTTGCCGGCCATAAATAATAATAAATTTTTAATTTATATCTCTTCGTACTTATCTCTACACGGTGGTTTTTTAGCTTTCTACATAGATCATACATAATATAACATACATATGCAGTTCTGAAATTATTTGAAATTAGCTAAAAATCGCACTTTGGGCGCTTTGATAAAATAAATAGGCTTGTGGAGTAAGGAATAATGTGCAATATTAAGGTTGTAATTTTAATTTATTTGTAGTATTTTTATTTAAGAATCTTTTAAATATCAATTTAAGAGAAAAATAAATGACTAATAATGAAATGGGGTTTTGATAATAATTTTAGGATAAAGTGTTGGATAGCATTAACATTTTTGTTATAAAATTATTTTATAGGAAAAGGCCTAAATCAATTCATCCTGTTAAATTTTGAATCTCGGTCGGCAAAACTTTTTTTATGTTAAAAACAATATAGCAATTTTAAGGAGTGTCAAATAGTTACAAAACATTCTCATCAACATGTCAATTCACAAATTATTCTTGTAATAATTTTGTACTGCCGCACGTCCTTAATTAAGTAATAGATTTAAAAAAAAATAACTTCTTCGCATTAAAAAGGTTGAATATTTTTACTCTTTTACATAGCAATATTAAGCATTTTTTTTAATATTACTTACATATTTGTTCCCTATTTTGTATCTAAGGCACAGCTTCCTTGTCCATTTTTACCGTCCGAAATTATGGATTCCGTCTTTTGCTTACAATTTATTTAATGGTATGAGGCACATGTTCTAAAATCAAAATTTTGATGACTATGCACAATTATTTTATATTTTAAAAGAATCATTATCGTTTATACATCCTACAAACAATAATTAATATCTTTTCATTACATACGTTTTAAATAGATAGAAGATTCGTCCGTTATTATTTTTAGTAGTCACCTTGCCATGTTTATATTATATTTTAAGGGAATTTAGTGTAGTTCCATCTCTAATTGTAGCAATAAACCTTTCCAATGTATTCTTATATCTATAGAATTTATATACTTTATGTCAAATTATATCGTTTTTATTGTTATGATTTTATTGAATTTCAATACCTACGTATTCTTTAAGGTACTTTATGATAGTAGTATCGTAAATAGAAAAAATAACATTGTTTATGGTTACTTATTAGAATTGAATAATACAAAACAGACTTAGAAAATCGCACCATAAAATTCCGGTATGTTTTACTTATTTTGTTTTCAAATACATTACATGTAGTCAAATGGATTTAGAGTAGAAAAAGGGTCAACAAAATTCGAGTTCTTTATGTAATTATGGTAATAAATAATAGTTACTTTCGTTTTGATTTGTATCGGCAGAAAAAAGACAACAATATCTAGGTACCTACTTTAGTAAATACCCACTAGTTGAAATAGATAGTAGAAATACATAGTTTAGATATTAAATAAATAGTAGTAATAGCCTTGTTACTATTACCTATTTTTTAATTATAAAAAAACTTATTATAAAATACTATTTTATGAACAGTTAAGTGACGTTACTTATAAAGTTAAATATATCGGCTTGCTATAGTTTTTCATAGTATAGTAATTATATAACGTATAAATAGTAGTAAATATATTAGTCATTAGATACCACATCACCCACTGTGATATTGGGTCGAGATGTTAAAATGAAACAGGATTTTAGGTGAGGGATAATTTGTTGCTGGTATAGATTAAAAAAATTAATGTTTAAGGTTAGAATAAGGCGCATTTCAGTTTTGACATCGGTACAGTACTTAAAGCAATTTTTTTTTTGTTATAAAGAGTTATAAAAATAGTAAAATTGACTGTCAAAATCGTCGTGATAGTCGTAAGGCTTCATTCAAACGGATTGGTTACCATCTAATTATCACTTATACTGATGATGTAGCTTATATTACTAATTTCTAGTTTATTACGATTTTCTTCTTTCATGTTTGAATAATTAAGTTCATATTGCAATATTAAGATAAATACGACAACCAAAAACAATTTTGTATTGTTTTGATGCAGTCCGTTCTAAAAGTTAAACGAGTTAATGTAACTACATATTTCTGATAATGTCAATAAGCGGATGTGACTATTTATGATCACCAGATAGGTGGTCAATTAACTATTTTCTGCCTTTCGCCAAATACAAATAAAAACTAGATTTTTTAACATTTTGTTTATTACAGAATAGATTTCGCAGAACCATAACATTTTCAATAATTTCTTGTAAATATTTAAAATTTTGTTATTAGTAGGAATTATTTTAATCTGTTTATGTACTGAGTATGTACCAAACACGATGTCTTATTTACGTTTTAAAAGTAAGTTTTTGAGATGGAACAGTAGTGATTTATTATTCTTTACAAAATTGTTTAACTAACTAAAATTTAACTTTTTATAAACTTGATGGTAGGGCTTTTTGCTAGCCCGTCTATGTACCACCCACTCATTAGATATTCAACTATCAAACAGCAACTTTTAGTATTGTTGTATTTTAGCTTGGACGGGTGTATGAGCCAGTCAGGGTGTAACAGGGACATAACATCTTAGTTCCCAAGGTTGGTGGCGCAGTGGCAATATACGGAATAGTTAATATCTTACATCGCCAAAGGTGGTGATGAACACTTACCATCAGATGGCCCATCTGCCAGTCAGCCTGGGTATTTCATAAATAAACAATACTCTTCCTCGTCTGTTTCATGATTTTAATTTGTATCATGTTTTCATCTCAAAAAATCAGCCTGTATATTTAAAGCTATTATAAGCTAATGATATTTTTATAAGCTAATGGAGTCTCACGCGTACCTAAATTAGTTAAGACGTCAGCGTGGCAAAACGCATTTCATGTTTATTTAGAAATAAATTTGTAAATATGTAAAAATAAATACTAAAGAAATAGCTTTAAATAGGTTTTGCTCGTTTCTTTTTTGCGATAGAGTTGATAGTGTCTATATTATCTGTATACTTTAATATATCATCAAATTGCAAGTGAAACATTATTCCTTTAAAAAGAAAAATGATATACCAGTATCTTATGAGATATTTTCATCCCTGGAATTGTGGGTATGGCCAACGTTTTTTACATTTTAATAGAATAAAATAATAAGATATTCATTTCATTCCCGGGCCTTTTATATCTATTTCACATTTTAAGTGTTATGGCTTTTTGTTTCTCATTTATTAATTATAATTAATACGGTTTACATTCGTATAATTTAATAAGTAGATTAATTTTATTATTCACTTTAAAAACTTTTATCTTGATATTTATAATAACAAAGAGTCATATTGTTTTAATTGTTATTCCATCACTAAAACTATTGAAAATAATATATTATAAATAATAATCTGTATAATTATTTTGTCGTATGTAAATTTAAAAGTGGGAAACCAACTCGTAATATTCAAAATATGTTGCATGTAAAATCTAAAACACGTCATTTGCATTAATTTTGTTATGTATATATTAACTTCTTTACAAGATAAATGAAAAAAAGTAAGTATATAATATATGTATTTTTAATTTATTATTATTTTTTAGATTTCTACGAGCGATTTGTATTTAATTTAATTTTAATATAATTTATTTTTAATTTAATTTATTTTTAATTGTACATAAAAATAGTTCCAAATAAAATTCGACGTGTATCTACTTGTAAATAATAAATATTCATAATTCTATATTCATAAGTCTAGACAACAACCAAACCAACTTTATTATAATCAGTGTCTACCCACTATTTAGTTTCTATTCATGACGTGGCGATTTAGTCGCCTAGCGTTTTCGAAGATTATAAATAAATAGACGAAATCATAATTCCGTGGAAATTAATATTAAGAATTGCGATACAAGATTACCTATACCTAGCGATTATTGCATTATGCTGTTTATTGCGTGCTTGCGCTGTGTTAGACTTCGGTATATACTCTGAAAACTATTCCTTCGTTTAAAAAACCTTATATAATATGGATATGATAAATATTGTATAATATTAGTAATTAGATGTGTAATAAATATAAAAGTACCCAAAATAAATCCTACCTATTTTGGTAATAAATGAGGAAGGGTCCTGCAAAGCTTATAAGTAACTACAAAAGTGGGACTCGAGAAAGGGACTTTATTTTTTTTTTTTATATTAAGTATTCTGTACACTACTGAATTATAAATTTATGCCGATTAAAATAAGGCTCATCAATGAGTTTTTTTATTACTTCCATATCTGTTTTTGACGCGGATTGTAAAGTCTTCGATCTTCGTGATTGAAATCTATCCCACAAAAATGGCACGCGTAGGTATATAGGTATAGAGTCCACGACGTTACGTAGAAACAATGCTTTAATTTAGATATTTAAGCATACTATTTTAATTACTACTATTATGTACTAACTCGATAAATCCATTTGACTGATAATGTAAGAAGAAACAACACATAATTCCTAAAACACTTAAAATAGGGTCCAAATTAATATTCTAAAGTATCATTCTAATTTTATAAAATTAAAGTCCAAGCTGTGATTTGTTACAGTTTACTCAACTTTTAACTATAATTTCTACCTGATTATGATTAAGATAAGTATGTATAAAACCTTCTTTGTAAGGCCGTTTTATAATTTTTAAAACAATATTATATTGAGGATAAAATGTACTCTTAATCTTCAATCTTCATAAACAATGTTAATATTTCTATTTACAACAAAATCTACATCGCATGACTATATTTAAAAAAACGTCCGATCGAAATACCGTTCCAAGTGATTATTGTTTTGATTATATTTAAATACTGGCAACTTTGGTTTTTTACTTCATAATTAAGAAAATTGTTTAAATGTTTTGATTATATTTAAAAACGTGCAACTTTTTTTTTATTATCTATAATGAAATATTATCACGTAGCTACAGGTTCAATTTGCAAGAGTTTTCGAATGATATAAAGAAATTTGCGCTTAAGCTTAGTAATGAAAACCAATTACGAATTTCTAAACGTATTTAAAAAAAAATTAAGTATTATTGAAATAAATGGACTGAAAATTGTATTCTTAAAATTACATCATTGCTTATGAAGTTACACTTAACGAAATATAAAAAAAAATAAGAAATATAAAAAAAAATGCTGACAACTACGTTTCACATTTAATTTAACTTGTCTTTATTAATTGATACATAATTTTGTTTGAACATTAAAGTAATATATCTTTTTTATCAACAATAAAATCATGTTTATAAGTACATACATCAATTACATTCGATTAGTTTAAATAATTGAATTTAAAATGGTAATTGGCTCAAAATTGTTCATTCGTTAATTCATAATTGCCAAATATTTATGAAAATAAGAAATTGGTATTGTTAAAATAAAAACAGCATAAATTTGCTACTTATTTTAATATATTATTTAATGAGAAAATTGGCATTTAATAATATTTTGTAAGACATTATATTTTCATCTTAAAGAAATTAAATAAAGTTTTATGAGCTTCAGAACTTAAAGCTATAATACCTATATTATTATGGAATGGTTAAATTGATGGGAAAAACTACAATTTAAGACTTACTACTATGTACATGGTACGATTAAAAATAATTTATGATTTTTATGATTACAACATTCGAAACTTAAATTATTTTAGAACGAATTTTAAATAAGACCATTTTTTTACTATTCATTATAGTTTTAATTGTAAGTAATTGTAATATTTTATAGATCTAGTATTTAAATTGTTTATTTTGTATTCTATGTTTCATTAGTACGGGTTCAAATTATTTTGTAATTTTAAAATTATTTTTTAATGTATACGTTAATGTAAGCGCACTTTTTTGTTAATATCAGCACTTTCGCCTGTAAACAAAAGGCTGTAAGGATTGTTATCGCTCGAGACTGAGCGAGTTTTGAAGATGGAAAGAATAAATTGTTTATGTAATCTGTGATTTTATTTATTTATCCCTATATAATATACGTACAATAATAATATAGTACAATTACTAGTACACATAAAAAATATATAATTAGATTTTTCCATATTATCTAAATTTAGTTTTATAACAGTGAACACTCCCAAAAGTCTTAATTATAAGTATTAGTCAAGTTAAGGTGACACAAGACGATCTTTTTCATTTAGCAGCAGAGGCGAAGCTAGATGCCTTTGATGGGCTCTGTATAAAAATTCGGTACGGGGGTCTCAATTACATATAAAGCATTGAATCAGTTTACTAATCGAGTATAAAATGACATCCTTATATAAAGATTAACAAAGTTACGACTTCTCCAGTGACCAATATGGCAAGGCATGCGAATTTAGCGCCTTGAACTAGCTAATCAAATTTATTATTCTTTTTTTTTTCGGGAAATTTCGAGAAAAAATCGAGTGTGATTTTGGATAACATATTACGAATTTTTGCTTACACGGGTTCGGGGCCCCTGTAGTTAGGGGGCCCCGTATCTTTGATACGGCTGATATGGCGGTAGCTACGCCCCTTTTCAGTAGCATCACATCTCATCTCAGTAGTAATTCAAGTATGATTAGCTAAACAATAATCGGTCGTGTTTATAAATAACAATACCAATATATGATAGAATAACATATGTAGCATATAATATGATATAAATTAATTCTTAAGTGAGTATTTAAAATTTTTTTTAATGGCATATATAGCAATATGCTGCCAATATTATATTGTATATTGCTTAGTTATATATAAATTCTTTTG
Source organism: Nymphalis urticae (assembly GCA_905147175.2). NCBI lineage: Eukaryota > Metazoa > Arthropoda > Insecta > Lepidoptera > Nymphalidae > Nymphalis > Nymphalis urticae. Next base: position 2,982,189 of record LR990007.1, read on the forward strand.
ATATAATTTTTTTTTTTTTTTTTGTAAGAGGTTGACCTTATGGAGGTGAATAACGCCCATATATATACAGGAGCATTACCAGCCAGCCAAGGAATAAGTAAGCTTTTCTTGAAGTCACCGGCGTAAGCTCCACAGAGTGGGACGAAGGGCCAACGAAATAAAAATCAGATTATGAATTTGACATACTTATATTCTTTAATATTGCATCTCATGTATTATTATCATGAACTATTTTAACTTCATCGAGGTCATTTTCGTCTCTAGGTTGTGAAGCCGCTTCTGTGGGGGTCACTTCGGTATTCTCTTCGGGTTCCTTCTTGAATTTATTTTTGTCTGAAAGCGGCAAATAAGATTAGAAGCTGCAACTACGTAGGTCACTTTTGTTGATGGTTTTGGACAAGCCCGTCTGGGTAGATACCATACACTTATCACTTATTCTACCGGTAAACAGCAGTACTTAATATTGTCGTGTTCTGTGACTTTAATCACAGGTACCAGGGATTTAACTTATTAACACTTAACAATGTGTACAGGTATCTTTCCAGGTTGAAAATATACCTGTCGACATTATTGGAACCTGTCAGGTTAGAGTTTATTTAACTATGATAACACGTTCAATACGTGTTCGTAAATAGTTCTGCCATATATGTACAAAATTTCTCTCAAAGTTAGCAAACATAATGACCTTGAATAAGGCAAAGGAAACTTTTTTATGAATTATAATATGAATATGTAGATTTAAAGTAAGCTGTTACGAGCCCCGAGTACCGTATTTGCTGTAGTCGGCGCCCAGCAGGCGCAGCAGGTGCACGGTGTCGGCGGCCGCCGTGTACGCGCGCAGCGAGCGCACGCCGCGCCACCCCACCAGCAGCAGGCGCGGGGGGCCGCCCAGCTGCAGCACGCAGCTGCCGCTCGCTGCACACCGCACGATACATAGCCGTCACCACGGCTGCCACAGATTTACCTCACTCGGTTACATTCATAAAAAAATAAGCAAATCATTTACCGAAATCTTTCATTAAATTCTGCGTATGTTCAGAGAACAGCGATAGATCGGGCGGGTCGCTCGGGTTGTCGTTCTGAAGGACCAATATCAGGTCCTCTTTCAAAATGTCCACGCGACGTTTTTGACCGATGTACGGGTGTATACTCTGGAGGCCTTCTTGTGATAACCTGTAAAAAAAATTAAATATATGGTAAATAAAAATAGTTTTATTATATTGATGGATTAATTCGTCTCAATTTATAACATTAATCTTTCCTTAGCACAGGTTATTTAATTAGACTAGCTAGGATAAGCAGTATTAAACATAATTTCATTTGATGATTATGTTATCCATACACTGAGTCTTATATTGTTTAAGATCAACAATATCATCATGTTCAAATGTGTGTTTATGAAATAAAATAAATAAATAATAATATAATTTAAATTAGAAGAGTTTTCATGTTTGAACGCGGTAATCTCAGGAACCACCCAAACCATTTGGAAAATATAAAATAAAGTTAGACGATCTGCTAGTTGAGAGAAGTTAAAAACAACACATGGCGTCATACGAAATTCTAAAAACTTTGTGTGTATTTAGTATTGATGGATATTTAAATTTCATTGGGAAGTATTTTTATCTTAAGATTTATTTTAAAATGAATTGTTTCAATTCTACTATTACTACCAGATTACCAATCCTAAACTAAACAAAAAATATTACATTCAAAAGTATATAGACATATAAATACAACTTACCTAAACGGGCATGTCATGTTTTTATTATCGCATCTCACGAACGTTTTAACGCCGGTATTTATGATCTTTATATTTGGCTCGTTCCTCTGTACAACGTCTTTCACTATCGGAGACACTAAATAAATATTCTTCTTCTTGCCAACGTGACATCTTGTCAACAAACACGTGGAATCGAAAGAATCATCGAGATCATAGAATTCCTTTATCGATGGGAATACGTCCTCTGTGTCCCCCGAGAAGAAAACGAATGGATCTTCTCTGTAACCACCCATTCTTCTTTTCTTCTTCGGTGGTTCCTTCTTTTCAGTCTCCGCCTCTTTTTCTGGCTTTGATGATTTTGACTCTTTCTCCCATGGCAACTGAGCGGTCTTCTCGAATACTGCTACGAAAAATCCACCCGTATCTTGGTGGTGTGGTAGAATCCTTATGCTGTAAAATAAAACCATTAATTATGGATTTGTTTCACAATAGGTTTACTTATAATTATTAAACTAAAAAATATGCCAACATATATTGACAAAATAACGACAATTAAGAAGCTTGTAAAAAGGCGACTTTGGGAAAAATTATCATTTTGTTGATTTTTATTCGATTTAACCCTTTTGCGATTCAGTATGCTTAGTGCTAGTTTTTTTACTTATAATATAGCGTTTACATTGTGAGTGAGCGCGCCCAAAAAGCTAGTATGGGTACGGGCCCCAGGGTTGCCCCCTTTACCTGGGTAGTTCCTCACCGGCAAACCAATTAGTCGTGTCATTTATTTTGGACCGACGGGCTAGGGTCACAATGACCCAGTGGCAACAAACAAACATACATACATACTTTATTTTTGGAGAGCAGGTTTTCAGACAAGCGTTAACATTAACTGCGATTTGTATGTAATTCCGATTATTGTCACTAGATGGCGCTGTTTTCATTACATACAAACGCAGTTAACGTTAGCGCTATCGTCAACAAACTCGCACAAGACAAACAGGAGTCAAAAATAAGTTACATATCTTGAAGACATTACCATTTATCTAAATGATATTTCTCAGCGTCTTCGGGTTTGGGAGGGAACATCTGTGGTCGGACCACTGTCCGCCAATTCTCTGGCACATCTTCGAACTTGTCGTAGAACACCATGTCCTTGGACGCCGGCCGCCAGTGGGTCATACCTATAATTATGCAAAAATTGTTGTGGTTTAAGAGTTCTTTCAAATTTAAATTTAGAATGAATCAAAACTTCATTGTTTCTCTATTTCAATTATTTTCATATAACAATTCAGTTTATACTCTTACTCTTTGTAGACATTATGGATGTGTTCATATTATTATATAATAAAAATTCAAAAAAATACCTTTACAATACTATACGAACGAGAATTTCAAATTAGATAACTCATGAAACACTAATGTTTGGGCGTAATTTAACTGAATTGAAATTTGCAAAAAGTCAATAAATTTTAAATCGATTGGTTTTGATGAAATTTAAAAAAAGCCAACGAAATGTGTGACAAAACATATAAACTTATAAAGAATTCACTGGCAATCTACTGAGTATTAAATATAATTAAGCGCTTTTAACCATTCCCTTTAAAATAGGAATAAAGGTAAACAAGCCGTGGATTTACAAATTGCATGCGATTTTCTGATAGTCTCCTGTATTATGGACTATAAACAGTTCTTGATTAATTTACCTTTATTTATAATACAACACTTCCATACTGAATCCATCCATAGTTAATATCATAGATTATTCAAGATCTCGACAAATGATATCGCGTCAATTGATATCGGTGTCAAAGTTGTTTAATTGGGTTTACTTCTCTTGTGGTTGGAATAGGCTATAGGTATTCAACGCTTTTTAGCGCTTTATAGGACTAAATTTGTCTATGTATTTAATAAACATAAAAACGGCCTTACCTTTGTTGTACTTAAGTCCCGGCAACATGTCGGCGACATCGACCAAGTGCACGGAATCCCCGAACTCCTGCAGCAGGCGGTGCACGACCGCTTCGTTCTCGATGGGGTTGAACGAACAAGTCGAATACACGAGTCTCCCGCCGACCGCTAGCAACTCGCAACCACGACGAAGTATGCGGTATTGTACGCTGGGTTTAGGAACATTTAAGAGCATTAAGCTGCATCATTGACAAATTCAAATCCAATGGGCCAGTTTACACCAAAATTCTTAGTATAGAGTATAAATCAATTATCGAAAATATTGGGATAAGACCATAGACAATTTAGTGCTTTTTATAGATTCGACATATTAACAACAATGTTGTTAAGAATATGTCAAATCATTTACCGTCCGTTGGTCTATTTAAGCGGTCTACCTCCTCGGTTGAAAATGATCGAAAGAAGTTGTATGTTATTGTATTAAATATCTCACCCGTGTAAATTGTTTCCATTACCGGTGGACCATTTGAGCCATATATCCGGGTTCTTCCTTAGCGTACCGTCACCGGAACACGGCACGTCACAGAGTATACGGTCGAATTTCAGCGGCTTACTTAATTCCGGGTTCTAAATAAAGTGACAATCGTTGAGCAAACTGGTTTCTACACGTGTATAGGGTGCGTGCAATAGGTGCTGAATTAGTAAGGTTTCTAATGAATCTTCCAGTGGATTTTTGAGTGGAATTTTCACGCAAAAATGTTAACTTGTCACGTCTAGACAACATACCTGTTCGTCAGCTATCACCAGTGACGGCATAACAGCGGAGTCGTGGTTGGTGATCACTATACAGGATGAGTTCAATCGCTTCGCTTGATGTACCAACATGTAACAACGACTATTGTCCACGTCGTTCGCCATCACGAAACCTGGAAAAAATATAAATGGATTTATTTTATCATATTTTGACACATCTTGGAATACACATGTGGCAGAATTTCAGTGAAATTAGACACTGCATGTATCAGTAAAGCACGAGATAAATTATAATCACAAATGAAGCACATGAAAATTCAGTGGTGCTTGCCCGGCTTTGAACTCACAATCATCGGTTTAGATTCACGCGTTCTTGCCATTGGGCCATCTCGGCTTTACCGACGTCCATACCACATTGAATACACCGATTCTTGTCCGATCACCGAACCAAATATCATGAAAAAGTCATTCAAGTAATGCAATACTGACCAGAAACCGTTTGAGATGGTTTTCATAGACATAATATATATGTGGAAAAATTTCATACAATGTAGATTCCCTCAAAGTTAATTCATTCGCCACGCACAACGTGAATTATAAACATCAAACAGATATGTTTTAAAATATCTATAAGTAAATAAGCTCCTTATACAATAAAGCTTCCAAAGTGATTAGTGTTTTGATAAATAATATATTCCTTATTTGTGTCAAAATAAGAAATAACGTTGAGTTTATTTATATTTTATTTCCATTTGTACAAACCGGTGGGTGCCTTGTCTTCATCGGCATGTAAAAATTCAATAAGCTGTGCTGTCTTCGAGCCCGGGGCGGCGCACATGTCTAATACCTGATAAGGACAAACCAATAAACTAAGAACGAACAAAGTTTTCTAGCAAACAAATATTTTCTTAAAATATCATTAAATATTACTTGATAGAAAGGACTTGAGTTAGTCGGTCTAGGTAGGCACCACAAACTAATCAGTTATTCTACCGCCAAATTACACTTTGAACATTTTTTTTTTATAGAAAAGGAAGGCGGACGAGCATACGGGTCACCTGATGTCATGGTCACCAAACGCCCTTAGACATTGGCACTGTAAGAAATGTTAACCATCGCTTACATCGCCAATGCGCCACCAACCTTGGGACCTAAGATTTTATGTCCCTTGTGCCTATAATTACACTGGCTCACTCACCCTTCAAACCGGAACACAACAATACTAAGTACTGCTGCTTTGCGGTAGAATATCTGATGAGTGGGTACCTACCCAGACGAGCTTGCACAAAGCCCTACCACTACCTATTTGGAGCAAGACAGTGTAAATACAGGACGGGAATAACGATAAGTTTCCATAAATTTTGTTCTAGTGCCAATAAAGACGATGGTGTCATAGCATGCATTCATAGAATTATTAGCAAATCGCATGGAATATGTCAAACTTAAGTTTGTTAATCTTTTTACTTCTCCTACCATTGGTAAAAGTATATAACCAGATACCTTATGATGTGGTTCAACTTGCAATACAACCGGGGGTATCATAGACACCGCCTCCTGCCGGGACACTCCACCCGCAGCTGTTTCTGCTACTAGAAAGTTATGTAGACGGTATAGTGGTTCACTACGACGGATATCCATTCGGGAAAGACGTAACTGCCAGGCAAGGCCACCTGGATACCTGTAAATGTAATGAAGTTTTGTTGTTTTTAAAAACATATACACAAAAATCAACTACGGTTATTTGTAAAACTACTCTTTTAGCAGATTAGCTACCGAGCAGATATTGTTATTAAGACATTTTGTATTTCGATATTTGCACCCAGAAAAATAATTATCTCATGTTTTTTATCCAATATGCATATATGACCGTTCTAAATCTTCATAATGCAAAATAAAAAAATTGAAATCCCTTTTTGGTGGAATTTCTAAAAACTTTGAAATACATGTTTATCAAATCAATCAAGAAACACAAATAGTAAATTTCAATTTAAGATTCGTGTTTCTAGCAAATTATACGAATGTTTCCACCTCATTTCTATATATGCATGCATTTATTTGTTTTCAGCTTTATTATCGAATATCATTCTTCTTATATTAAGTTTTATGCCTTTAACTTTGAAAATGACGGGTTTCCATACAATCGTTCATCCCCTATATAATAATCACAGATACATCACGAAACGGACATGTCATATGAGGTGTGTTGTATATGGGGTGGAATTTCCAGAAATCCTTTCTTAGTGGAATCCATAAAATGTATCAACTGCTAACTTTTCAAGTTTTTACCCCTGTGTTTTAGGCTCTATGTTGATGAATCAGTCAGGAAAAGTCATTATATGTGTACTTATATAGTAATAACAAAAATATGTATGTTTATATAACTTTTGTTGGCATCAACCGATTTTAATGAAGTAAAGACTAAAAGAACTCCAGGTTCTGTTTATACTTTTTATAATAAGGCAGTTATTTTAATTTGTAATTAAGAGCCGTTTCAAAGAGTAGCCTGGATGTAGATTATGGTAAATCACAAATTGCCATATTAACTTTAAAAGAGGCAGTTACTTTAAATTACAGACCAACACTTCAATTTTATTTATATGTGTAGATAATTAACATTAAATGAGCTTTACAGTACTAAGTGCCGTAAATTAAAAGCTAATTCGTTTACTTGCTTTCTTTGTTACCGCGCAGAGTTGGTAGTTATTAGAGCATTTTGGTCTATGACAATATTATTATTGTGAATATAACTCTGTCCGTCCATTATGCTTTGACGGTTAAAACACTGCATATATTATACTTTGTATGGAAAAAAACCACTTCTGTTACTAAGTCATAGACAAAAAATTGTGGCTTATGATGTCAGTAATAAGATTGGCAAAGGCTATATCCAAATAACTCTATATATATGTATATAAAGCATTGTCAGTTATATATATATTCAATAGCCAATGTTTGTTTTTTTTTTTTCAAATATTAAATTTGTTTAAAATTAATATTTGAAAATTTGCCTAACACGGCACAGCTAATAGAAAATGGCATGGAATATATAAATCAAAGATTTGGTTATCTTTAATTCTTATTTGATAGGAATAAGCTAATGGTAATTTTTACTATATAATACTAAAAACATACCAAGGCAAATTTATTGGTTTAATTTCTTCCTCTTCCTCCTTCCCTTCCACCTTTAGTTTCATATTAAGTATCTCTGAGAAATATTCACTCTTAACTATATTAAGAAGTGCATCTGCCTCAGACTTTGAGCCCGTTATCCTAAATGCTGTCGGCAGGTTTGATTTAATACTTTTCATGAATTCCTCCCATTGATCATCTGGGCAGATTTTTTGTTTCTGTAAAATGATTATAAATAAATGGTTAAAATTATGATGCGATCAACTACCGTAGATACATGCTAGAAAAAGTAAATAAAAATGAAACTATGACACCAAATGGTATACAGTTGAGTCACGCTGAATTACTTTGACTCCTACATCTGGCTATATTGATATCCTTCATAAAATATAACCTGTTCTAACCTCTTCTAAAAGCGAGTACAATATTACTTAAAGAAAATGTATGAAAGTACCTTATAATATTCTTCAAATGTTGCATTTTCACGCACTATATCTTCATATGGTCTCCTCGTATCGCCTTCTGGCTTTTCGTTAGGATTATTTGCCTATAAACAATGTAAAAACTCTGTAACACTTTTTGAATAACCATGTTATCTGTTTTCAAATGTACACTCACCTGTTCTTTACGATCTCTCTTTCGTTGGGCGAATTTGTTAACATTGCGATTTTTACGGCCCATTCTCTGTAAATATTCACCTAGTGAAACAAATCTTTTCTGTATAAAATAATTTAAACACATTCACATGAACTCCAGTCCACGACGTTTTGACATTGACGTTTGACAAATGAAAATTGACATAAAAATAACGTAGACAGAGAAACAAATAGACCAAGGGGTCGTGAAACCGCGATTGAGACAGAGATAGTTTGTCAATGTTGTGTATAATGTTGCCATAGTAACTGCATTTCCCTGTTTCGGGAAAAAATATTTTTGGGATTTAAAACAAAACGAAATGTTTTTTTTTATTTATTTAAAATTACCAATATGACATACAGTAATAATTATATAATTATATACATATTATATGCTTTAAACAAATGCAAATAAAAATTAAATATAGTTACTGTACAAATAATGGCCGCGAAGAATGGCGGCAAGAATATAAGCAGCATTTCTCCTTTGAACGCTCTGGGCGAAAAATTAACCAGCTCTCCTGTCACCATTAGAGGCAACAAGACGAGGTGTAATATTTTTGATAAAATTTTTTGCACTATTACTCACTAGATATTTAATATGTTGTGCTGTAACACCACACTAGCACACCACAGGATATGTGGCACGTTGTAGGAGAGGCTAGTAGGATGGCAGTAGTTTAGTGCATTTACATGTTTTAACATATTACGCAAATCAAAATATAATAATAATAAAAAAAATTAAATATTATATTTTAATAATTTCTTCCAGCATTTGGTACCGCATTAGGATGCAGAATTGTCGAGTCAATTTTTTTCATCGAATATCGGGGTATTTTTCGCTGACACTGGTAACATTTACCTGGTAAACATTTATAGGTTATGAATGATAAAAACTCGACAAAACCTATTATTTTCAGGATTTTAAGACGACACAACCTTCCATTATGCTATAGCATACATAATTATCACTGGGAAATTATATTTAGGGACAAAATAGTCGTACTTACGCGTGAATACACACGTCGGCAATTTTCTTCTTGCTATCGCTTTAACATGAAATAATACGACAATGCACCATTGTATAACCTTCGATATGATAAAAGGATTGTTTCTCGGCCTTTTCACTGGATCAGAATCGTTTTTTAACATAAAAATAAGCGAAAATTGAACAAACAACACAATTAATGCACCAACTGTCAAGTTTGTTTCGGTACTGAGTAGCGAAACAAACACCAAAAACAGGTTACGCGATAAGGGACAAAAGATTTGATAATTCTATCTCTGTCTAAACCATAGGTAACGTAATTTTCGTTCTCTTTCTTGTGTAAGTGAGAAGAAAACCGTCATTGCGTCTATTAGTTTCTCTGTCTACGAAAAATAATAAAAATGACGTAAATATGAATATGTTGCTGTGTTCATTTATTAATTACCGCTATGTCACTTAATATTTTTATTTATTTAATATGTACATTAATAATCATTTATGGTTAATATTCAATATATATATATATATATATATGTGTAGGTTATAATTATGAACTATCTAGGTTTTCACCAGTAAATTATAATTGAAATTTTTTTTTTTTTTTATATATATAATGTTGCATACATGTAATTTAAATGAGCCAACACTGTCAAAAGACACAACGATAAAAAATAAACTTTAAATAATTGCAATAAAGACTATTTTAGTATGATTAAATGTTGATGATTTTATCAATGAGTTCTTATCAATTAATTTATTTTTTGACATTTCTGGTACTGTCGTAAATATTCCGAATATTGTAATTAGTAAGGTACTAGCAACTAGCAAGTACCTACCAGCAAGAATTAAAGAACACTTATAAGGTATATAATTGATATATTCTATTCATAAATTGAATCACAATGAGTAGATACATCATTCATTCTATTATTTCATACTTAACTACTTCTTGTTACTGATAATACTTAATTAAAAATAATAATAATTAAAATTGTACAAATTAGAAGTTACCAAAGTCCATCATTTAAAAAATAAAAGATAATATCTAAGCAAGATGTTCTGTCTGTGCACATAAGATTTTATTGAAGTTTAAAAAATTATTATTGAAGTGGTTGCAAATAAAATTACTTAGATATTATTATTATAACAATGAAAATTAATTTGAAATAAATATACGTAATGTTAAATAGTTTTTCGTAATTATCTTCTCATCTCATTGAATAAACATCTTGTTGTTTTATCACAAAACAAACAGTGTATTGATAAGATGAATAATTGTAATTTATTTCTTATAATTACAAATTGATCATTCATCTTATCAAGCTCACAGTTACGATGCTAACATAATTTAGTTTATTTTAAAATATAAATAGTGTTTTTTTTTAAATCTATATGCTAAGTAGAGTAGCTAATATATGGACAATAAATGTTTTTGAATTATAAACATTATTGTTTAGAAGAAATTTTATAACTGTTTACAAAAAATATACAACTGTATATACTAATAGTATTCTAAGTACATATAACAAGGAAAGGTAACAATAATAGCCATAATATTCAGTTAATATTTTATTTATTATAATTATTGTTACTAAGTCCAGTTGGATTATCCAATCAATCCATTGAAAGTATCAAAGAATAACAGAAACATCATCTTTTTATCTACCTTCATCATCATTTCACAGAGATGGATCAACCAAAAGGATTCCAATTTGCAATAGACAGAGGAGGCACGTTTACCGATGTGTTTGCTCGTTGCCCAAATGGCAAAGTTCGTGTCATGAAACTACTCTCTGTAGACCCACAAAACTATGACGATGCACCGAGAGAAGCTATCAGGCGCATCCTTCAGGAGGTTAGTTTTTCCTTGCAAAGTTAGTAACGCAAAATGGTATTGAGACGTAATATAGGCATTTTGATTATTTCTTGGTACTTTAGTTAGTAATGTCATAAATTATCATTTTACCATTTTACTCAATTATTTATTCTTTACACTTAACATATCCACTTAACATAACCAGTTTATATTTGGATGTATTGTACAAAACTTGGTTGGACATAAAATCTTTCTGTTCTTTTTACTAATAATATTTCTAATGGTATCTTTCTATTCTAAACTAGCATTTTTTTTTTAGGAAACTGGAAATGCATTGTATAAAGATGGTAAAGTGAACTCTTCACTAATAGAGTCAATTAGAATGGGCACTACTGTAGCGACAAATGCATTATTAGAGAGGAAGGGTGCTAAGATGGCGCTCGTCATCAATAAAGGTTTCAAAGATCTCTTGTACATCGGAAATCAGGCTAGGCCTCATATATTTCAATTGGTCAGTATTATTAATAGATACTCAATTAAGTTTAAAATATATAATATAAATTCAGATGTTCAAGTTAAAAATTATTGAATTTTATATTGCTTAACATACTTGTTTTATTTAATTGGTGATAAAGACTAATGAGCAATTTTCCAGTCCTGGATTGAATTCATTTCAAACCAATAGCAGCTTTACATTTAATATAAACTTGTGAAATTACATAAAAAAGTCCTTGAGAAAATCTACTCGAATACTACTACTACTATTTTGATTACTCATACATATTTGTGCTGGTACATCCTGTAAATAGAATATGTACTCACCTTTATTTCTGCTGTAAAAAGATGAAGTTACAATATAAAGTTGTGTTTCCATTGGAAAAGTTGGTACCTGATGTTTTAACATAAATACATAAATATTTGTCACACAGCTTGTAGACACAGCTTAAATAAAGCCATATTTACATTTAGTCATAAAATAAAAAATCTAGATTATTATTCTTTAATATTACAGAATATAAAACGTCCCGGTGTACTTTACACGGATGTTGTAGAAGTGGACTGTCGCGTGATACCAGCTTTAGAGGAACGTTGCAAAATTGACAAAACTAAACTAAACTGGAGAGAGGTTTATGGTACTACAGGCCAGAAAATGTTGGTTATTAAAGATGTGGATGAGGAAGCAGTACGAAAAGATTTAGCGGCCATAAAAGCGAAAGGGATAGATAGCGTTGCGGTTGTTCTTGCTCATAGTTATACGTATCGGGAACATGAATTAAAAATTGGGAAAATTGCTCAGCAACTTGGTAAGTTTGTTTTTTCAAGGCATTTCATTGGTTTATGTTTGCTTGCTTGATTATATTTTTATTAGAACATTACGCGCGATCTAAGTTTGCCGATTCAGCCATTCATTATAATATATTTATTTAATATAGTTGTGTCTTTACCCCAATGCGATGGGACGAGAAGGAAGTTATCCGGTCCGAAATGAATCAACGGTCGTGCCGTTGTAGTGGATATAGTTTTTTACCAAACTATATTCTCTAGGCGTAGTGTAGCTAGTAGCGACACAAGTTAACCACACAACAGCGCGATTTTTAAAGCATTTCCTGCCTCACACAACCACTCTGTGGAACCTGGACATAGCAACCTTCAAGAAAAGGGCGTACTCATTCGTTAAAGGCTGGTAACGCACCTGCAAGCCTTCGGGTGTTGCAGATGTCCATGGGCGGTGGTAGTCACTTTCCATCAGGTGAGCCTCTTGCTCGTTTGCCCCCTCTTACATAAGAAAAAAATAATTAAGACACGACTTCCAATTTTATGGTCATCATCATCATCACCCTTTTCTCGTCCACTGCTGGACATAGGTCTCTCCAATGGCACGCCACTGAGCTCGATCCTCAGCTCTCAATCTCCAACTGCTACCAGCCACCTTGCGTATATCGTCACTCCACTCCACTCCACTCCAGAACACGTCTACTCCAACGGTCGTCGGTTCTGCGACATATGTGTCCAGCCCACTGTCACTTCAGCTTACAAATTCTTTGGGCTATGTCGATAACCTTGGTTCTCTGTCAGATTACCAGTGTCCACGTCTCGGTTCCGTAGGTCATAACCGGTAAGACGCACTCGTTGAAGACTTTTGATGCTTGAAGCATTGTGGTATCCGTGACGAGAAGACTTGACCGAGTTTTCTATACGCTGCCCAGCCCAGCTGTACTCTTCTTCGTGCCTCCCTCTCGAAGTTGTTTCGACCCAACTGCAAAGTTTGCCCAAGGTATACATACTCCTTAACAACTTCGAGAGGAACTCCGTTAAGAGCTATTGGTTCCGGATTGACGTGTTCATTGAACATTATCTTGGTTTTCTCCAAGTTCATCCGGAGACCAATTCGAGCAGAAGAATCAGCCAGGCTGCTCAGCATATATTGCATGTCCTGCACGGTCTCTGCCACGATGACGATATCGTCTGCAAATCTCAAGTGCGAAAGGTACTCGCCGTTAATGTTTGTGCCCCGCCGTTCCCAGTGCTGCGTCTTGAACATATCCTCTAATGCATTAGTGAACAATTTCGGATAAATGACATCCCCTTGTCTCACTCCTCGATGCAAGAGGATAGGGTCAGACTGCTGGTTCTGTACTTTGACGGTCATAACAACAGCGTCTTGCAGACCTTTCAGCACTTGGATGTATTTGGCACCGTTGTAAGGACTCCAGTAATTTTATGACCAATTTTATGGTAATTCTTAATTCATATAAAGGAAGACAGTACGAATTAGCCATCTAATGTGGCTTAAAAATTTCTCTAAAACATGGCCCACTTATCGGATGTCCCTAGCCCCCCTGAGTTGGTGTGACACTCGCACGCACAAAGACACTCAATCCACAGAAAAACCTAAACTGAGTGTTGTTTAGTTGTGATTATGTTTTGCATAAATAAAAACGAACGAAACTTTTTATTTGTTAACCTTTACAGGTTTTAACCAAGTATCGCTGTCACATTTGGTCACGTCCATGGTGAGGATGGCGCCCCGTGGGTACACAGCGTGCGCTGATGGATACCTTACTCCCCATATAAGGGAGTATGTGAAGGGTTTCGCTGAAGGGTTCACGGACAACCTGAAGAATACCAATGTGCTCTTCATGCAGTCTGATGGCGGCTTAACGCCTATGAATATGTAAGTATATATTTTTCGATGATGTCAACAATACGGGAGTTGTTTTGACAATGAGCCGCAAGCGTCGTCAGTGTTACATAACGCTTCGACGGAGTCTAGATGGGTCGGTGCGCGTAGACGACACGACACTTCAATACTAGCCGCCATACAGACAACACGTCTAGAAACTGTCTTACGACTCGTTGTTATAATTGTGTTAAAAGTGATTCAGGATTTGATATCTGTTACCCGTACCCTCATTTCGCCCTCACATAATGTCTTCACGTAGACCACCTAATCCGTCATATTAATAACTTAGCCTAACACACCCCTAACACGCGGGTGAACTAGTATACCAATAGTCCTTATTAATATTATGCATGTGAAAGTTAGTTTGTCGAAATTTTGCATACACATAGGCAGTTGTACAAAAAATGACATAGTGTACCAAACATATGCCTCCCCTTACACGTGGGAGAATACGCGGGCGGGAACTAGTATTATATGAATTTAAAACTCATGTTAAAGAAATTTGAATAAGTAAAGGTTGAAGTTAGTATTTATTGATGTTCAAATTTGATAAATAAATAGAATAGTATACGGTTATTACATGTACATTGCTTGATTGATGAAAAAGAGTAACTATTAAGTTTCTTGCCGGTTCTTGTCGGTAGAATCTGCATTACAATCCGGTGGTAGCTTTACGTTAAAATTAATCTTGTATAGTGACGATTCAAATGTACTTGTGTGCTTGCTGGCCTGTTAAATAAAATATGTTCATTGTATTTTTCGTTTGTTTTTAATACTAATGTCATTCGACGACAGAAATAAATCCAAAAGTTTTGAAAACGATATCTGATTGATAATATTATTCAATAAATATATTTTTTTATTTTCTTTAGGTTTAATGGGTCACGTGCTGTATTATCTGGACCTGCGGGGGGAGTGGTGGGCTATGCACTTACATCTTACCAGAAGGAGACTAATTTGCCAGTCATTGGTATGATTTTTTTTGCTCTTGAAGATTAATCGTCATATTTCACAATACAGTAATGAATCATACACCGAAAGTGACCAAATCTATTACTTCATCCATTGGGGAAAACCGTATGAAAATCTGTTCGGTAGTTTTTGAGCTTATTGCGTTGACTCAGGCATACGCGGCGGGGGGTCTTTGCTTAATAAATGTGTTGTGATGTATTTTTTGCGAATTATAGTTAGTATTAGTAATGCTATGTGGTTTTATCGTAAACTAGCTGACCCGTGCCCACTTCGTTGGGCGGTAAACATTTTTACTTGTGATAAAATTATGACTGTGGTTCGGTTAGTACTGAGTGCTATAATGTATTTCCTGATTGTCAAAAGTCGCGTTGGCCGCGACATCCGACTACCACGAAAAAGCCTTTTAGTGCTTAAACTCACAAATGATGTGATTTTCTAGTAGAGTAGATCCAGAGATTACCCCCTACAACCTCACAAACTTTACCTCTTTGTAATATTAGTATAGATAAATGTATTATTTTTTAAATGTTTTGGCAAATGGCAACAATTTTTTCAAAAATGAACTTTGGTCCTTCTAGCGCTACGCCACTGGATCATTCTACTGTTATCACCAAATATTAATTAATCATTAATAGCAATGAACGGCTTCAATAGGTTAGTTAAACAACTTAAATTTTATAGGTTTCGACATGGGCGGGACATCCACAGACGTTTCTAGATATGCTGGTGCCCTTGAACATGTGCACGAAGCGACCACCGCGGGTGTCACCATACAAGCACCGCAGTTGGGTGAGTTATTTGTTATACCTGGTGGTAGGTTTTTGTGCCATCTGGATACCAAGTACTCATCAATTATTGTATATCCTAACATATACTTCGATTTGCTCTATTTCAGGTTTAATGTTGAGCCAGCGTGATTACAGCTATAGTTTGATCTTAGATACCATAATAATAATATTTTAGATCCAATGGATATTTATGGTGTAAGAAGTTGTTTATATATCTTGGATTAGCGGGTGTATATGAACGAAGATGGTATACAAGTCATCACCCAATTGCTCCCATAAAATTATTAAAAAATATGAATATTTTTACTAACTAGCAACACATTTATAAACATAAGTACTTATCTGATATAAATACAGGGTTGCGACTCAGGATTAAAGTTGAATTTTTTTAGTAAAACATAAAAATATTGAAAAATAAATAAAAATATTATTTCCACCCTTTAATTTAAAATTTGTATATAATAAGATTCCACAGATTATATAAGGCCGTTATTAACAAAGGCTCATACTCCAATAATTTAAAAAAATTAAATTGTTTTTTTTACCAATTCTATCGTATTATATTTATAGATATCAACACAGTAGCAGCCGGAGGTGGTTCCATGCTAATGTTCCGGTCCGGACTCTTCGTGGTTGGACCGGAATCGGCGGGGGCTGAACCGGGACCGGCTTGTTATAGGAAAGGAGGTCCACTCACGGTTACTGACGCCAACTTGTTGTTAGGTAAGTTTGGTGTTTATTTGTTCGGAGCGAATGGTGAATCTTGTATGACTGATGAAATGTTGGTTATTGTGTTATCTATACTAATTTAACTACTGAAGGTTTTGGTTTTTTTGTTTGAACGCATCTCTGGAACTCCAAGTCAAGCTCCTTTACGTTTTCCTCGAGTGGAACCACGTGGAATAGCTAGTACTTTTTATTTCAAGTTTTTTTCTTAATATGCAGTCTCATTAATTTTCTTCAGGTCGTCTTTTACCAGAATATTTTCCAAAAATATTCGGTCCAAATGAAAATGAACCACTGGATAAAGAAGCGACGGTTTCCGCTTTCAGGAAGTTAACGGATGAGATAAATAACTACCTCAAACAAGATGGCGGAAAAGCGGTGAGCGTTCGTTGCTTTTATTACTTGAATAATCTATAAAGATTGTCTCGTTGGCTCGTAGCTAGATATAAGGCTGCGGATAACGAGTTCTTGGATTCAAATCTCAGATCGTGTAAATAAATACTATTGGGTTATCTGTCTAAAAATTCTTAGTAGCAGCCGGAGTCTGGAAGTTAGATGTGTGTACACTCTGTGTGTGTGTGTGTGCCTCTGAAAGCACGTAAAGCTGTTGATCCTGCATATTATAAACACATGTGAAATCGCATGTGACTCGTCTCTTCATTACTTTTGGTCGAAAGCATCATATGTAGATCAAAAGTAATGAAGAAACGAGAGAGAAGCTGCTTCTAGGTTAAGTAGTACTAACTATTGAACGTAATGTTACTAAATTCGAAAGTGTTTAATTTATATACTGTATATGTGTTTAATTTATATAATTTATATATTTATATACCTTTTCAAATAAATAAATAGACAAATGTAATACCATTTTCTTATCTAACTTTTCATCTATTTCAGCTGACAATGGAAGAGGTCGCAATGGGATTTATTAATGTTGCAAATGAAGCTATGTGCCGCCCCATTAGGTATAGTATTTTTTTATACTTTTTGTCATTATCCATATGCTTAGATGACAAAAACTAAAAAATCTACTCATCAGATATTTTACCATCAAATAGCAATACTTAGAATTGCAATTTTCCGGTTAAAAGAGTGAGTGAGTCCATGCCACTACAGGTGTACCGGACATAACGTCTTAGTTAGTGGCGCATTGGCGCTGTAGGAGATATTTAATATTTCTCACAGTGCCAACGCCCCTGGGCGACGGCTACCGCTGACCCGGCTGCCTCCTGTTTCCGCAGGGCGCTGACGACGGCCCGCGGGCACGACGCGCGCGCGCACGCGCTGGCGAGCTTCGGCGGCGCGGGCGCGCAGCACGCCGGCGCCCTCGCCGCGCGCCTCGCCGTGCCCGCCGTGCTCGTGCACAAGTACGCAGGTCAGCTACGCTTTGTCCGTCCGTGTGCAGACGACGAACCGCCACGGTAGGATGTGCAAGCAATCTCGTCCGCTACCGCTACCGTGGGTACCGCTGGCATTTTAGTGGGTATCCAGCCCTTTCAGCGTTGGTGAGTCCCACATCACAACCCCCAACCTCATATGAAGGCGCCGGAGGCATGTCATCTTCGTCCACTTGCTCCCAATTTTGATGAGTCGAAGTGACTTGTAAATTAAAATAATCCAGTGCTAGTGATTTAATAATTATATTATATAGAAGAATATTACTTCCCCTGTTTTGTCTCCTGTAGTCAGACTGGCTGACTCATCTTTCGTAGTGCAACATAGCAGGACGAGGTGTTATTCAACCAAGAGATAGGCCGTAAAAATCGCCCCAAGATTTGTCTTAATTCGTTAACTAATATTTAAGCTAAAAATGGAAACAACTTATCTTATGTAATATAAAAATTAATATTAGTCTATCGTTCAAAATTATAATAATACACTTTTGTAACTCTCCGCTAGATGTCACTACTCAAATCAACTTTAAAACCGTTCAAACGATTGTCATGA
The DNA here is from genome assembly GCA_905147175.2 of Nymphalis urticae. NCBI lineage: Eukaryota > Metazoa > Arthropoda > Insecta > Lepidoptera > Nymphalidae > Nymphalis > Nymphalis urticae. The sequence goes on from LR990007.1 coordinate 3,000,755, forward strand.
CAATTGATGTGCGTAGAAGCAGGACGACGTGTGCTAGTTTTCCGTGATCTAAAAAAAAAACTTGGTTTCGTTCGTATTCTATTAATTCAAAACTTTACAAAATTATTGTTGATACTTTCGTGTAAGTTTCACTTTCGTGTAACGAGCATGTGCATGCAATTTAATGCATGCATGATAATTATTTATAAAACAATATATTTATTTTTTAGGTATCCTCTCGGCATACGGTATGGCTCTAGCCGACGTTGTTGAGGAGGCGCAGGAGCCCAGCGCCTTGGTGTACTGCCCCAACAACTTCGACCAACTCGACATGCAGCTGGACAAGCTGGCTGCTGTGTGTAAAGACAAGCTCAGGGCTCAGGTAATATGTATTTAATATTTCTAGAATTGTCTGAGTTGGACTTCAGGTTCTCGTACATAAACACATCTACGCAATATCCCTAATTCGCAATATCCCTAAATCTCTCTCAGCTGGTACATGAAGCTACTCGGGTGCCGGACGTGGACAGTCATACACCTAATTGTCTGGACCTTCTGCTGACTACCGACCCTGACCGGTTAACTGTGTCAGTTGCAGCTCCCTTGGGCACTTCTGATCATTGTGTGATCAGGTCGGTCTTCAACTTCCACCCTCTGGACTCTGGTCTCACTGGAACCAGACGGGTGTGGCGATACAAGTCGGCAGACTGGGGCGAGATGCGACACTTTTTTGCATCCTACCCTTGGCGGCAGATATGCTTTTCTTCCACTGATACGTCGAGCTGCGAACAAGCCATATCTGAAGTGATATGTCAGGCTATGGAGTTCTTTATTCTATATGCAGACGTATCACTGGATGGCAAGATCCCTAGGTGGTACAACGCTGAGTGCGCCGCAGCTGAGGCCCGTAAAAACTCAGCGTTTGTAGCGTGGGCAGCAGCCCACACCACCAAAGCTCCGGACATTGCGACTAAGAAGAGAGCCTTTAACTCTGCTGCCAAGTCGTTCAAGAAGGTTCTCAAAAAGGCTCGTTTCAACCTAACTAGATGTCTTGGAGCCAAATTAGCTTCCTACCCCCGTGGTAGTAAAGCATTCTGGTCTCTGTCCAAGTCGGTTGAGACGAACTTCTGTCGTTCATCGCTGCCTCCACTGCTGAAGCCTGACGGATCCCTGGCCTTTACGGCAACAGAAAAGGCTAACTTATTAGCGGCCCTGTTTGCCGAAAATTCGCGTCTCGATGCAGGAAGTGCCTCACCGCCAAACATACCACCTTGCGACTCAATGATGCCAGAGATACGAATTCGCCAAAGAGAGGTCCTAAAAGTTCTGCGCACCTTGAACGTGAATAAGGCCAGTGGCCCTGATGGGATTCCAGCAATAGTCCTGAGGAATTGTGCACCTGAGTTGTCCCCTGTTTTAACACGCTTGTACCGCCTCTCTCTTAAATCCGCTCAAGTCCCTAAAGCCTGGAAGATTGCCAACGTACAACCAGTACCTAAGAAGAATAGCCGTACCGACCCAGCCAACTACCGACCCATAGCAATCACCTCCATACTTTGCAAAGGTTTGGAGCGTGTATTGAATAACAAACTCCAGTCGTACCTCGAAGAAAACGATCTCCTATCGGACCAGCAGTACGGCTTTCGTCGGAATCGATCAACAGGAGATCTCTTAGTGTACGCTACTCACATCTGGGGCGAGGCCATGGACAAGTATGGTGAAGCGTTAGCCGTTTCACTTGACGTGTCCAAGGCTTTCGATGGGGTCTGGCATGAGGGCCTTCTTAGCAAGCTTCCTAGCTACGGGATACCTGTTGGCCTTTGCAACTGGATATCATATTTCCTGAGTGGACGATCGTTTCGAGTTGTCCTAAATGGATTCTCGTCTGATCTAATGACGATTAATGCCGGTGTTCCTCAGGGTTCATTTCTTTCCGCTACACTCTTCCTGCTGCATATAAACGATCTGCTAAAACCCGGTATCTTTGGGTACGCAGACGACAGCACTGTAACGGAGAGATACGTATCCAGTCCCCGAGCTAGTGCAACAGAAACTCGTGAGCACAGGGAGGCCTTGAACGCATCAATTTGAGATTGGAAGAGGTATCGAATTGGGGCGATTTAATCGGCATCGAAAGGATCTGCACCCGTACGTGGTTGACGTTGACGTATTTAAGACACGTACGAAACGTTTCGCTTCCTCGTTTCTGATACGCACCGCCAAGGTCTGGAATACCCTCCCGACCTCCGTTTTCCTCACCACATACAATATGGGTACCTTCAAGTCCAGAGTGAATAGGTACCTTCAGGCAAGCGCGCTCCATCTTAGACTGTATCTCACTTTCCATCAGGTGTGATAATAGTCAAGCGCTAGCCTATACATTTAAAAAAAAAAAACCTGCACATAGTGTAAAATTCAAGCTTTTCAAATATGAATTAATGTTATCCGTATTATTTATTATTTTATTTCAATGAGATAGTTACAATAAAAGAATATTATAACTAAATCATTTATTGTCTGTGCCAGGGTTTCACAGATTCTCAAATAGCAGTCGAACCGTATCTTCACCTGCGTTACGCGGGCACTGATTGCGCTCTCATGGTGTCTCCAGCCCGCGAAGGACCTCACTGCACGAAACACGGCGACTTTTACACGGCGTTTATTGAAAGGTTTTTCAAATTTTTTTATTGCTAAGAGCTAAAAAGTCACATAAACTTAACTTACATAAATTCAGTTTACCAAATGGCTACCTGATGATAAATGGTTATTTATTTGAGCCTTAATTCAATAGATATAAGAACGAATTTGGCTTCACGCTCTCTGATCGTGACGTCCTCGTGGACGACGTTCGCGTGCGCGGGACTGGGAAGAGTGCTGTCGCTGAGGAAAAAGCGCCGCCTAGCGGCAAAGGGACTAAACCGAGCGTGGAAAAGGTACGCCCAAAAGTTTTATTTGGATTTTTTATTTATAAAATATGGTCCACAAAACACGTTGGCACAGTTGACCTGGGCACCCAATTAGGATTGGAGACACGCATAGACGGGTTAACCGGCAGTGTCACGGTTGTATGGTCAAGTGACCCTGTGACCCCAGAACAGACGGTGAGGGTACCGCTGGTTTTTACTGGGTATTCCAGTGCACTGGACGTTTTAGGCGCCGGCGAGTCCCACAGACCCCTCCACTTTAAGTAGGGGAAACGCGTAAATGTGTTATTACAGCAAAATAAAAAATGGTTGGCAAAGTTACCAGATAAAATATACACTAATAATATAATTATACACCAGGTGAGACCTGATATGTGACAACCCTGAACATGTGTACACATAATTACCGTGACCAAATAAAGATCACTGAACTTGTATTAAACGTTATTTATTGAAAATTTTACTATTCGTGCCAGAAATAACACAAAGATTACAAAGACAAAAGTCTTTCTAAAGAGAAATAAGTTTAAAAGACATGCTTACCCTTACAGAGAAATCTCTTCTATTGTTATTATTTATCAAAGTCTTGACTTCATTCTCCTTCAATTTGTCTTGACATTTTATTTCCATTGCGCGTTCATACAAAGCGCTTTCTTTTAAAGCTGTAATTTCATGTGCTTAATTTGTATTTATAATTCATCTCGTGCTCGACGGTAAAGGAAAACATCGCGAGGAAACTTACATGCATCGGATAAATGCTACATGTGTATATCCAAACCGCATTGGAGCATTGTGGAATACGCTCCAAGCTTTCTTTTCAAAAAGGAGAAGAGGGCTTAGTCTAGCAGTATACTATGCCTTTAAATTTATTCTTGAAAAATTTCCAGGTTAATCTAAATCTCTAAAGTCGAAATTTTAGGGATACCCTAAAATTGTAACCCTATCTGTAACTATGTATTTTACAATATATGAAATATGTATGTTTGTAGATTGTGAAAGTCTACTTCGAAGGTGGCTATCAAGAGACGGCTATTTATTTGCTGCAAAACTTGAAGCCCGAACAAGAGATAGCCGGCCCTGCTATTATAATGGACAGTTTGTCCACCATACTTGTAGAGCCTGGTGAGTTAATATTACCCTTAATTTTTCGCTACTTTGAGTGTATCTGAATTCAAGCACAGGAGCGTTTTTTTATTAGAAATTGGAGTTAAAAACACATTGTTTCATTCACAATTAGACAAACTTTACATTATGTAAAAAAAATAACCTCTCATGCACAATCAAAATATTAAAATTTAAAAAAAATATGGTAAATTAAGATATCAGTTTAGGTTTATAAAACAAAGAAGCAATTAAAAAGAAAAAAAAGAATAATTACACTTAACAAAAAAATCTTTAAAAATAAGAAATATATATTTTTAGTTTATTTTTAATGTGTTAATATTATCACATTGTATAGCTGTATTCCTATAGATATGGTTGGCCAATATGGAATGGAATTAATGAGAGGCGAAATTTAAAAAAAAAAAAATCATTGCCTTTCAATTAATCGATATCGACCCATATTAACGTCGTCCATCCCTAGCTTAAGCAGGAGCTCTATTACAGAATTTCTGTTACAGGTAATAGTGCTGAAATTACGAAATATGGTGATATCCGAATTACAATAGGCGCGGGTCAGACCAAAACGGTATCGTCTGATCTAGACACGGTGCAACTGAGTATATTCTCGCACAGATTCATGTCGATCGCGGAACAGATGGGCAGGTATGTTGACATTGACTTATTATATTTTATATTCTATATAAAGGTGAAATTATTTTTCATGTTAAACTTTAATTTGAGTCAATCGTTCCGTATGTAACGTGTTTGTTTGCTTTATTTTTTAAAATTTAAATATCGTTTGTAATATGTGTTTATGTTATACTTAATATAAAGTTTATAACAAATATTATTATTTTTATATAGTTATAATGATTTTAACTAAAACAAATAGACAGAATGTTAAAGTATTGTAAGTCGTTAGGTTGTGTGCTCTATATACATATACGTATATATACATATTACTTTATTAGTAAAGTAGGCACTTGTGGTGATAAACGAGTAATACGTCAAAAAATGTCCAAATTGGGACGTTTTTGTATCTTCATAAAGTTATATTACTATTTAACAAATTGTTTATTATTATTACATGATCGATACAAAATGGAAATTGTTTTTCTACGTCTTTTTACATGTATTATTTTTACTTGGTGGTAGGGCCTTATGTTAGGTATGGTAAATGACCACCATCGCCCCTAGACATTGGCCCTGGAAGAAATATTGACCTTTACTTACATTGCCAATGCGCCATCAGTCTTGGGAACTAAGACGTTATGTCCCTTGTATCTGTAGTTACACTGGCTCACTAACCCTTCTAATCCCACTAACCCTTTGGCGGTAGAATATGTGACAAGTTGGTGGTACCTACACAGACGCCATTGCACAAAGCCCTACCACCAGAAAAATAGTATAGAATAGTAGAGTAGTTTCGTTAAAGAATTATGTTTATAATATGTTTATTGTTCTAGAGTCCTCCAGAGAACGTCAATATCGGTGAATATAAAGGAAAGATTGGACTTTTCTTGTGCATTGTTCGGTCCGGATGGTGGGCTCGTCTCCAACGCGCCGCACATCCCCGTGCACTTGGGCGCAATGCAGGAGGCTGTACAATATCAAGTAAGAAATATATAAAGTGTTTTTTTTATTTTACCATTTACACATCAAAATGTATTTATTTAGTTTTGATAAAATCGAAAGTAATATAATGAGTAAATATAGTGCATGTTGTGTTGATTAGATAATAGAAAAATATTCTCTTGTTTATTGTTGCTGCTTGAGAAAATACATGTTTCTTATTACACTGAAATTCCTCACGATGTTTACCTTCATCGCCGAACACGATATGAATTATAAGTACACTGGATAAACAATATATAAATATATATCCTCCTTATATACTGTATCCATTGTAATTTCTTATGTTAGATGAAAGTTCGGGGTGACTCCATTAAGCCAGGGGATGTGCTGTTGGCCAACCATCCTAAGGCTGGAGGCTCTCATCTGCCAGATTTGACCGTCATTACTCCAGTATTCCATAAGTAAGTTGTTATTTTAACAAATAATCTGCTTATTGTATATAATTGGAGAAAAGTCGTTGAATGGGGTTTTTGTGTGAACGAATTTCGCTTACAGGAGCTAATCATCTGTCTCTTGCTCTCGATCAGACACACTTGGGAGAGAGCAGGAAAGCTATACAAAAGAAGGTTCTCGAAGCACAGCATGACTGTGTCATTTTTCTATCATTGGACTGTTCTGTACCTTTTGTATTAATTAGGATTTTATTTCAAGGAGATTTTTGAAACCCCAGGATTAATGCTAAGAATTAACTTACGATATAACAGTTTTATCATATTTTACAATTTTCATTTATTTTGGCTGTGATTCTTAGCTAATATCTTGGGAATATTTTGGTGATAATAACGTGGTGGGTGTGCGTCGCGGTGCGGCAGGTCAGGCGCGCGGCCCATCTTCTTCGTGGCGTCGCGCGGGCACCACGCCGACGTGGGCGGGCTGTCGCCGGGCTCCATGCCGCCGCACTCCACCGCGCTGGCGCAGGAGGGCGCCGCCTTCCGCTCCATGCTGCTCGTCAGCGCCGGCCGCTTCCACGAGCCCGAGCTCGTCGAAGGTGACTCCGACCGCTATGCACTAATTAGCCAGCCCTCATTCCTGTCAACGGGACGCTTGGGGCCTTTTAGCAAATTATGCTTGACGTCACCGCTGAGCTCCTAACCGATTTATTTCCTTCCGTATGCGCAAACACAGACGCGCTCCTACCTTACTCTTATTCCAGCAACGTCCGACGGCAAAAAATAATACCAAAATAATTCAGGCAACTTCCAAAAACCAGTCAACGGTCTTATAATGTAGCAACCTCAATTTTTCAGTTATTATGTAATTTTTCATAATATTAAATGAGCCATGTTCTTTTTTAGGAAATAAATAGACGTCTTTAGACCAACAAGGCGATTAAAGGTATTTGAAATCCTTGTAAACTGAACACTGAATGGTAAAATTTTCAGTAGTTACAATTTTGTAGCCAGCAGCATATATATTCGTTCTGGATAAATTTACATTTTAGTGAACCACTGAACCTATAAGGTTGTATATATTTTGATTAGCTATATTCTATGACGTCAATTATATTATGTATCAAATACATAATTCAAAAAAAACCTTAATACGGAATACGGTACATTTAAATATCGAACATCTTAAAATCCATAGTTAGAACTGTTTCCTTTTTTTGTCTAATATTATTGTCTAAGTAATTATATAATATTAGATTTTTTTAGTACTGTTGATTACATTTTTTTGTTATTTTAATAGATATTGTTGCTAGCAACATTTTATATTAATTATAAATGTTGCTTAAATGTATTTTTATGACAAGTGTTTAGTTATTAGTCGATAGTATGTCTTACTTAAAATCTATAGAGTATCTCTAGTCTATAGAACTGTAATTTGAAACCGGTCTATTTTATGACGTAAACATTCGCTAAATTATTTTTTTTTGGAAATTTTATCTTAGAGTGTGGTAACCGATTTACCTGGTGGGTAACTTTTTATGCATTTTGCTCGTATGATATCAATTAATAAAACATTCAGGTATGAATGATGCTGATTGACTGGTTGAATGGTATTTTTTTATTGTTATATAAATGTTTTTCAGAGCTCATGAAACCAGGCAAGGTGCCAGGCTGCTCCGGCACAAGGAACTTAGCGGATAACTTGTCGGACTTAAAAGCTCAGGTTGCTGCCAATCAAAGGGTGAGCCAAGAATTGATTATTATAAAAAAAAATGCCAAATATTACAATTAATATATTTTCTATAATTTCTATCAAATAAATTTGCCGACATCTTGAATAATCTATGGAATTCACTATTAAAATAAAATAATAAACTATTATTTCTATTTTTAATTTATTGTCTCTAATATTGGTTATCCTTAATAAAAAAAAAACCTGTGTATAATTGTCTATGATTTTTTCAGGGCATTCAATTAGTATCAGAACTGATAGAGGAATACACTTTGGAGGTGGTTCAGGCGTACATGACGCATATACAGAAGAACGCAGAACTTGCTGTTCGAGATATGTTAAAGGTATGTTAGGAATTTAATTATATCGACGGATTATTTGCTAAGCATGAAAGGAAAAACTTGATAATGAAAATGTTTATTTTATTATTAGTGTACTGGTGGTGTATGTCAGTGTATCCATTAGTTAGTTTACAGTAAAACTAGTGTATTTTTTTTTATTTTATTTTAGCAATTTTATTAACAGTTCTTGAAATAAATTCTGATATAATCTGTATAATGAAGTATATAGATGTCCTCATGGAATAAACTCTTTGGTTGATTTTCTATTCTTTTGTTTTTTGGTCAGCTTCGCATTACATAATTAAACAGATTAAATGTAATTTAGTCACGCGTATATCCGCCAAATATTACTGGAGCAAAACAAAAAGTCTTGTCAAGCAATGGGATATATAAGAACATTAATTGTTATTTAATTTGAATTTACGGGCATAAATTGGTATTTAATTCACCACCCATTCATGTCATATTCAACCGCCAAACTGCAACACTTGTGTTCCGGTTGGAAGGCTGAATAAGTCTGTGTAACTACAGGCACAAGAGACAACGTCTTAGTTCCCAACGTTAGTGGCGCTTTGGATATGTAAGGAACGGTTAATATTTCTTACAGGTGGTGACCACGAATAGGAAGCCTTTTTGCCAGTCCGTCTAATAAATGTATATAAAAAAAATCATACTGTCGACAGGAAATAGCTAAAAATGCGATCGCCAAGACCGGCTCAGCTGTTCTCAAGGCCACCGAGTACATGGACAACGGCACCCCTATCGTGCTCACCGTGACTCTGGACAAGGACCTCGGTAGTGCTGTGTGCGATTTCACGTGAGTTTTCTTTATTAATAACTAGTTCGACTATATACAAGCATTATATAATCGTCCCGGCAAGAAGAAGGAACATATATTTAGCATATATACATGATATGCGTAAAAAGCGTTCTTAGCGAACGTCTTTATCGTGGAAGAAGTAACTGTGACAAGTTTCAAGTCAATCAGGCGTATCCCAAACTAAGCAGAGCTTGTACTATGGAAACCAGACAACTGATATACTACATATACTACTTTTTGTAAATACATATTTATATAGGTAATTACACCCAGACTCATGACAAACAGACATGTTCATGCACACAAATGTCTGTCCTGAGTGGGAATCGAACCCACAACCTTCGGCGTGAAAGGCAAGTATCTACCAACCACTAACACTAATAAATAAATAAAAATATATAATATAATATAGATATTCGATGCGAAAAATAATTATAATAGATATATATATATATATATATATATATATATATATATATATATATATATAATATGTGGCTAATATACAAGTGAAATTTCAGAGGCACAGGAGTAGAGGTCTGGGGTAACTTGAACGCCCCTCGCGCGATCACCCTCTCAGCGCTGATCTACTGCCTGCGGTGCATGGTGGGACATGACGTGCCATTGAATCAGGTAATTTTTGTTCGAAGTTCAATTTGTCCAACACTTTCATTGAATATTATGGTGGTGCCTTCCTAACCGATTTCAGTCAATCTCAAAACAGACTAGGTAACTGCGCGGGACATATTATAGTTTTCACTTGTTTACTGACTCAGGACCACTCTTTTAATCAGACACGATGGCAAAAACGAGGCAACTGGCACAAAACAATATGTAGCCCAAATAATATTACAAATTAAAAAAAAAACTGGCAATACAAAAATTCTGATTGTGATGCTGCTTGGAACACATGCAGGCATTTTCGACAAGTTCCACTTAAAGACGAATGGGGCAGTCATATTGAAAGGGGGTGCATATATATTGTAATTGTATATTTTGAGTGTCATCTACTCCGATAAGACACGGTTATGTCCGATCGGATTATCAGAAAAGGTTCAGGCGAATTTGTATATACTTTTCGAAAATAATCTCTATTAATCTTTTATACTAAAATATAAATGCTACAAATTAAATGTATTTATTAATAACAAGACAATATTAATATATACTTTTGTTCTTGACCCATAAGCCTTGTCGGCTTGTTTTGGTGCTGCTTTATATTTATTCTCAAAAATACAATTCACTTTAAATATTTGAGAAAAAAAGATTAACATATTTAAAAATTATATATACAACATACACACACATAAATACACAAAATACAGAACAGAAAAATAGGTACACAAAAATAAAGAACAACAATTAGACTCTTCACTTAACAACAATTAGACTCTTCACTTAAAATAATGTGGGTATGACAAAAACAAGATGCAATATTACGTATCGTTTGTGTTATAATATAATAATAATAGTGTCCTCCAGACCGATTTCGGCCACGGCGCCCAATCTCAAGAGAGATTAGCCAACTACGCAGGAGATATTATAGTGCACAAGTGTGTGCGCAAACACATGTGCACTCTCTATTCCCTAACTCTCATAATCCGATGGGACGGCAATACGACACGACCGGAAAGAGTTCAGGCGCAGGACCAACGGCTTTACGTTCTTTCCGAGGCACGGGAAAGTACACACTTCCAACTTCCAGACTCCGGGCTGCTACTGTAAATTTTCTTACAGAAAAACCCAATAACTTTTAATTGGCCCACAAATCCACAATTCTGGGAATTGAACCCAGGACCTCCGGGTCTGCGGCCTTACATCAAGCCACTAGACCAACGAGGCATAATATATATAGCAATTGGATAGCAATCGATATTATTTTCTTTAGCTAATTTACACATTAATATAGGATCTAGTATACTATTTTATGTTCTGTACTCATACTATAGAGACTGTTTTAAGTAAGATAATAAATGTAAATTGTATGTGTTGGTAATTCATTTATGATAACGTTCCGCTAGGGTTGCCTGAACCCAATACAAGTAATCATACCCCCCGGGTCGATCCTCGACCCGTCGGAGGGCGCGGCCGTAGTCGGCGGCAACGTGTTGACTTCACAGAGGATCGTCGACGTCGTCCTGAAGGCTTTTCAGGTGAGCACTCAATTGGTGACATTTATAAGTGCTCCTTATGTTTAAAGTACCGAAGTTTTCTTAATCTTATATTTCTTGTTATTATTAATGCATTTCGAAGTACATTTTATACCTATATAATAATATCCTGGGACATTATTCACACACGGCCATCTGATCCCAAACTAAGCAGAGCTTGTACTATGGAAACCGGACAACTGATATACTACATATACTACTTTTCTTTATATTGTTAATACATTGTATTGTTTTATCCCGGTTTAATCCAATGAGTAATGGTTATTATCTCTTACAACGCCAATGTCTATGGGCAGTGGTGACCACTTACCTGACACTTTATCAGGTGGTCCGAATTCCCGTTCGCCTAAAACTTAAAAAAAAAACATATCACTATCATAAGGAAACTTATAATTCAACTGAAATGTACTACTATCTTATAAGAGCCGAACACTCTATCCGATCACACTATCTTATATATATGTATATATAATGAACGTTGTTATATATGTGTTTGAAAATAATATAAATAATTGAATGGCATTTTTATGCTAATGGAGAAATGTTAGAAACTCTATGACTTTTATTTGTATATAGGTGTGCGCCGCGTCTCAAGGTTGTATGAACAACTTGACCTTGGGTGAGGAAAACTGGGGATACTACGAGACCGTGGCCGGGGGCAGTGGAGCGGTAACTGTTATGTTTTTAACTCTGTCATTATCATGTAATGTTCGTGGTATTATCCGAATCATTTGACTGTCAAATGATGTTGTCCTGACTGATGCGTGTTTTAGTGCACAAGTCGCATTCTTATAATCCCAAGGGATGGGAGACGTGGAGATCGGAGACAATTCAGTCGCAGAACCCTCGAATTTGGTTCCCAAAGCAAGGGACTACAAGCTCTACTTCTTAACTCTGAGCCGTTACTGAGAAATTTTTGACTAAAAACACAGTAAATTATTAATTTTACCAAACCTGGCTTGAGCCTATGGGACCTCGTCATGTCAGGCTTTATAATATAGCCAGTAAAGCAACAAGGTAATGGTCAATTGCCATAGTTTTGCTTCTTATTAATGATTCCTATATGAAATACGCGAATAAAATAATCGACTGACTTTTGTTTGGTGACTTATTTGGTCCGACCGTACAGAGTATGTTTGCACACACATACACACTGGTTGCTATCAAGTGACCTGGTCGCTTTTTTAAACACGGTGTCAAGTCAAGCCTCCGTCCAGGGTCCGGGTTGGCACGGCTGCGGCGGGGTGCACACACACATGACCAACACCCGCATCACGGACGTGGAGATCGTGGAGACGAGGTACCCGCTGCTCGTCAGCAAGTTCTGCCTGCGAGCGGGCTCGGGCGGGCGAGGTCGGTATTCGTACGACTCTATATTACTGTTCTTATTTTTCTGTTACTACTTTCATCATGATTGTAAAACGTATAACTGTTGATGAGCTAAGGAATACTATTGGTATAAAGAAGGTCTCAATTTAATTCCAATGTTAAGTCGTTTGAGTTATGTTACTCAATTGATTTTAAACAGACAATTTATCTGATAGATTCAATCTTTAACTTTTTTGAACGCAAATATATATATGTAACACTATATTAAAATTTATCAGACATAATATATAAAGATGACGTCATAAGTAAACAACAATAAAAAGCTTTTAAGAGATTTCTTGTACCACACCCATAAACATCAAAAACACCAAACTTCGTCAATCCTTCAAAACATGAATTCCTCTAAGCATGACAAAGCTCCAACATTAATGATACCATCAGGTCAGTGGGACGGCGGGGACGGGGTGACGCGCGAGCTGGTGTTCAGAAGATCCGTTCAGCTCTCCGTACTGACGGAGCGGAGAGCCTTCCAACCTTATGGGATGAACGGTGAGATCATTCAATGTAACGAACTTTAAGTTACAGAGATTTATGCGCATGGGCATTTATGAAACTAGGCGCGTTATTGGTACTAAAGTAAAAAAATGTAGTAAAGTACTAAAATGTACTTGTATCATTAAAAAAAACATATATTATTATTAAAAAAAAACAATACTTTTTGCTGTAAATACATTTCTTCCGTCTATCACCCAATTTTACTTAAATTGTAAATCTTTAGGGGTAAAATTGTAAATAGGTTTGTATGTTTTCAGGGGGTGAACCCGGTGAGCGAGGCTTGAATCTCCTACAGCGAGCTGACGGGAGACTGATCAACCTCGGAGCAAAGTCCTCCGTTGAAGCACATCCGGGGGTTAGTAATGATAATTGTTAATTATTTAAACACAAACAGGACAAATAAATAAGGAACGCCTATAGTCGTCGCAGTGATTTCTTAATATTGCTAATGGAAATCATTGACAGGACAATTAGAAATATCGAAGTTGTTCATCTAAGTGGTCATTTGTCATGTATTTTGCACGAAAAACAGTTGAAATATTTAAGTAATATTTGGTTAATGCCAATAAAGGTAATATTTTCTTATCTATACTAATAGATGAGGTTTTTTCGTATTCACTGCTTGTAGGGCTTTGTGCAAGCTCGTCTGGGTAGGTACCACCCACTTATCAGATATTCTACCGCAAAACAGCAGTACTTGGTATTGTTGTGTTCCGGTTTGAAGGGTGAGTGAGCCAGTGTAATTCTGTAATTGTGCCTGTGCACAAGGGACATAAAATCTTAGTGCCCAAGGTTGGTGGCGCATTGGCGATGTAAGCGATGGTTAACATTTCTTACAGTGCCAATGTCTAAGGGCGTTTGGTGACCACTTTACATCAGGTGGCCCATATGCTCGTCCGCCTTCCTATTCTATAAAAAAACTAAATGTAAAAATTCTAAATTAATATAAATAAAACTTATACCAGAAGATGCAGCATTTCAGAGGCTTTAGTATATAATAAAACGTGCCGACGGTTTGCTTGTTACTTCTAAATAGCGAACATTCCTTATGTTATACTAACTCATAAAAAATGATTTTGTGTAAATCTTAATAATTAATAAATAAAAGAAAAAAATCTTCTTGATTGTTGTATGTAATAAGTGTTCGTGTTGGCGTTCATTAGTAACGTTACGAAACTAAATAAATAAAAATGGACGTAATGATCATGAAATACAATATTATGATTTCAAACTGGTTTATGCTTGTAATTTTTTTTCTAACCGTACTCCGACTTGCGAGTGCCGTAGCAATAGATACGAATAGTGTACCAGTAAGATAGTACTAGTTCTAACGCCATTTATAAAACACGATCGGCCGTCAATCAGACAGATCTCGGTCATTACAATTTAACATGTTCGTGTCCGTAATAGCCTGTGAATGTCCCACTGCTGGGCTAAAGGCCTCCTCTCCCTTTTTGAGCAGAAGGTTTGGAGCTTATTCCACCACGCTGCTCCAATGCGGGTTGGTGGAATACACATGTAGCAGAATTTCAGTGAAATTAGACACACGCAGGTTTCCTCACGATGTTTTCCTTCACCGATTAAAATTCATCACAAATTAAGCACATGAAAATTCAGTGGTGCTTGCCCGGGTTTGAACCCACAATCATCGGTTAAGATTCACGCGTTCTTACCACTGGGCCATATATCTACTATCACTATCAATTTAACATGTATTATTTTATTTTAGGATAAATACATAATGAATTCGCCGGGTGGCGGCGGTTACGGGCGACCGTCGGATGCCGTGGACGCAAGTGAACAAACTGACAAGCAATACAGTGAATTTTTAGAGAGAGGCAGCGTGTACGATTATAAAAGTTCGCAGGAGTCCGCTTAACGTTAATTCTCAAGGTCAATATGGCACACACTAACACAAAGCACAACACAACACAACGCACACAGATAATATAATACAAATATTAATACAATAAAAAGTGTGTACAATTAAGTAGGCACATGTAAAAGAGTTGAAAAGCTTTTGTATCATAATCGTTATATAGAAATGTTGCCGAAATATGAAATATTATAATCATGTCGAGCAACAAAGCTTCATTTCAAGTACAATATTAGTAGAGCATATTCTTTACCATTATATTGTTATTTTACTTAGGATATCAAGTGAAAGCGCACACAAATATATAGTGCTAAATGATAATTATATATTTATATAAAATATACAATTGTTTTTTGTACTTGTATGTACATACAAACTTACTGTTAACCATATCACACATGCGCTATCAACCTGGTTAACTGAAATATTATGGGCTTAGCGCCTGCTACGCATGCCAAGTATTAAATAGCTATTTTAATATAAAAATATATAGTTTTTACTTTGACGATTGGCAGTTAAATGCATTTATTATATGACCTTTTATAATTTTTTAATTAATCAATGATTTAAATTGCCAGTAAAACATTGTTGTTTTAATGACTTGAGTTGACAGTCGAGTAGAGACTACTCTATAATACAGTACAATAGCAGTTCATTATTATAATAATTTATTTATTTATTAGGAAGTCAACGTTATACATTAAAAAATACATTTTCTTATTGCTTATAAAAATAGTGTAACAAAATATATACCAATTATAGGCTAACTTATCATTCACATAAAACATCTCTAATTGATAATGTAAGCAGTAATGCCTTTTATATTATCACATTATCTATGGATAGAGACCACAAACAATCGGGCCTCATTTGCTTGTCTTCCTATCATTAATAAAAAAAAACAATAATCTTTGACAATAAATATATGAATACGTAACGTGTACCAAAATGTAAATGCAATTGTTGTTAAGTACAAATTTTTATTATTATTAAATTGTTAACTTTTATAGGTGATGGTGTTGTCAGGTAAAAAAATATAATTTACATTAAAACAAACAATATGTATATCAAAATGTTTTATTTAAAAAATAATTTACAATGGGTTTATAGCAAATAATTTTACAATATTTTTTTAAATAGTTATTGTTATAATATTTTTATTATTTACCATTTGTTTCTTGTTATTTACAATGTATTGAAAATAATAAATGTAATGTAATACATTAAGGATTGTTTTATTATTTTTTACAATTTCTTACTTACGTTAAAAGATGGGACCAGCAGGACAAGGACAAGATGGGACAAGGTCACATAGCGAATATCGTTTTAGTTTGTAGAAAAGACCAACATGTATGGAAATTACATTCGATTTATCACGTGATCAACACTTGAGTTGAATAATTTAAACGATAGCGAAGCTTGGAATCGCTTTGATGAATGTTGAAAGCACTATGTAACCCTGAAATAGTTGCCAGTTTTATAAACATAGAGATGGGTGAAGACAAAAAATGTTGGAGCATTTTTCTTGATGATAAATAGTAGTATGAGAAATAGTATAAGGAGAAACAATTTAAAAAAAAACTTATAAAGATGATGAACTTAATTTAAAAAATTCATACAGAGATTTAAAATAATGAATCTTTCATTTCATAGCTTAACAAACATTAATGTACAAATATTACCTCTAATTTACCATTGTGTAATATCGTGATAAAATTTTAAGAATAGATTCTTATCCGAATACTACTTCAAATGTGATTTTTGTGTGTATGTACATCGTTCGACATATAACTATATATTAATATATACAATATAATTTATCATGTTCATAAAACATTTTACCTGAAAAGTAAATTTTTATGTTCATTATTTTACTATAAAATGTATTAAGTAATGTAGTAGGTTAGTGCTACTCCAAACTGCGCAAGCGCTTTCGACTTTTTAAGAATAGTTTCCTATTATGTATCTCTATAACGTTAAGACCTGAAACATGAATCTCATTTATAATATTAGTAAGTATTATTTATTTTAGCATTGTCCGTTTACATCACAACTATTGAGAAAACCAACTTGTCTGTGTGAAATTGTTTTAGACGCGTGGATTGAACTCCTAAACTTTTTTGTCGGTGTAATTTGCCCAGCGGTACTGGATTATTGATTACACTCTTCACGCGCGACGAAGACGCACAAAACAGAAAAGGCGACGAAATTTCGATTGTCTATCTCAAATTGATGTCAATCTCCTTCGTAAACTCCATCTTGCCCTGTCAAGAATGATCTCCAGCCGCCGCCAGCGCCTCTCTATTCTCGTACGCCCAAAATCCGTGCAGTTCTAACAAAATCGACACGGCCGTGTGTCCGTGACCGCTCTTGATCAGATCTTGGAGTGTTATACGTGACGGATGCTCCGGACGGATCATGTCGAAGATTTCGTCTTTGACGTCATCGAAGTTAACCGGTTCCGCGCCGTGGGCCACCATTTGTTCTTGAATCGCCTGTACAATAATCATATTTAATTTAATATCTTTATAATTGGTAGTGAGAATTCTTGACTTCGTATAACGAAACCACCTGACTTAAATAAACATTGCCGATGTAGCCAAGTGGTTAGAAATCGTCAATCTTAGCCCAAGATTGCGGATTCAATCACCACTGAATTTTAATATGCTTAATTTGTATTTAAAATTCATCTTAGACTCGACCGTAACAAAAAATATCGTGAGGAAACCTGTGTCGGATTAATATCTGTCCAATCCACGTTAGAGCAGCGGGGTGGAATAAGATTTAAACTATTATAGAAGACCTGTTACGTTATTGTTTGTGTATGCTGTCCTAAATAAATAAAACGAATCCGACCTTGAAGAAATAGTTGAGGGTGAAGGCGTCGAGGTAGCCCTGCGAGTTGATGTCGAGCACGCGGAACAGGTAGGCGAGCGCGGCGGGCTGGCGGCGGTTCTCCAGCGCCAGCACCAGGTCCAGGTACGTCTTGTAGTCCATCTCGCCGTCGTACGTCAGGCACTGCTGGAACACGCGCTGCAGGAACGCGCGCGTCAGCGTGCCCGAGCCGTAGCTGCGGACGACGAACCCTCGCTCTGTCATACTGTACTGTGAGCTTCTGCCACATCATACCACTTACATACACAATACACAATTTAACATCACGCCAGGTCACTAATTTGGTAGAACAAAATGTATAACATATTATAACTAAATGCTACCACAGTACTATTATGGAAACCATTGAAAATCACGTCCAAATTTGTCTTCAGAATGATGTTTTCCAGACCAATTTCAGCTACGACGGCCTTTCTCAGGGGAGACTAGCCAACTGTATAGGACATATTACAGTGCAAATAAGTGCGCATAGGAAAGTGCACTCTCTATTTCCACAATCGACACGACCTGAATCCAGGATAAACTCCCTTTCCGAGATACTGAAGCGTAAACACTGATTGAGATTGTTTATCAAAAAAATTGGTTTTCTTCTCAAGAGATCAGGCTTTCCAGCTATTATTATATTGCTACGATATTCTAAATCTAAATGTCTTAATACAATGAGGTACTAAAAAGCATTATTCCCATACCCAGCCAGTTCATTGATACTGAGCATGCCGTTATGGTCCCTGTCCAGGTTGAGGTACTGCCCGTACACACGGAGAGCTGACGCCGCACTGAACCAGTTCTGTTCCTGGAGCTCCATTGGCAGGTCTTCTTCTCGTAACTTAATAAAATAATACAACGTATATCAACAAATATTCACTTATCTATATTTATGTATCATATACATGATTTTTTTTTAATTTCGCATCGTATAATTTATATATATAATAAAATTAGTTGGTTTACCCTGGTCGTCATAAAAAATATTCCATGCAAAAAACACCATGTACTCGATAGTTTAGTGGATAAGTGTACTGATTTAAGAAGAATATAAAGAGGGGTTACCTCGCAATCCAGAATTACTCATGAAGACATCTCATTCTTGGGAACGCTCCCTTGGTCTTCACATACAATTGAAGAACACAAGCTAAGAGACGGGTTGATTTTATTGTGAGATATGATAAGGATAATTATTCGTTACACTAGCTGACTTTAAAAATATCGCTCACGTGGTCGCGGCCCACACGAAAGAGGAAATACATCATACAATCAAATCTTCCATAAGTAATGACGTTCCAATCCACGCATTAACCTAAATATCTTACCTCCAACAAATCGTCAAGGAATGAGCAGGACAGCACATCCCTGATCCTCACCCGACCGACTCTCAGAGGATCTAAGAAGAAGAGGAACTTTCTAGCTGCTGTGCAGACGTAGAACGATGTGAACGATGAGTCCAATCCATCCAATGCAGCGAGAGATGGCACCAACTCTGCTATATAACTCTCTAGGTCCTGTAAAAGATGGTTCTGTTTTAGGAATTGACAGACGAATATTCGAGAGAGTGAAAATGCCTTCTTCTCTTTACCAGTAAAGTTACTGTGAGTGTGTGTAAGGTGTTTTAGTTATAGAAAATATTATTTGCTACCAATTATTGTGCAACCATGAACTAATCCATCTAGTTATATTATTAACAGACAAACTTTTTGCCGAAATATGGGCAATTTCCAAACACAATTTTTTTTTTAAATATATACTTGCAAGTCAGTTCAATTTGACGGCTAATAAATGGTAAGTTGGTTACCAATGTGTATGAGACATTAGCACGTTAATCTTTTCTTTTTTAAGAAAGAAAGTATTTAATTTGTCACAAATATATTACTTGCACCTGTATACTAGCTCACTCACTATTCAAACTCTGTCAGTAGAATCACTGGTAAATAGGTACCCATACAGACAAGACTGCACAAAGCCTTATTACTAATTAAAAAATTATAAAGCTGCAAATAATGCAAAGATTACTAAATGCTTATATATATGTATTGTAAAAATGATTATGTATGTAATTTAAATGTACTCACATGTTCGGTAAGGTATCCCTGTCCTGATACGTCATACAAGGACAGACCAATCCGTGTTTGTTGTAACCACACCCGACGCATCACATAGTTGAAGAGAGAAACTCCTCTAACCCTACCAATGCCACCCTCCGCAGCTTGTAAACGACCGAACACCTCTGGTGTGAAGTAAGGCCTGAAGAATTAAAAATTGAGATTTATTATTTGAATTTTTAAGTGACTGTGTGTCATTGATGTGACTTTAAAAACTAGTGATGAAAAACGTGGATTGTGACAATAACCTCCCATAAACTTTATCATTATTCTAACTTAAAACATGATGTTCTTCTAAATTTATGCCATTTTCTAGTCATAAAGCTTTTTAAGTATATATTTTTAAACATAATAAAGTATATAATTTAGATTTACCTATACTTAGGTCCGGCTTCATCTCTAATTTTCTTAAATTGTAAATAATCAACTGTTAATTCATCACTGTTAGCCATGCTGTAACTTCCATTGGACTTCTCAAGCAGACTCCATAAATGCTTCAATTCACTATTGTCTAGTAATTCTTTGCTTTTCTTTTGCAAGAATTGAGCTCTTGTCTCTTCTCTCAGTTTTTGTGCTAAAACATCATCGGTCCGAGGGAGTTTGAAATAAAATTTTGGTATTTTTTTATATGTCTCCTCATCACCATCGAGCTTTGGTTTGTATAATTGTTTGAATGTTTCAAGTTCGGTCTTCTCACTTTCTTCTTTGCTTGTGCTCATATTTGTTTCTGTTGCATAAGTTATTTGTGAGAACTCATAATAATTGAAAACTCTTAAAATTCCGTTTTAAAACATTAGACATAATAATTACAACATATAGAATAAATTAGTATGTTTTTATGGTAAAAATGGTTGTAAAGCAAAGATCTATTTTTTATATATATAATCTTTTTTATTTACATAAGAATTCCTTACAATAGGCTCTAAGTAATTTAATTATTTGCTTTTTTTTGCAAGAATTGTGCTGCTCTCTCTGAGCTTAAATTTTTAATTTTAATTTAATCAGGAAAGACAGCCTGTTAAAAAATTACATAGTAGTTCTGTTTGGGTTTCTTTAAACTTTTTACTTTCACAACTCACAACAAACTTACCATCTAATCTTTGAATATACTTCCTTAAACGATTTTTTAACATTTCGTTTACCTTCTTCTGTTCCTCGTTTACAAGAATATTCGTTTCAAGTAAATCGCTGGTAATTGTTTCAACACTTTTGTTTTCTTTATTGCTTGCCATTGTTTATAATATATATTATGAAGTGTTTAGAAATAAACGAAACTCGAATATTTGTTGAGATATGAGTTAACTTCGAGGATAATTATTACTGATCAATATATGTACATTTTTTATATTTACAAATATTGCTAAAATAGCAAATTGACATTTAAATTGTTTACTATTGGATGTCATTCCATCTTATGCAGATATCTGACAAAATTTATTTTAACAATAACTAAGAAAATCAAAAATTATGAAGCAGTAATATTTCAAAACAGTTAATTATATAATACAGTAAATATCAAATATATGGATGAGGAGATCTTTTAACGCTATCCTATTTATTCTATAAAAAAATAAAATGATAATAGTATTCTAGTGTGGAATGATGCTCTGGATAGTAATGGTTGTACTATTCGTCGGTAGATGTCTCTAAAATGTTATAAACATTTTTAAAAATTGCCTAGAAACTAAATACTTTAATGTTTGTTATATTTATTCGGTATCAAAACGACCACAATTTTCAAGTTTGTAACAATTCGTTTCTAAAAAAAGTTATTATACTAATACAGACATTTTTTAAATAATTTAACTTTTATGAAATAGGTTAGGCAGCAATGCGGCATAGGCGGTCGGTCGGACAAACCATCTGGTGGTAAAAGGTCATCACCACCCATTGACTTTGCCGTCGATATGTATGACAACCTTGGGAACTAAGATGAGACATGACCTCTTGTGCTTATTGTTACACTAGCTCATTCACTCTTCCAACCGAAACATAATTATTGCAATACTAATTATTTTAGTTTCTAAGTAGAATATGTCCTCAGTGGGTTGTATCTAACCCAACAGGCTTGCACAAAGTCCTACCAATTCGCTACCAATTTTGCAACAGCCAACAACTAAACAAACTAACAAAACCTTTGACATTTGCATGCCTTAAGGTGGCTTCCCACGGTGCGTGATATTACGGAGACCAACCAGCAGGCACCAACGCACCGTGGGACGAGTACCGTCTGTGAAATCGCAGACAGGTCCGTAGAGGTGCGTCGGATCCAACCATACCATTAACCATAGTGACAATGATATTTTCTCTTTTACTTTTCAATTTGGAATGACAAAATGACTTCGAATCTCAAGACCGATACCAACTGGCACGCACTGGTGGCTCGGTGCGTGCGTGTCCGTGGTCATCGGCCGTACGTGAATAATACACAGAATCACGCACCGTGGGAAGCCACCTTTAGAAACAAGAAACTGTTATTGTAAATATGTAGTTTATTTTACATATAATGAGCCATTTGATTTCATTTACGTGGCAGATATGTTTTTAACTAAAATAAAATTTGAAACTAATGAAGGCGTTTGTCGAATAAATTGTGATTATTATTGAACCTTTCGTACCGCGGTAAACGCATAAACTATTTTTTATCATTCTATAATTTCGTATGTTTATACGAAAATGTTACACAAAGAATATGTAATTTTGCCAAAAAGTTAAGCTAAGTTTCTTGCCAGTTCGTCTCGTTAGAATACATCGTTCCGAATTGGTGGTAATTTTAAATATAATTTAATCTTGTAAAATGGCGATTCAAGAGCCTACTTGAATAAAATATATTTTGATTTATTTTTATTGATTTGACTTGATATTTTTTTCGTATAATCATAATATTTTAAGCAAAAAAAAACAGTTTACTGTGATTCTGAATCTGAAATTATATATGTATAAATTCAAATTTATATAGGTACAATTTATAGTTTTATAATAGATATTATTATTGAAAAAAAATGCTACGTAAGTTTATTAAAAATATATATACAAAAAGATCTAATGAAAATACTGATATGTGGCTTTCCAACATCCATTTGCTATAACTTAGCATAAGCCACAAAACGTAACGTATCTACTTACAATTGAATCATCAATATTATAAAGGCTGTATTCGGCTGAACTTTCGACTACACTTACAAGGAAGTACAGATAATAAAATGATATGGTACAGTTACATTAGTTTCATGATAGGTAGACAAACAAATTCTTCAAAGCAATATATTGTATAGATCTATGAAGAAACAATAAAATTATATAACAATTATAAGTATAGTTGTAAGTTAAAATCAATCAGTCTCAAACGCGATTGTTTTTTTACAATATATTTTACGCGAAATTGTCGAAGATACATGTCACAAAAAGAAAAAAAATATGTTTTGACTTGTGAATTAAAATATTAATATTACTTTTCTCATTTTCTGTATTGCTACTGTACATACATTACTACGGAGTGTGTTAAATAAATCATATTATTTACGTATTAATATAAACATGATTGTAATATTCACAGTGAGATGATGTAATCTATTATGTATTCCAAAAATATTGTCGTCGCGTACTGTCTTTATTACTGTACACAGTCTAATTTTCATAGACAATAAATAAACACATTATTATCTAGTAAGGCATCATAACAATCAGATGTTTTGTAAATAATTTGCTGCTAGGGTTTATGACAGAGATCTGTTGTACGAGATAAATAATCATGTTTGCAATATTTCACATTGTATGTATTTATGTAATTAATATAAACATTTAAAGTTCTGACGAAGTCTCTTTTAGAAAAAATCGCATGCCTTTTTTAAAACTTAAAACTACTCTTCTTGCGGTTTTTACAGAAAGACTCTCATTGTAATTTGCTTATTGTATTTTCTGAGTGAAATGTGTATATATTAAAATTTTCTTTATTACAATAACGATTATGCGTATTACAGGAACGGGAATATAGATGAAACAAATTGAAAGTTTCCTTAGAGCCATAACGCACGCGTAACTCATTAACACGTAACAAATTTCTTAGTTAATTACTTTTTTTCACATCGACTAATGAATTATTCGTTATCCATCCGTTTTGCGTTACATTAATAATGTAATTATAATAATTATATAAGAGTTATTTGGCTCGTGCAATTTTAACGTAATTACAGTATGTGACAATTTCATACTCACTTTTGTATCAAACTTAATATTTAAAATTAGAGAAGATTTATGAATTTAAACTTTCAATTGTTTTATAGTATTTTTTTATTTATTCTCAGAAACTGACAAAGGCGAGTATTAGTGTATGCTATTTAATTTATACAGATAATTCTCAATCATTGGGTGAAGCTAAAATACCTACAGCCTGTTCCAATAACAGGACACAAATAAACAACTTTGGTAATACATTGACGCGATATCATTCGGTCGAGATCTTGAATAATCTACGATTTTCACTATGGATTTCCGAAAAATTGGACAAATGTTGGTGAAGTTATCATCGCAACTTTGGAAGGAAAATTAAAATGCATCTACGTATGTAGTTATACGGAATAGTGCTGTGTTATAAATAAATATATATTCATCAAGAACAGCTTGTGAATAACCAAGCAGAGTTATTAGCAAATCGCATGGAATATGTGAATCTATTATCTGCTCCTTCGGTTGGAATATTTTTAGGGTACTCATCTCTGACCTTTTCATTTTATTTATACTGTACTGCAAAAGAGATATTATAAATTGAGTTTAATTAAACAAATATCGGATTTTCTTAATTGGACATAGGTAGGTAGGTAGGTTAGTTTTGTAATGTAACTTTACGTTAAAATTATTCAATTAAATATTAATCGCATTCATCGACTTGGAAAAGAAATCAACCTAACGTAAGGAAATTTAGAAAAAAGTCATTCACCAGCGATTCATATAAGCCATATCCAGGGTGTCTTTCCCACTGGGCACTCTGGGCATTTGCCCCGTAGTTGCCCATGCTAGATCACCAAAAGATAACCCATATTTACTACCGAAAAAAAAATTTCAATGTCACGGTCATGGGGCCTCATTATCCTAATGTGCCCAGGGCCTCCAATAGGGCCTCCAATAGGTAGGGCCCTGGTCATATCAGAGGATTATATGTGTATATATAAATATAAAAATACACAAAACACCTCAGGTTATTGTGTAGTCTATCATGTAAAACTGCAAGTCATATTATCATGAGTATAAGTACTGGTATAGGGGCTATCCGTTAAATAGTGCGCTATAACGGAAAGGGTGACTTATTATGACGGTGCGTATACATAGGAAGTGGCCCAGATGGCATTCCACCCATTTTTCTTAAATCTTGCTGGAGTAATTTAGATTTACCTTTATTTATCTTATTTAAATTATCTCTTCGTACAGGTATAATACCCAAAGCATGGAAACAATCATTTGTTGTACCCATTTATAAGACCGGAGATAAGCATTACATTCAAAATTATCGACCTATATCTAAACTAAATACTATAGCTAAATTATTTGAAAAAATTATATATGATCAGTTATATTTCGTTCTAAGGCCGCTGATCATCGACCAGCAACACGGATTCGTCAATGGTAGATCTACTGAAACGAATCTTTGTGAGTTTACTCATCAACTCGCAACAGTGATGGATAACGGTGGTCAGGTGGATGTTGTGTACACGGACTATTCAAAAGCCTTTGATAAGATCTCTCATTCTCTGTTGGTAAAAAAACTTGCTGCCGTTGGTATTCACGGTGACTTGCTTCGTTGGCTCGAATCTTATTTGAGGGATCGTAGCCAAGCTGTTTCTATCAAAGGTTTTTGTTCATCGTTTGTGCCCGTTACGTCTGGTGTTCCTCAGGGTTCTCATCTCGGGCCATTATTATTTAATATTTTTATTAACGACATTAGTCGATCTATTCATAATTGTAACATATTACTTTATGCGGATGACATGAAAATTTTCAAAATAATTAAGTCGCCCCAAGATTGTTTAAAACTTCAAAATGATCTCAATAGCTTAGATAATTACTGTGATAAAAACCTCTTACGCTTAAATTTAAAAAAATGTAACATTCTAACATTTACTAGGAAACTGAGGCCAATATTATTTGATTATAAATTGCAGAATACCTGTCTGGTTAGAGTTTCCGAGATTAGAGATTTGGGTGTTTACTTAGACCAGAAGCTAACTTTTACCTATCATATGAATTATATAATAGCTAAAGCGTATCAAATGCTGGGATTTATTCTTAGATTGACTAAGGAATTTAAAAATAGCTTTACCTTAATTCTACTTTTCAATGCTTATGTTAGATCTATCTTGGAATATTGCTCTACAGTTTGGAACCCTTATTATAAAAAGTATGTAAACAAAATAGAAAAAATTCAGTCAAAATTTTTGAAACATTTGCGATTTAGAGGTGGCCTTTCTGATAATACTGACAATAACAATATCTCGGGTATCTTTCCGTTAAATATGCGTAGAATTATAAGAGACCAAATATTTTTATACAAAATTGTTCATAACATTGTTGATTCTAAGAGTCTCTTTAATAATATACTTTTTAAATGTCCTCGCCTTAACTCGAGAAACCAAACTTTATTTTTTGTACCCCTTTGTAACTGTGACTATTCAAAGAATATGTTTTTGTTACATGCATGTAAAAGTTATAAAAAACATTGTACAGAATTAGATATATTTAACTCAAAAATTAGCGAATTTAAATTTAGTTTACGTAATATAATTAAATTATTATATAATTAGCAGTTTCACTTGCATCTTGTGCTTTCTGTTTTTGTTTTTATTTTTAATATAATATGTCATTTGTTTGTATTAATTTTTAGTGGAAACTTGATTGATTTATGTTTTTCTTATATTTGTTTTTTTACTATTAAGTGTAATTATAATTGTTTGTTTCCCAAATAAATAAATAAATAAATAAATAAATAAATAAATAAATAAATAAATAAATAGGGGTCAATTAAAAAAGTAAAGCGTGAATGCTCGATATAATTTCTAAAAAAACATAATTTTTACAAATATAAACTTCTATATTAATTTCAAAGCATATTTGAAACGCGACACATTCAGCGTTTAAATGTCCGACGTCCTTTTTGTCCTGGACTTCGGGAGCGGACAGAAACGATCAAATAGTTTTGAGTCTTTTTGGGCGAAAATATTATCAATATTAGCCCGGAGTTTGTTGGAATTTGGAAATTGACAAAATAAATAATAATTCTACTGAGTTTCGTCCCGGTTTTCCTCGGTAGAATCTACATTCCGAAACGGTGGTAGGTTTTAACTTTATTTAATCTTGTAAAATAGCGATTCAAAAGTGCTCGAAAAACGCAGAAAGCATGTTTTGATTTGATTGATTTAATTTGCTCATATTCCCTTAATTAATTAATTTAATAAGGTAAATATTCCCATGACCACTTAGAAACTATTAATTTTAGTTGAAAATACACTTTCCTAAGCAGTTTTTATAACTACTCATTTTAAATAATATAATAAAAACTACTCGTTAAAACCTAAGTCATTAACTTTGCTGTATTGAAAAAAAATACCGAGTTTGTTTAACTATCCTGAAGCAATAAGCATTGGAACTCTTCGTTAAGTTTAGTTTCTTAGTGATTTTTAAAAATCGTCAATATTAAGTACATTCTTCAAAAAGTCAATTTTAAATTATAGTTAACATAAAAAAAATATTGTAACATAATTGCCATATTATATAAACTGAGCGAATATGCCTCGTTGGTCTAGCGGCTAAAAAATAAGATTGCAGATCCCGAGGTCATGGGTTTAAGCCCCAGATCGAACAGATAAAAGTCATTGGGTTTTTCTGTCGAAGATTCTCAAGCAGAATCGAAAGATTGACGAAGCAGCCCGGAGTCTGGAAGTTGGAGTATACTCCCGTGCCTCAGAAAGCAAGTAAAGCTTGAGGGAATAGAGATTGCATCTGTGATTGTGCACACACCTGTGCACTATATTAATATTATTAATTGTATATTATTAATTGTAAAGGAGGACACAATTAAATAAAATAATTAAATGATGATAACATTGGAAGGCTAGCTTATTATATACTCTGTGCTCTGTTATAGTTTTTATTCATTTATTTATTTATTTTGGTATAATTTTTACCCGTTATATATTATATATAATGGCGGCATTTGAAGATCTCAGACTAAACTACAGCTCCCTAGTCAATTTATCATACGTTACTATAAATTATACATTTTATTTGAATGATTGCGAGCGACCTTATTTACATAACTTAAAACACACAACTAACATGAACTCACGTACATTTTCAATGTATTGAGTAACAAATGAAATGTAATAATAAGTAGTAATAATAAATATAATAAAAACATAGCATCGTCTTACAACTGCTATTATTTATTTATTTTATTAAACGGTTATTATGTATGATTTATATTATATTTGACCTTAGGAAGGTGGCGGGTACCGACTGGATGCGGACCGGGAGCTTTAGCGCACCTTGGGGAGGACTATGTTCAACAGTGGACTATGAATGACTGTTGATTGATATATGATTTATACAGGACTGCCTGAAAAAGAAGTGTAATGTTTTCATGGTATGTAGGTATGCGGTTTTTTTTTTTTAATCTATAAATTTTAAATGTCTGAACAGATTTGGATGTACATTTTATGTATTGTTAGAAATCCACACAATATAATTCTGAATCACTCATCTCTCGCTATAAATTATATTATTAATTAAGGGCAGTAGTGCTTTTTGAATACATTAGTTATTAATCGTATTTGTTTTTACTATTTGCGAGCCAATGGTAAGCTAATATAAATCCACCCAATTATAAACAGAGGGTGGTAAAAGTAGATCGAGGGAATTAGCGTTAGGAGTATTTAGCAAAAATGTTTCCAATGAGGCCGTAAGTTACATTATCCTCATTACGTGGAGTTTGGGCACAGCGCCGACACCAAATACATGTTTTGAGGGCACTGGGCAAGCGTATCACGATTATGAAAATTAGGCTAAGGTAAATAATTGACTACCAACAAATTAAATATTCACAATATCAATAAGACCTTTACTAAGTAGCTGATAATGAAAATTTTCATTGCATAATTTTTGTAAGATGAAACCGAGATATTCTTATGACAAAAGGCGAAGTCGAAACAACTAACAAGCGTAAACCGGACCATCCGTTGGGTGCGCGAGCGCAGGCCGTAGACCGCCCGGGCAAGTTTCTGCCGCGAGTGCCGAGTGCCGACTCTGAGCAACTCGCAAGCGCTGTCTCAGTTATGCGCGAGACGTATACGGGTGTGGATGTGCGTCCCTATTAATGTGTCAAAATTAATTCGATACCGATGTTTAAGTGATCTAACACTATTGGCGTGATAAAAAAGTTTAATTAAAGAAGCTCAGTGCTTACAATGGACGGATAATTTGGTGGTGCACGGCAGTTTATATCGGTAAGTGTATAAGCGACCGAGTTGAAAAGGGTTCTATTGCGGCACAACCTTTTGCCTCTTAACTTCTTTCTGAAATGTTTAGCTTCAACTTTTGCAAGGCGATTCGCATTCTACGTGTTACGGTGAATTTAATAACAAAATAAATGGTGTAATGTGTTTTTTTAACGTTTTTAAAATAGGCAAGAGTTTTGCAAGTGTTTTATTTATTGCGTTAAGTTTTTTTATGGCTAGTCGAATCTCTCCGACCTTGCGGGCTTCTGATGGAATGTTAGGCGGTCAAAGAAAATGTGAACGTCGATTTAGGCGCTGCTGTTCAGATCCGGTAATATTATATACAACTGTATGTAAAATAGACCTCACAAATACTAGAAATATGTGAATAATAATAGCAATTGTGCATTAAAATTACTCGTAATCCGTTTTAATAAATCTCAATTATAAAATATGATTTGTATTGAATATTCATACAATTACAAAGAAAATAAATTATTTTATAACAATTTAAAAAAAAAAAATCTTATAACAATAAATAAAATTTTTTTTTTTTATTAATAATTCCATTACTTCGGAAATCTGCAACTTCAAATAGGTATTACTAGTTTATTTATTTGACAATTGCTATAAATACGTGTAATGTAGTGTAATCTAGGTTTTTTTTAATATAGGCTATACCTGACCTGACCGGAAGAAAAATTGTCGATCACGATTTCTGAACGTGTATCATAGAACTGAATTGTACTTTTTAAATTCTAATAAGGAATTTATGTGCTGTGATGATGATATTGCGAAATTAGACCAAATAACCTAATATATGTTTTTATGAATCTTTAGTGAGTTGATTACATTATTAACACATTACAAACATGTTATTTTTTAACTGCCGATCAATTTTGGCAATTTAAATAATTATTGTTTTCAAAACTTTTTTGGTTGGATAAGAACAATAATTATAAGCTTAATATTCATTTGGTTAATTGTTTTTCTGGGCTTTTATATGAAGTTGATAGATGTGAATTGTATAGCTTTAATACGTGTACGTCAAACTGATAAAATAATCAATTTATACCATTAAATCGTTATTATATATTTTACTAGTTGTAAACTTAGAAAAGGATTTATTAACTAAAGAAAACCCAACATAAAAATACAGATAAAGTAAAAAGCGTTACAATAATACACGCCGCATAATCGGTTGCTTAATGTTTTTTTAATTATCTTTTGAAATTATAATTTAAAAGAACTACAAACATCGAACTCAAAATTACATTTATATTATATTCCGTAAACTTGTTGTATTATAAAAGTTACTTCAGGACGTCTAACGAGTTAAACACAGACAATCGAATAAACCGTATCGGATTAAGTCTAATCAATTCAAATCCGTACTTGTCCGACTAAAATTCTAGCAATGCGTTTCATAATGCTATTATTCAGTTGAACTGGTTTAGGCAGACTATGAAATTTGGCGGGCCAGGTGTTGCGTGTTCATTACAGTGTTATGTGTATAATTTTATGTTTGTACATTGATACTTTTTAATATTTTAATAATATATATATTTTTTAATAATAATGGATGGAACTGTGCTTACGTAAACGTCAGCTCATGTAAATATATTTTTAATCTATATTTTTAAACAAAAAATATCTCAATTTAAATAAACGCACAAAACTTAATATCGAGTATAATTTTGAAAACTCTTTAGTACCTACAATATTGAATTAAACCGATTTCTTTACAGTACCTACACACATAACCTATTATTATTATAGGTATATTTGGTAGGTTACTTACGAAATTATATATGCAGATTACGATGGAAAAATATATCAATTTTTGGTTCCCAAAAAAATTAAATAACTAAATTACGAGTCATATCTAGATAGATCGTAAAAACGAGATTTGTCATTGCTGTAATTAATATATATTTTTTAAATATATAAAACCTTTTTTATTCTGCTGAAAAATATTTTAGATTAATTTATTTTTAACATATATTCTTTAAATATGTATGACATTATAATATCGGATATGCGTCTTTACCACCATTACCGTTATGTAATCTTATTGGTCCGAACATGATATTTTAACGTTACATGTGCAGATTTTCTCTGGGTTGTGTTGAGGGAAAATTGTCGTATATGGTACAGATTTACGGTACGTTCCCGATTCAATTCCAATCCAACTTTCGACTAATCTATATCTATTCGGATCTGAGCCAAATCGATATGATGTTACCATATATACCGTAATGTCCAAAATTGTAAACTTTTATATTAATAGTAAAAAATTAAAGTAAAGAATGGGAAATTGAATAAACGGCAACGGTTATGCTTCAATTCGATTGCGATAAAGTGACAATTTGATAGCAGAATTGGTCCCCAGGATACAAAATCGTTTGACATAATATGTCAAAACACTTAATGAACGTGTCAATGTCACGAATGGAACGAATGTGTTTCTTTTGTGATCGATTATTATTCATTCGCTCATGCTACCGGTAAATGTTACCGTTTAGTCTAGAACGCTTAAATAAAAGGCTTTAATCAATTTAAAATATATAACAT